>CM053169.1:36196897-36239814 GCA_012977825.3 Pteromalus puparum | reverse complement strand
AGTCGGGAGAGAGAAGACAGCGCATACCTGCATCACGGTGAAGCCTTCGTGCCATCGCTCGAGAGGATAAACTTTGATTTCTGTCTTCTCGCCGGAATTTAATTACGCTTCGTTACGAAGCGCTAATTAAATTTCCGGCGAGAAGGAGCAGAAATCAAAGTTTATCCCTCTCGAGCGATGCACGAGAGCTTCACCGTGATGCAGGTATAGCGCTGTCTTTCTCTCCTCCGACTGAATTGCAATTAATTAGCTTCGCAGTGGGGGTGGCCGAGGCACCGGCTCCGAGGGGGAGGCAAAGAGTCGGTCCGGAATGTTATTCTGTAATGCAGTTAACTACTCCTAAACCTGCGGCTGAGCCCGCCCCACTTCGGGATGGTTATACTGTCGGCGCTCGCGGACACTGTTCGCAGCTAAGTACCTTATAGCCGCTCAAGATAATCAAGGTTCTTCAAATAATTCCCTCGACAGCTATTTGTCATTGCACTTTAACGACCGAGGTTGCTCTTGAACAATCAATCGGATTGAATGACTACATCGTCCGTGGAGTAAAACAACGAGGAGAAGCTTCGCTGAAAAGCGCATCGGAGCAAAGAAAATATCTGCTCTGTAAACAGCTCGGGACTCGATAAAAGTCGAGTTTAGCGCCTGGAAGTTAGCGCCGCTTCGCCCCTTCCGTCTATGTATAGCATAGCATAGGTGCAAACCAGGAGAGCGCGCGTCCTTCCCCGTCCTTTTTTCAGTCGACGACAACGCGACGAGGGTACGCTGTCGCCCGCGTGTTGACACGAGGGGTCGCTTAATTGGGTTTGATCGGACGACAAGAGTTTTGACGCGAGTTCGCGGGCGTGACGCCACCGCCGGCCGCGCGTTCGTTCAACCCCTTCGATATCCCTTCAAAGAGATTCCGGTCTTTTCGACTCGATATAGTACACGACCAGTCCCCGACGCTGTCCCCGCAGCGCATAGAGCCTCTTAACGCGTTTAGCGGTGTCTGATTTCCGCGTCGCGAGCTCGTCGCCTAGCAAACGGCGGACGTGCGAACGATCGAATAAGAATTTTATGACGGTGATGCTCGACGTGCTCGGTCCTTCAGAAAAACTAGATCTACACAACCTTCGCTGCAATTATGCGGTTGAAAACTTTACAAAAATGCGCCCATTTATCTGCAACTATAAAGTGTATAGTTAGAGCGGTGTAAGTGGCCGATCCATCATCCTCGAAACTCGCGAGGCAATAATAAAAGCTCTTACCAAGCCCCCCCCCCCTCTCTCTCTCGCTTTAACAGGCCATTTCGCAATTACCAATATATAGACGAGGCTAGCGCGCAAAAATTTCCCGCTCCCCCTAATAAAGGCGGCGGCCAGGCACTCGATACTCGGCAAGAAGAGAGCCCCGTGGGCAAACTTCTTCATCCACTTGAAAATTCTTCGAGGGCGAGTATATAGCGAAGGACGACGGGGAGATCGACGCCACCGAAGTGGATAGTAGTAGCAGCGGCAGCAGCAGCAGCAAGGCGGAGACGTAACTTTGTTTACCTGAATTTGTATTCAAATTTATGAGCGCCGGCGCGCTGCCAAGTTTCCGCCGGTCTGCTGCCGACGCCGACGCTACTGCTGCGTCGGAATCACGATAACCGTTCCACCGAATGCGAGTTTCATTCTCGTATGTGTGTGTGTGTGTGTGTGTACACTGTGCACGCGCGGCCGGCTGTATGGGAGAAAGCTGTGCGAGTCCACGCAGTGTGTCATGCGTTTAATTAAAGTAAGTCTGGCGGCCGACTGGCTAATGGTTTGCATGTTCCCCGAATAGGAGCAGGACTAATTAGTTTTCTGATTTTTGCGCTCGCGCCGTAATTATTCCGAGGACGGGTAGATTGCTCCGCGCGCTTTTGATGCGAGTGCAAAGCTTTCTTCGCGGATCGCGCGTTTTTCAAACGAAAGCCTCTAGTGGGATACGTAATATCTCGGTGAAAAAGCGCGAAAAGATGCGAGGTATCGCCGGTTACTTCATTGCGTCAACTGCTAAACGAGGTTAATTTGATGCTGATGCCGACGTATGCTTGACTTTCCATCAGGCGAGCAAGTCAAAACGAATCGTGTCGAGTTGAAAATGTTGACACTCGCAGCACTTTTTTTCTCATTGCGATGCTTGCTGGCCTCAAACAAATTAAAAGCGCGTCAAAAATACGCAGCCAGAGAGAGGATAGCTCGTAGCTATACCTACCTCCTACCGAAAAACAGAGCCGAGCTGCAAAAACGGCGGAGCCAGCGAAAAAGCGAGTGAGCGCGCGAGCACACGTAGAGAATAGGCTAGCTGGCTATGTGTCTCTAATAGCTGGCAGCTGCGAAGCTCCGGAAAAATGGATGGCTGGCTCGTCGCAAAAAAAAACTCGGCGCGGCGTGCATAATTAGTAGCGTCCTGCCGCCCTTTGTTTTGTCTGTCGGCCGGCGACTAAACAAATATTCGTTCGGAGCTTTTTTCGCGCGCCGGGCGAAAAACGAGGCGAGGAGTATAGAGTCTACTCGAATTTCGCGGGATTTGAAAGAAATCTCGGATCCTACTCGCGCACCTCTTTTTTTATTAGCCGGTTTGCTGAGCCGTTAGTATATGCATATAAATTAAGGCGTTACACCTAAATGTTATTTTCTTCATTTTAGAGCTGCGAATCTGGAGTTCTTTTGATGCACTGTCGCTCTGACGAGTGTCATGATTTTAATTAACCTTCGTCAGCTCGTACGTTGAATATAAAGATACTGTTTTATTTATTTGAAAGAATAAAAAATGTTGGTACTCTCTAAAATCTGAAGAGTGAGAATTTCACTCAAAAGTCTTAGAGTTTCGCCCTTTTCTGATTTGAAGAGTGACATCTAAAATAGCCCGAGTAGTTAACGAGACGAATTGACATGCAATGTATAAGCGGTAGTTCTATCAATCCATTTCTGAATAGATATCTTCTACAATGTGGGGAAAATCTGCAGTATGCAGTGTTTCAATTTTGTATATATTTAACTTTCAAAAAATATAGTGCAATTAGAAAAAAAGCCTTCGGCCAAGCGCCTCTGCCAATGGCCCGTGTTAACACTTCTAGACATGATGAAGAAATATCCGTTCCATGCACGTGCGTTGGAAAAAATCCTCTATACAATTCATTCAATAAACATGAGTGAAATAGGAGTCATGAGCAATCGAAGCATGCATTTTTAAACGCGTTTCACGCGAGTATATTCAGCATTTGCGTTTCTAACAGTGTAGCTCTATACACCGCGTTCGCGCATACACAGATAAATTCTATCACTCTTGTTACATAGCAAGCATCGTTAAGAGACTTCGTCCATCAGCAATTCACACACGTGCTCTCTAGCCGCGAATTTTTTCGCCCCAGTCCCAGAGAGCAAGTTCGCGAAACGCGCCGTGGGCCCAAGGAGACCCTCTGTGGAATAAAGTACGCGCTGCAGACGAAAAAAGAAGCAACAAGAGCTCGCGCGGAATCACCGCAAAATATCGCTAGCTCGCGCTTCCGCATTGCAGCCCAGCTTACTTCGTCTTTCCTTCCTTCTCCCCGAAGTGCAGTACGCGCCCGAGCGTAAATCCAAGCCGGCAGACGCGCTGCGGCTGAAATAAATACGCACACATGGCTGAATCCGAAAAACTCGCGTCTCTGTACGTATACGCATTAAGCATTCGAGAGCTTCGATATCGCGCCGCAGCTACCTACTTATTTGCGAGAGCATATATTATACACGCGCGGAGCTGCGTCGAATTTGTTTTTGCGCAAGCGAGGCCAATACGTATGACTTGTGCAACGCTGCATCAAAATACTCATATCGTACATGCCCTGACTGCGCGAATGTTTTCGCATCCTGAATCATGACAGAGCTCTGATACTCTTGACTGGCAGTCTATTCGAAGAGGAAGGTCGGGTTTATGAAGATTTTTTTTGCGAGTTTCCGATGCCTGATTTCGAAAGTTCAAACGCACGCAAAAATGTATGCTTTACATTCTAAAACACGTTCACTGTTATGTGTTATATGACTTTCGGATACCTTTCCAGGTTTATTTTTTTCGGTGATGCGCGAAAGGTATACCTATGGTCTATATTTTATATCTGAAAAATACCGGTTTGAAAGCATGATTTTTCGTAACTTCTAGCATTTTATGAAACTTTTAATTTAAATACATTTCTAACATTCTCTATTTGTTGAAAATTTATCAAGTTTATAATTCTCGTGGATAAACGTACACGTCAACGTATTCAAACGTCGCTCATTTGTGTATCTATTTATCGTGACATTAGCCGTATTCGAAAGTATATGGTGGACGCAGTTCTGTACGATTGCAAACAGCGAAACTCGCTGCGTTTCAATAAAGTGAAAAATACAGTTCGCACGTGCGCATGTCAGCTAAGCTGATAGGACAATACACTTGTCGCGCATGATGCACCGGCTGTTGACTTTTTTTTCACGTTTGTTGTTTCAAAAACAAGAAAGCTCTTTATTGCCATACCATATGAGTTCTAAATCACGCTATATTTTTGCACCGACAACTCGCTTGGAAAGCTTCATTAAAACACTGACATTTGAATTTGAATGAGTATTTTCTCCGCAAAAAGTTTTCAGTTATTTTAGTCATATCAAAAAGAATTCCCTTGTTCATGTTTAGATAAATAACCAACATCCAAATTTTAGACATAAATAGAATGTGAATGATTTTACAAACTGATGTTTTTCTATTAAAATAAAATTAAGAAAAGTAAAGTAAAATTAAAAAAAAATTGTTTTCACTATATGTATGGTTTGTAAGGTCCTGATTCCTGCTCAATTCTATGATACCTTATATATTTTTAACTTTTTTACAGACTACGATTATAATGGACCACATGTCCCTACACTTGATTTATAAATAAATGTTTTCTCTCTGTGTTTTTTTTTCGTCGTAAGTTTACTAACTTGCAGATATAAAAAGGAAAAAATTATGAAGGAAACGCGGAGAGAAAGAAAAGGAACCATGAAAAAAGGGATAGTCATACCTAGATAAAAATATTCGAAAGGAAAAGAAATAATATTCGAGTTGAATAGATGCGCTGTAGAAATGAAAATAGCTATGAAAAACAATATTTATCTGCTTAAAGGAAATATGATGCGAAGTCACCGCATATAAATTAAAAGTGATTCAAATAAAAAATAACAATTCCTAATAATACTTTGGTCGTGAAGGCTAAACTTAACCCATCACGAAGTTGAGCAATTAAGTTGATGAAACCAATTGAGACTCCAATCCTAAGTCAAATAAGGAGAAATGCAAACGTTATGTCTCGTGCTCTGTCTCTTTTCCAGGATTTTTCCACGAATAACTCTCGTCTATGCAGCAACGGCAAGCGCCATTATTGGCATCTGTGCAAGCTCACCGTGTAGCCACTCTTTCGGCTCTTTCAAACTCTCCTGCTTTCTCTCATGATCTCTTCATAATTGTCTCCTCTCAACCCCTTTTCTGACGGAGCAGCAGGAGCAGTAGCGCGTCCGCGAACAATATCACGCTCGGTCTGGCTCGTCGCTCGGGCGCTTATACCCGTATATATACCCATACACAGTTCTCGCGACACATATACATTTCAGCCGCACATACGTTCATTCGGCCTCGTTGCGCGGTTCTCTGCCGTTGCTGCTGCTGCTGCTGCTACTGCTGCTGCTGCGTACGATATTATTCTTTTTTCTCCTCTCGCCCCTTTCCCCTCCGCGCGCTCTCTATGTTTCCGCTGTCCTCCGCTCGCGCGCATTATTGCATAGGACCCAGATGCGGGGTGGAGATGCAGCAGCAACAGCAGCAACAGCAGCAACAGCACTAGCGCCTGCTGCATCGACTGCTGCGCACGGCATGAGTATTATTGCTGCTGTCGCGCCCGTGTGCTGCATTTATGAACGTCATAAATTACGAAATCGCAAATTGCACTTGTTACCGTTTACGCGAAGCGCGGGCGCAGCTGCCGACCATGTGCACCGCTGCTGCTACTGATGGCGATGGTAAAGCTGATGCTGCCGCTGCTACGGATGTATTCGACGAGCTTGCAAGATTTTGCACGACTGCAATAGCTCGTCCGATCAGCATCAGAGGACATCACTCCTTAAAAATTTAAACTGCTTTTACATCTTTTCATAGTGATATTTAATTTTATTGAACATGATTATTGCTTAGCGGCAAACGATACAAAATAATGCAACTTTCTTGGTAAAAAATGGATTTAATTCTTTTTACTAGATGACAAAACTCGTTTAACCAAAATCAATAAGTTACAGAAAAGTATTTAACGCATATTCGCTCAGCCTGACCAAACCTTGACACGTACTACTCGAGCGGTTATAACGCTTTTATGTAATGGCTGCGGATCTTATGATTTAATAAATGTAATGTGTTTTACTTTCTTTCGTCTTTACGAAGATCTTAATCACGTTTCAACCATATGAATATTAAAAAATCTTCATTTCAATCAGTCAAAAACCGAAAAAAAGATTTTTTACAGTTAAATATACTACTTTTGGTTTATTTTCGCGAGATTTAGAAATTATTTTGTAGGTAAAAACTAATAGTTATACGTTTATGCGCCTGATGTACTTCACCATAATGGCACATAACAGTGTAATACTTCCATCGATATCGATTGTAGATAACCTGTATATGGAAAAGAAAACTTGAATCCTCATAAAATCAGCCTCATTATCTGTAATAAGTGCTCAAAAAATAAAACAGATGAGTACAACTGGTGCAATTTGCTGATTTGAAATTCTACGTGCAATCGACATGCATTAGAAATGGATCAGGACTGTTTACAGACTGCAACAAATTATATCAACAAATAAACTCCGCTCATGTTAATATCTAGAAATTAACAATAATACTGATGTTGGTTTCAAAACATCAGAGCAAAATCAATGTCTGCCAGTTGGTAAACATTGATAATTCCGTAGCGTATTAAATATCCAGAGCGTCTATAAATAGACACAGGCATACGGGGCGGTCAATAAACTTTATTTACCCCTGCCAACCGTAGCGAATGATGGCCCGCATTACAGATTAAATCGCGATTGCGCTCGAAGTGTAAAATATTCCTCGGATTCGGAAGTGGAATAAATCAAAACGTCCGTCAGTGCTTAGGTCATCTAGCTGGCATAGGCAGTGTCGGCAGTAGCGTTGGTGCGGCGGCAACAGCGGTAGCTGCAGCGGAGCAGTAACAGCCGCGCAATGTGTGCCAGCGCGCGTCGACTTGATTAACTGCGCCGGGGACGCGAACTGCCTCTCCCCATCCTCCCTTTAATTCCGCTCAGGCTTCCCTTCCCTCCCCCCTCCCTCCCTCTCTCTCTCTCTCTCTCTCTCTCTCTTTCTCTCGGTCGCCCATAAACGAATGCGCTCGCCGTTCTTCCCTCCGCACTCGGAGCAACACTTCCGCAGACAGAATCACCTCCTTACACTTTCTTTCTGCGCTTGGCTTCCGCGTGTTTTTGTCCCATTTTTTTCCAAGTCCCTCGTCGTCTCCCTCAGCTCTCTCTCTCTCTATCTCTCATTCCACGCGCTAACCCCTTTTTGTATATCCCCCGAGTTCGATG
Source organism: Pteromalus puparum (assembly GCA_012977825.3). Taxonomy (NCBI): domain Eukaryota; kingdom Metazoa; phylum Arthropoda; class Insecta; order Hymenoptera; family Pteromalidae; genus Pteromalus; species Pteromalus puparum. Next base: position 36,232,219 of record CM053169.1, on the reverse strand, counting down.
TACATCAGACAGACGCGCACACACCCACGCCTATAGAGAGAAACGCAACACGCAGGAAGAAGCAATGGCAGCGGCGGCGATCAATCGCCTCCTGGTAATTGCATTAGTCGAGTCAATTTATCTCCTTTCCCTGGCCAGCGCCGCGTGCAGCTGCTGAGGCTAGCGGCGAAAACGGACATGTCAATTGCCCGACACTGCCGCCACGACCACGGACCGATTGGACCAGTATAGTCTACACAAGCGCTCCCCTCTTCAGCTGGTCAACGTACACTCTCGATGAGTCGCTCGGTCGCTTACCTCTCAGCCGTCGCCTCCCTCTCTGGGGGCCCGGATTTTTATCTGGGTTAATGGATTTTTTCGGAGTGCTAATTGCCGGAATGAGTGTGCGGCGGGCAAGCAGAGTCGAGAGCTCGTACACGAGGCATGATGAAAGCGTGGAATACCCCGCCCGCCCTCTCGACTGCTCTCGGAAGTTGGCCGAAATTTTAATTGATGGTTTCCGCGCGCGCGCGCGCACGATCGCTCTTTTTTCCGCCAGCCAGCCTGGCCAGATTTCAATTAAACGGGGGATCCTCTCCGCGAGCTTTATGACGCCCGACGTGATTTATTAATTCGCGCGCGGCCTGGCTGCTGCTGCTACTGCTGCTCTTCATTATCATTTTATCGCCGCCGCTCACCCGGCTCTTTCTACGAATACCCGTCCTCTCTGTCTCTCCCACTTTTTGTTACCTCCTCCCAGGACTCTGATCCGAGCACTTGTTACTCCGAGCCGCGATAATTCGACTAGCACTTAGCACACGTAATACGTGGCAGCAACAGCAGCTGTGCGAGAAAAGAGAACGTATAATGCACGAAGGGGGGACGACTTACCGTGAGAGCAGCGACTGCGCGCTGTCTTACCTTGCAGAGCTGCCGGCGATGGCGCCAGCTCTGCCGCTGCTCCTGATGCATGCAGCCATTTCTCCGCCGCGTGCACTCGCAGACTCGCACTGTACTGATCAGATGCGCGCAGGTGCTATGTAATAGTGTACCAGGCCAAAGTTTTCGATTAGCGGCTGATGGTACGGGCCTGCATCGCTGCCATCCGCCTGATAGGGAATATTAATGAATTGACTTTCCCTTCTGCCTCGACGCTTGTCGCCTTCTCTAATACTATTCGAGGAAGGGGCGTTGAAAAAACACTCGCATTTTTGCCATGAATCAATTTGTTCGTTTATTCAGCTTACATTAGGTCGAAAATTGGTAAAAACATCGCTACAAGAACTCATCAGGGGCGGTTACAATTTGCAAAAGCAAATATTCACAAAAACATGCAAACAATCATAAGGCTATCCTTAAAAACTAGGGAAGTAACGGAATGAGTCGGCAATGGAAATGCGCGTGGAATAATTACTGAAAAACGAATACATCAGTAGGGAGGTCTCGCGATAATCTCATAATCACTGATCGGTCCAAACATCCAATCAATGCTTCAAAAGGGAGGAACTAGTGCCACTGAAATTCCATCAGTATCTCGAATTGCCTACAGTTTGAATCAACAAACTTCACTCGAATTCAACAAACATTTTTCTTTTATCTAAATACGCGACATGCGCGAAGCGGTCGCCATCGCGTCCAACGTCATTCAACGAGTATAATAACAGAGCAAGTGCAAACGTTCGGGCTTGAAAAAAGTTCACCTCCTCCTCCTCCTCCTCCTCCTCCTCCTCCTCCTCCGCATCCGAGCGAATTCGCATTCGCACGCGACGCGTACGTACTCTCGTACCGTTTAGCGAGTGCGATTGACTTGCGTGCGATCAGTCTTGCGAGGGCTGACGCGAAGCGACAGCTTCTCCGAAGCTCGCCCGGCGAATCGATCAAACGGCGCGCGCTTCCCCCCAGAGCGCGAAGAATCTGGCCGGCGAATCGCGAGAGCGCTGCTCCATTAATCTTGAGCGTAGCGCCGCGTCAGGGACGTCTCGAATGAGCGAAAGACGAGCAAAGAGCCGGAAAATCCGTGGGAAGCTCTGGAGGAGGGGGCGGACGCAAGCTCGAATTAATATTTTATATTTGTGCACGCACGCGGGCAGCGGTGAAAAAAAGAACGGGAAAAGCGCGTTCAAACTCGCCCTCTCGTCGTCCGTAATGCTAATCAGTCGAAAGAGGTCGATGCACGCGCTCACCCCTGCTCGCGCTGCGCCTCTCTCCGCCCCTGCTCCAGCGTACGCCTGATTCGCAAATGAGAATCCAGGCACGTAACTGGTGCAAGCAGGGACTCGCTTCCTTCCGGCTCCTTCTCTCTCTCTCTCTCTCTCTCTCTCTCTCTCTCGCTCGCTCTCGCTGCTGTGCCTCTCTCGTTCGTTCCAGGCTTTTAATTTTCTCTTTGTTTGCATCCATTCCTGGCGATTCGTTACACTGAATGGAACTGCTTTTTTTTTATCTATTCAATCTGCGATTGCGTTCGAATTAATCGGATTATTTCCGAAAGTGCTGGCTGCACGCTTGTAACTGTTGATTTAATCGCGCAGCGAATTTATTGAATCGCCGGCAATTCATTGAATTTATTATGATTGAATGATCGATGCGAATTAACGTGATTTTGGTCACGAATAATTATGGCTCTCGAGATTTGCATGTATTTGTGAAGAACCCGAACAACCCATCGTACTCGCTCTTTCAATCGCGTATCATGATATTCAAATAATTTCGCGCCGAATTTATAATGAACAAAATGCAGGGAAAGACAAAGGGTCATCCATTCTTTTCACAAATTTTGATGCAGGGAATTTACGAATTTCCCGGACAACCATTGCGCACGACTTGCTTTTATCGATGCCTCGAGCATGCGAACTTACACCACGCGGCGACCATTAATTTCAGAGGCCTGATTCGCAGCAGCTAGCGACAAAAAGCTCAAGCTCAGTGATCCATTGTCGTTAATTAAACGCCGCGATCGACTTTATCGATGTGAAATTTAATTTACTTTCCAATGCAGCGGGCGAGCCTAATTTAATTACGTATGGATTTTACGGTTCGATTAATCACGCCGGTTTTCCTAATTCATCTGAAAACGCACTTTGGAACGAATAAACTCGCACGCCAGAAGCACTTTCCGGATGAATGACTGATGGAGCTTCATTACGAGCGTCTCCGCGCGCAGTCACGTGTCCATCCAGAAATTTTTCAACGGACAAAGAGCCGGAACGAAGAGGCGAGAGAAGTGTAGTAACGAGAAAGAGAGGGGGAATAAAAGCGCGGGAGAGAACGACGACGAGCTGTCGGGGCAGGAGGGTCTTGCGCGAGCAGCGATAAACGGGGGCGATGCGGGCGCGCGCGCGCGCGTGCCCAGGACGGCGTTCACGCGTGGAGATTAGGACAGGCATGCACACGCGTACCGCCGCGCCTCTCTCTCTCTCTCTCTCTCTCTCTCTCTCACACACACACACACAGCCACACACATACGTACTGGAACTCTCGCATTGATTGCGGTCAGTGGGCGTGAGCGCAGCAGCGGCAGGAGCAGCAGCAGCTAGTTGTGGATAGCAGTCGGGTTGCGCGCGGCTGCAGTAGCGCCTCATCCCCGTCTACGTCGTCGAGGAGCAGTCCCGTCATCAGGGCGCAGCGGCTGCCGCGGCGCTGGACTGCGGAATTCCGGAGCCCGGGGCTGCTGATGCTGGCGGCGTCACACTCCCGGACGTCGATAAGCCTGGGGCCGTCGCACTGCTTGGGGGCGCAGCGTACGGGCTTCCGCAGAGCTGGTCGGCGATGCGGCCACCCTCGCGCAGCCCGCTCAGAAAGGCGCCGTGCACCGTTGCCGGATAATTCCGTATCGTGTGCTCACCTGCGCGTATCAATAAGCATGTTTCTATGGTTATTCGGGCTTGTTAAAGAGGATTTTGCATATTTGCGGGGAAAAGGATTGAAAGGGAAAAAGCTATATGCATAAAATCAAATTCTTCGAAAATTTGGCGTAGGAGCTCTGAGAAAAAAGTGCACTATTTTATATATTTCGAATTAATAATGAAAAAAAGTAAAGTAAAAAATACACATCAGCGCAATCTAGCTCTTGTCGCGATGAGCGAAACGTCACTGCAGTCAGAGAGAAAAATATTTTCCAACATAACCTACAAACGCTTTGAACTGTTAATGCTCAGCAGGCGGCAAAATTTAAAATCATTCTGGAAAGATATAATTGATGGTATAATATGAGGTGCGCGAAGCGCACTTAGATTTCCTAGTATTCTAAAAAAGACACTGAACCATGCTATTTACTTTCTCATTGGCCGTTCGTTTTTGCGCTCAAACTCTATATCAATTAATTCCTATACGCTTAGAAGTTGGATATCAAAAAAATATAAAAATATGAAAAACCACAAAAAAATTAAGTTGCTAAAAATTTTCTAATAAACAATTTGACTACAGATGTTACGTTTGTCTTACTTGAAAAAGCTATCGATTTTTTCAAAAGAGGAGTAAGTAATAATGATAAAGAGTCGCGTACTTTTTATTTTGCTATCTTTGCAATCTTGCCCAAAGATACATTTAGCGAAGGGCAAAAATTGTCCCACACACAAGAGTCCGAAAAAAACAGACCACCTGGCTACAAAGCTCTCTCTCTCTCTCTCTCTCTCGAGCGACTCGGCGCTGCCAAGATAAATCGGCCGTCGCGGCGAGAGACGCTTGGCGGCTTGATTAAATCGGATGTTAATTAATGTAGAATTTGCTAAAATGGATCGCTTACCGGCAAAGAAGACGCGGGGCTGTGGCTGGGCCGCGCCTGGCGGCTGATTGGCTGGCGCTGCGGGAGCGACGGGCGCCGCAAGCAGATCGTAATCGCTGCCGGAGCTGCCCACGGCGACGAAACTGTAGGAGCCGCGGGCCCAGGGGTCCGCGCGCCACCTCGTCACCACACTCTCTCGCGGCTGTGGCACCACTTGGGTGCCGAAGATGCCCTGTGAATTAATCGAAGATATACAATGGTATACAAAAACTTGCGTAATGTTCAATTAAGCACGGCGAGCACGAAGACGGTCAGTTATTGTTGCCGAAAGAATAATTAATAACAAGCGAGTTGCGTTACTCGAAGGTCTTTCGTCACAATTATGCTTTCCGAGCTTATCTGCCTCAAAAGGCGGCATTCGATCCCTTTATCACTCATTACATCGCCGCGCATAATTAAGTAAATATTTATAATGAATAAAAAGAAATACGCGCGTTTGCCATAAATTCATGTAAAACTTTCGTGTGACTTTTTACACGTACACGCGTTTAAAATATTCAAGCAAATCTTTTTATCAGGCAACAGACAGAGCAAGAGTGAGAGAGAGCGGCTCGCGTACAGGCTCTCGAGACTTGACTCGCTAACCCACTTGAAAATCTCATAATACGTCTCTCTCACTCGCGCACGCGCTTCTTCCGCTCCGAGCCTGAAGGATGAAAAATACCCGGGCAATTAATTTCGTCGTGTGTACCCCTCCGGCGAGGATAAGCGGCGAATTTCGTTAGCAAAAAAGAAATGATAAGACGGTGCTGAGGAGGCGCAAAAGAAAGTCAGGCCTGATAAATGCCGACACATGCCTCGCAAGTGTGCACGCGTGTACACGGTGACACGCGTGAATTAAAGTCTTGAGAGGGCTTTTGACGCGCGAGGATTTTGCGCCGGGGAATCCCGTGTCCTCAAAGTGTGTATTTGCGAACAATAAAGGATTGCTTCGTTTAAAATTAAGCTCAGGCGAGAAAAACGCTGTGAATCGATGCACGAGTAATTAATTTTTTTTTTTTTTTAAGAAAGAACATTTTACTGCAGCCGCGTGCTCTAACATCAGCGTTATTATCAGATGAAATACAAACTTTCAGATCATACTCGCATACGCAGGTATTATACTTTAGAACGTTATCACGCACGAGAAAGTTTTTTTGTGAGCTCATTCCTCAAGTCGGTGAGTCATACCCAAAATCTCTCTACATTCAACGAAAAATCATGCAAGCGCGAGATTGAGCTTTAGATTCGAATTATCTTATGATGCCTGGAAAGAAATTCCCGAATCTCTTTTATCAAGAGCGCGAAATCTTCTTACACTTACTTCGACTAAAAACATCAAAGTCCCATTTTATCCGAGAAAAGAACTTCCAAAATAAGCTCGAAATCGTCCTCTGTACTCAGTGGACGAAGGGAATCTCCGAGCTGATAAACAAATCTTTTCGAGCGATAAGAGCAAAAAAGAAGGAGTGCCGAAAAGAATTTCGAAAAAGAATTCGGTACAGAGGCGGCCTTTCTGCATATTATAACAAGGAGCTGACGCACAGGTGCACACGTACGCGCGTACTACGTGTCGCAACGCCGCTACCAGCGTCGTCGTCGTAGTCGTCGTCCCTTACCTTGAGTACAGCGATGCAGCGGCCGACGATAACATCGTCGCTGACGTTCTCCATGACGCAGGCGGCCTCGCCAGCGACGAGGGCCAGCAGTACCGGAGCTTTGTACAGATTCCAGAAGAGGAAGAGCTCCCCGCGGGAGGCCGTCGTGCTGCCGACGTGACCGAAGAGGTTGGCAGTCGGGTCCCAGAAGATCCTCTCGAAGCAGAGCACGACCTGCGTATGCAAAGGAGTTATTTTTATTCATCATATTACACTGCCCTTTGATGTTCCGACGATTTAATTGATTTCACGTCTGATTGAATCACTTTATTTTCATCAGCTGTAAAATGTTTAAAAATATCTTTGTTCATGCAAAATACCGCCGTATGAAAATTATTTTCGAGAGTAATGCCATCCTTTTTAGCTGCGTTAACTATTTCTAGGACACTCTTATGACAGCTAAAAGCATGATGTGATTAACTGACGTGCATGCAAAATTCACTCATTGTATCTACCTTTCTGCGAAATGCACGTATAAATTTAAGTTTTTGAATTACTAGTGAATATTAATACAAAATTTTGAGTACTTCACTGTATATACATCGCAGACTTATAAATAAATGTCCCTCTTTTGCTGTATTCAAAGCTACCGAAACTACACTAAACTCGACACTAAAAGTAAGTGAAAGATGAAATATTACCTAAGTTTGAACAGAAATTTGGCGGTAATTTATAGGGTGTACAAGATGTACTAAATAAGATTAACTGATGAAGGTGTACAATTAATTAGTTAATTACAAATTACAAATTAATCTGACTGAAGCGATCAGAATTTCTATTCATTGTCAATGTAGAGACACTCTTCATTTATTTCTGTACTAATTCAATTACGATTAAGATAATTACTAATGCAAAAAAGGATTCCTAAAAATATAGCATCAAAGAAACTAATGCGAGTAACTTGGACATAAGACCGCTTCTAATACAGATGCAATACAGTGTAGCCAGATCTCGCTCCAACTCGCGGCCAAGATTAATTCCGAGAGCCTATACACCGTTTCTCTTAAGCTAATTACAACGTCCGGAAAATTCATTATACGCCAGCGCCGAGCGTCAGGCCATAGAGCAGCAAGCCGGTGATAAGGGGGCCCACCTCTTTGACTCTTTTGAGCGCTGTACAGACTGCTGCCACCGCCCCCCAGCGCCTGTGTCTATCTCTTTGTGCAGCTCCTCGTCCTCTTCAGTAGGCCATTACTAAATTACTAATTTAATTAGAGAGAGGGTTGTTACTGCCACTGTCGCTGCCGCTGCTGCCGCTGCTGCTGTTACTGCCACTGCGACTACCAACTCGAGTGAGCGCGCATTTTTAATTATGCATCAAGTGGCTGCAGCAACGCGAGAGGCGCCGCAACGCTGGAGGGAGGCGGGGTCGCGCGGGAGGATACCATTTCATCAATTTTATCACTGCTCTGCTCTGCTGGCCCTTTGTGCAGCTTACTTATCTACCGGGAGCTGAGTTTTGTAGTTTACACTCGCTACTCCTAATTACTAATGACGAGCTCCTTTTTCTACCTGCGCGAGCTTCGTCCCCCAACGGACCATTGTCTCTCATACCGTGTTTACAGAGCTTTTGGATAAGAAAATTAATTGCTCGAGAAAGTTTCCTTGAATTTCGCAGGAGGTATTTACGAGAGATGATGTTGCCTCGCTACGCTCGTGCGCTAACATCACGGTGCAAAATAGGACTGCTTATGACACGGATAGTCGTGACTGCGGGCTTAGGGAGGCTGTGCTATAAAATTCTATACGATACTTGTGACCTAAGTGACACTTCTGCACGGCGTATTTAACCTCACGCCGTGCAAAAAGTGCTATTTAGGTCACATGTATCGTAATGTACAATTGTGTAACAATTTTTCTCTCTACATTAATTACAAGCTGTAATTCAATTTAGTTGGCGCGTTTAGACGGAACGCGTGTTGGCCAGTGTCATTAAGCTTTCGAGAAGTTATACATGCTGATGCAATTAGCGGAAATTTAATTTGCAAAATGTCGCAGTTGAGGAAGGGCTATTTTTAATATTATTAATTATTTTTAGCATTAGGATTAGGATTCGTGTCAAGAGCTTTTAAAACTTGGATTTTCCTCGCTGAGAACGTGCCCGTGATTAAAAATGAGTGAACGTGTAATCTAATTGATGACGTACGCGATAAGCTTAAAATTTTGAATAACTTATGAAAACGGTAAAAATACAATCACTAATTTGGACTTATCAAAAGTCAAGCTGTTTCAAGATTTTCTACCCCTCAAATTGAGAATAATTAATTTCTTGTTATTAAGTTGAAGCAGAGTGCTAGGGGAAAAAATGGCTTGCGCGCGAAGCTTTCCGGTCCAAAAACAAAGCGAGTCATAAAAGAAAATGCAATTTGCAGGATCCAGAGGCTGGCAAAGAGCATGCAATTGAAAATTTCTCGGTATTCATCGCGCCTCTGCATAAAGAAAAATCCATTAACATGCTAATCCGAGCGTCATAGTGCTACCGCCGGGCTGTCGTTGTTGTCGTCGTCTGACCTGCCAGATAGCTAAATGCATTTCTAATGAGAAAAATAATTTCTCGGCTGGAGCTCTTTTTCGGCTAATCAAGTTCTTGCGAATTATTCGGAAATTCATTGCATAATTAAGAACTGGAAATGCTTCTGATTAACTTTTAATTCAGGAGTGACGATCTTTGGATGTGATAATAGTCGCTTACTTCTATTTTTTACACATAAAAGATATGTAACCTGATTGATTTCAATTCACCGTCTACTTATTTATATGAAATCTATGTTATTATTCTAGCAACCTTTCAGCCGGATACACATAAGTTTCCGATGTAGTAAATATGATGTGCTAATAGTGAACACTACTTCAAATTAGTGAATACAAATGAATAGAAATAATAAGGATGTTACTACTGACCTTGTTGAGATTACCAAAGCCGAGTCGCTGTATGGCCTGCGACTTCCAATCGGGTAAAGGCGGATTAAAAACTACTGCCGAAGGTTGTGACGACGCTTTTAGCACGCCCAGGGGCAGCGTGACCAGAACTGCGTCGCATTTGTAGACTGTGCTGTTGGTCTGGGGAGAGCGTGACGGCGCCGCGTAGACCTCAACACCGTTAGCACTGTAGCGAACTGCCCTCACAGCTGTATTTAGCCGGATGTCCAGACCTTCAGATAGCGCTACAGGTACGCACGAATAGCCGTTTCGCACTGAAACAAAAAACGAAATTTCAAGTGTTAACCAAATGTTTGCTAAGATTGATTGTGATGGTTTCTTTTAATGCATGGAAAATCAACTTAAAATTCTGGATGTACCAATAGTACTACAAGCAAAATCCTGGCGCGCTTCGGGCTGACATATGTGTTACTTCGGATATTGTTTACCATTATTTAAAAACTTTAATGTTATCAAAATATAATTCAAGAAATTAATCATTGTTATATTGTCAGACTACGACGGCTTTCAAATTTTAGTAAAATCATATGAAACTAATAATTTGAACAATTCAATAGTAATACGAAGACTCTCGCCCAAAATCGAAAATTCGAAATTTTGAATTTTCCCCTAAAATTCACGGACTAATCACATGTATCATTTTTAAGGCTTCACAACATCCGGTCATCACTTTTTATGAGATGGAGACATGATATAAAACAGTATGTAGTGAGACATGAAGTCAAAGTAAACAACATATTCGCAGCACCAGTGCAGTATATAGCGAATTCTATAAAAGCGAGTTTCCTAGCTATCACTCACAAAGTTTAGAGAATTGCCGTTTACCAAGGACAAGGAAACGCCACTCCTCCGTGTCGCGACAGAATTCACTATTATACTCTTTAAATAAATTATGTATCCAACGACATACTTCCGACTCTTTTCTCCTTTTTCCATTCAGAAGAATCTGATTTATTATCTGACTCTGATGTGAAAAAAGACGGAAGAGAGCAGAAAATGTCGTTGGCGAGAGACACTATGCCTAAACTAATGGATAGCAGCGAGCTTTCGACAACAATAATACTGTGCTTCTCTTTCGCCTGAGCAATCAATAGAATAAATGGTGCAACTGAATTGTCGTTATTTTCACCAAAACAATAACCAAATCAACCTTTATTAACAAAAAGCGGAAAAGAGCCCTTAATGTCCATCTACCGTGACACAACCTGAAAGAGGAGAGATGACTGTTTTTAAGTTTTTTATTTCTGCACTTTAAGAATTCGTTATAGATTAGTACGTCGAACGTCTTAAACACTGTGTTCCATTCGAGGTGCTATTCCATTACAATACACTTCAGTCTTCATTGGCCATCGTTATCTACTATAATTGTTAAGAATAACTGAACGTGCAGCTATGCTCATTGATCGCCGCCGAAACCGTCTTATAATATACCGCGTTATACTATGCCACTTTTTTCGTTATCGCTCATCTCCTCGTGTTCAACTCGATAAGACAAAGAATTTCTACAATTTCATACGTTTCTATCAGTAACAATAATTTTTTTGATGCGAAACATTTTTGCTCTTTCGCACAAGGTAATTTATAGTTAAAATGTATGTGACTATTTTAATTAAAAACTAGCATGATTTGAAGATTCTAGACAAAAAGCCTGAGTAATTTAAGAAAGACTAGAAACAGCCCATTAAAGAAGAGTAAATTTTCCACAGGGAAAACTAAAAGAGCAGAGTATGAAAGAGAGGGGCATGGGCATCGTTTCAGAGCCTGCCGCTGCATCGTGCATTGCGTGCGTGCGTGTGCGGGCTGCAGTCGCACCGGGGCGGCTCCTGATGGGAGGGAATTTGTTTCTCTTTAATTTATGCGCGTTTATCGGACGCGGAAATCTCCCGAGCGCGAGGGGCGAGCACTGCCACGGCGGCTCGCGTGTCGCGAATTTATAACGCTCGTTAGGAGCCAACACTATCGAGATGCGCCGGCCGCCACCGTCGCCGCCGACTCGCTTTAGCCTCGGACAATGTGTACCGGGGGATTCGCTCCTCGCGGCTTCCGGCCTCGTTTTGTTATGTATTTTTCTTTTCTTCGAAGCCGTTGCATTTTTCCCGCTTTAAATGGTTGCGCGAGGTTGCACGAGCAGCAGGACACTGTAAGGGCCATAATGGGTGTGTGTAAGAAAAACAGAGTGTTCTGGAATAGGGTAAATCGACGTGATTTTTCACGAGAGATGCTTTGTCGGGATAGGAGATCTTCTTTCTGTGTCTCTCTTCTTGCTGACGATTATAATACTCTGCGTGTGGATCTGAAGGTAAAATAAATCGATGTAGGCGGAACGTTGCAGTGCCTAAGGGTATTGGTAAACCGTTTTACTTATCGAAAAACTATTAAAATGCTATTTTCTGATAAATATGGGTCAATGTTTTTAAAGATAAATCGATTTAGTGAAGGAACAAAGGTATTGAGTCATAATCTCTCATATACTTGCAGGCCAAATATAATGTAGCTTTCAAGTTATTTTATTCGTAAACTACACACAGTTCAATGCCGTTTAATCATTTAGGCTCAAGAGGCTTAACAAATTGTGTGTGTGTGTGTATGTGTGTGTGTGTGTGTGTGTGTGCCGTCATGATTCTAGAACCACGAGACCGATCATAATAAAATTTGACATGTTTTCTGATTCTGAATTCGGGAAAATTTTTTTTATGATTCTGGCCATTTAATGGCCATATTATAGCCATTATCGATTCATCGATTTTTGAAAAAATTGAATTGCTTTTTCCTAATGATATAATTAATGCAATATATTCAACAATAGTGTATCTAAAAGAGCATAAAATTCCCTACTTTTTCCCGCAAGATTTTCCAGATTGACCGTTCCGTTTAATTTTTATGATAAAAAAATTGTTTTTTTTTTTTTTTTTTTTTAATAGTTCACATGTTTAAAACTACATAGTTAAACATTTTCGAAAAAATAATAAAAATAGAAAATAATAATGTCTACTTGCTGTACAAATTTTAAGCTTTTTAATTGACTAGTTTTGGAGCTAAAAATCGAAAACTAAAAAAAGGCTTTAATTAAGTTGACATTTCGGGAAAATATAGATCTTTTGCTTATTTCTTTTTGCAGCTTATGAAACCGATTAGTTGAAAAGATATTAAGATTCAAATTTTTTATCTCTCACCCTGTATACACTGTATAACTGAGAATTACTGTTTTTGTTAAACCTTACGGAACTTAATGATTAGGCTACGTATTTTTCTAAGTTTGCATATAGAAAATTCATTTAATAGTATATTACGATACAAGTGGCATAAATGGTCCATTACGGCACGGCGTGTATTGGAGCTAAACGTCGTGCCGTATCGGACTATTTATGCCACGAGTATCGTACGCTATTTTATAGCACTGACTAGCATATAAAATCCGCTGTCACGCCTATCCGTGGCCTAAACAGTCCATTTTTGCACCGTGCAGTTAGCGATCAGCATGGTGCATTAATGGATTATTTATAGCACTGTGTGGCATAAATCCGCATCTATGTCACGCCTATCCGTGGCATAAATAGTCGATTATTGCACCGTGCTGATCGCTCTCGCTACGCTCGGGCGCTAACAGCACGGTGCAAAAATGGACTGTTTAGGCCACGGATAGGCGTGACAGCGGATTTATGCTAGTCAGTGCTATAAAATAGCGTACGATACTCGTGGTATAAATAGTCCGATATTTTATTTTTATTTTCATGATTCACGGAAAATATATTGTTAAAAAAAAGACTCGTAAACAAATATAAAAGCCATCGGGTATGAGAATACTTGAAAGGCAACAATTGTAAATACGTATCCGACATATGAACTGTAGAGTCGTAATAAAGCAATGAAAATGCGATAGCACATAACGCGTTTAGTATATCCATTAAATATCGAGATTAAATGTGTATCTTAGCCATTACAAATCATCGCGAGCTTGTGTAAATTCCCAACGCAATCTCAAGAACGCCACGAACACTGTGAAAATATTAATTACCGTCTGCATTTACGATAGCGTCTTACTCAGGTACAGGCTTATTACTAATTATCATATCCAGAAGCAGTGACGACGGCGCGGCGTCGGCTTAGCAGGAGCACCTCCCGCGTGGCCCCCTCGCAACGGGCGAACTTTACGAGCGTCCAATCGCATGCAGTATTTGATCAACAATTTATACTCTCGAGAAATAAAAGTACCGCTCGCGTTCTCTCGCACTCGCTTTCCCCAACGTACGGTTCGCAGCCTATAAAAGTGATTGAATAACCGTAAAATTTATCGCCGGTATCTCTCGCGGGGAGAGCGCATCGGGAGCCGAAGCGCTGCCACGGCTGCAGTTCAATTTCGCGGAAAATCTCGGTGTGTTCCTGCGGGACGGGGCTGACAAGATCTCGCGAGCGCGCGCGCGCGCGCGAAAATACGCGTGAAATTTCCGCGTGTACCGCGCAGGGCTGCGCGCAGTTTTCGCGATAAGGGACGCGGTGCACTCCAGCGGCCTGGATGACAACGGCGACGACAACGATAGCAAAACGAGAGAAGACGCGAACGAAGAGGAAGCAGCAAGTCGGCGAGAGTAGGAGAAGGAGAGCGTGCGTCCACATCGACGCGAGCTCGTTACTCCGGCCGAGCAGCTTCATAAATGAGCGCCCGGCGGAGTTTGCGTGCGCGCGCGCACTCGGGGACGGAGATTATAAAACGCTTGGCACACACGGGCGTGCAGTTCGTAAAAATTAGCCGGCTTATAAAAATTGCAATAAAGCTTCGTCGAGCTGAGCGAACGAAAAAAAAGCGGCCGCCGGCGGGGAGGAATTTACAAGGCTGGAGCGCGCGTTTTCAGCACCTAGGATATATCCGACGTCGTAAATAACGTCCGGTGCGCGCGCGCGCGGCCGTCCCGGGAAGCGCGAGGCAACAGCAGCATCAGCGAGTGCGAGAAAGAGACCTACGCGAGCCGCGGCCAGTAGGAGCGAGAACTTTCTGAAACATCTCACGTCGTATATGCTCGACTTTACGAGCAAATCCATTAAATTTTATCTTCCGTATTTAAATTACGAGGGCCCCGGGAGAGTTCATACGCGCGAGTCTGTGTATGTGGATGCGAGAGCTAACGGCTGACCGATGTCCACTGCTACGACTGCACTGTAAAAATCTCCATCGCGTCGCTGCGATGCACAATTTTACGGTACAAGCCTTTTCGATACAGGCTCTACGACGATGTACGCGCACTTGTACACTTTGTACACTTTGCGGACTGAGGCACGCAGTTTAAACGATTGACTGATGTGTACGGCAGAACAGAGTCGTCTTGGAGGCAAACGAGAGCTTTGAGCCGGCGGATGGATATCAAGTTATCGCAATGCCCGTATTGTCCGTAAATACCGCGCCGCTCGGGGCTGAATATTATCATTCGAGCCGCCATAATTATCATTCAAGCCTTCGCAATTACAATGCAGAATGATTCTCAATTAAAAGCAAACCGAGAGCGGGGACTACGCCGGGGGCGAGACTAAATTTAATTAAATCCAATAAACCATAAAAACCCGTCGCATAAACAAAATATACTCGAAAACGAGAGGGAAATTCAGCGCGGCGTTCGCGCGCTCTCGGGCAAAAATTCCTCGACACCAGACGTATTTACATTCGCGATCAATTATTTTCACGCTCGGTGTATCGCGCGAGCGCGTCCTTCCAGCCGTCGCGTCGGACGGGCTATATACAGCGAGCAGCGCCGCGCTACAAACCCTGACTAATTGTCGAGTCCTCCGGTATACGCGCTACACACACGCGCGTATGTATAGACTGGCACTGCAGCGTATATAACGCTATACGCGGAGCCGAGCACGGCCAAATAAACATACTGCGCGCAAGCGGCGGGCGACGAAAGTCGCGCATATACTCGATAAATACAATTTACTCGTGCATTAAGCGCCCCCCGGGCTCGGTCGCACGCGAAATTTCAGAAATCGCTCGACCGGCTCTCGCGCACAATACCTGCACTCCCGACGCTCTCTCCCGCTCATAAAGCCATCGGGCTCTCCCCCTCTATTCCAGAATTTCGCCTAAATCACACGCAATACCACGGCACCAAGTGAGAGGGTGGCTGGCTGGCTGGCCGGGAGTACCTGCACTACAGTTGGACCGCGGAGCGAGATGGAGGCACGGCCGTTTGCGCAGGGTCGCCCCGTCGTTCGGCCTCTCAATTACGCTAATTATGACGTACACGAGTTTACGTTCGAGGGTTAATTATGCCGGACCCGGCCAAGTGCGCGCACCCTCTTAATGTGGATGTATACCCTGGCGCGTTTGCCGGTTCGGCGCGGAAGCGAACTCGTGATGCCTAAAATGCTGCAGCCATCAGGTAGTGCGACTGTACTGCTGCGGAGATGCCGCGGACGCTCGTCCGGGAAATCTGGCAATTTATCGCGACGTCATGCAGGACGAGAGGTGGTTTTCGGGGGGTTTTTAGCAGTGCTGCAGTTTCTTATGCAAATGATGCGGCAGGCAGTGATGCCTTGTTAGAGGTAGATTGTGATTGATCGAACAGATCTGAAGAGAAAATGTGCGGTTTAGATGTTTAGGGAGTAAACGATCGATGTGGATAGATGTTTGATGTAGTGGATTATACATGGATAGATTATTGCGGGGGCTGCTATTCTCCCGTCGCTGTATTTAATATGGATGCCGTATACTTTGCGCCAGTTTTTAATTATTGATTGCTTTAAAAGTGCTTGAAAGGCTTGCATTATTTTAATTTTGTAAACGCGTATGTTGATGATACTATAAAAAATATTTTAAAAGCGACTGTACACACTACGCAAAAAGCAGCGTCATAAATGTTCGTTCGCATATGCACAGCAAATAATTCAAACTATGACTCATAAGCATAATTCGTAACAAATTATGTTTTAATTAACCCTGGTAGAAATCGATTCCATTTAAAAGCTAGTAAATACCTCGTTTCTCTAGACATGGGCAAATACTGGGCCATTTTTCACCCACCAATGAAACGCTTTTTCAATTATTTCGTAAGTATTTTTTAGTATAACATTTTCTAGTATAAACATTTCAAGCTTGTTAACATAGGTTTGATTGAATAAGGCAAACTAGAAAAAATAGCTAGTTAATGGCTGGGAAAAAGCTATGTAAAATACACTCGGTCAAAAAAATTAAAAAATGAGAAAAACATGAATATTTTCATGATGCGTGTTCTATATATGAATTTTATCTACTATAAGTTACAAATAACTGGAAAACGAATCGAAATTTGTAAACTTCTTTGCATTTACTGTACAATACAAAAAGTTACAAAACGTAAAGTAAATATTATGGTTTTTAGGTTAGGTCTATTCTAGAAAATGATCAAGAAATGGAAAAAAAGCATTCCATCACAAGCTACTTACAGGCTACTTCTCATAGCCATTTTGTAGTTTCCAGCTCATTTTAAATATTCGAATTTCTACCAGGGAACCACTGTATGCGTAAGCTCGGCGATTGCAGAGTTAATTTAATTTTGGAGCATCGTATCAACATAACGTAAAATTTGCGGAAAAAATCACTGAGGCATGCAATAATCTTTTTTGTATACCTTGTTAAGGGTCTAAAAGGTTTTCAAATATTACAAAAAATGTTATTTCAAATATTCGCAATACTTAGATTTGCTTTTTTAATTTCCAGAGTAGCTAATTTTAAGCTAAATTAGAGCTTGTGGCCTTTCATTTTGGTAGAGAGAAAACAGAATCTCGAGATAGAATCCCATTGGAATATAATAGTTCACATCGATGTTTTATCATTTTGTCAAAATAGAGTGTACGAAGAGCTATGCTACATCATAGAAAGATTCTCCCTCGGCGATTGTTCGCCAATCTCCCAAGAAATGCACAATACATCAAATGCAGCAGCCCTTTCACTGGGTCGATCGAGAGCGAGCGAGCGAGCCGGCTGGCACAGTACAGGGGAGCAGCTAAAAGACATTGTAATCGCGATATTTCCAGGATCGGCGGGAGCGAGCGATGTCTCGCAGCGGGAGCCAGTGAACGGAGAGCACAAAGTGTCGGCGGCGACGACGTTGGCCTGGACGGCAAAAGTCGCGACGAGACTCGGAGCCGCGCCGCAAAGACGATTATAATGGGAATGGAAGAGAACCTCGAAGAGAACTGTGGTCACGAAGGGTTGCGCGCGGCAGCGACGGCGCGCCAGGACGTAATATCGCGCCAGGCCGGATGCGAGTCTATACATATAGAGCTACATCTCTATCGTTCTATCCAGTCCTCTCTCCGCGGGCGCTTGTCAAAAAGATCAATATTGAACGATCGCATTGTTTGAGCGCGTGTCGCCGGGCGCAGCTTCTATTCGTCTCCGGCGCTCTTTCTCGCGAGGGCTTTTGTCCGAGTGCAAACTCGATACAAAAGCCCCTTCCGGCTTTCTCTCTCGCAGGCGCGCGCGCGCGAGGGCACAAAGAAGCCAATCGCTAGTGAAATCGAGAAATTAAAAATTAAATTGTCCCTCTTTCGCCGGCTCTCTCGGCTCTTTCGTAGCGCGGGTGAGCGGCATTCATGTGCCAGCTCCGCCGCCGCCGGGAAACTTCGGGGCGCAGTCGCGAGAGCCCGTGTACAATTTGAGCGGAAAATTATGTGCCGCGCTCGGCCGTCTCGTATCGATGAATGCAGCGCAGGGGGGGGGGGGCGACGACCAAGAGGAGGCTGATGGCGCGCTCGCTCGCGATTATTGTCGGCGACTATTATTTACCTAAGGGCTTTTAACGATTTTCGCTTCCAGGCTTTTATTCGCTCGTCTGGCTGGCGGCGGCGTAATTGAAGCAGCCGTGTAGAAGCTCGGATGTATTTTTAAAGAGCATTATCGATTCGTCCGAGCTCGCGACTCATTCGCGTTTCGATTTATCAGGTCCACTTGTAGCAGTGTTTCGGTTCGATTCGCGCGCGGCGCTCAATGATCGCTGATTTCCATCGCAGCCAGGCGGAGCGCGAAAGCCGCGCGCGTCCGGCATCCCTTTGAAGCGCCGTGTAGTAGCGTCACGTCGCTGCTTCCCTTGACCGGCGGCGCAGGCGCGGGCGTACGCACCAGCGACACCCCTTCGCATTAGCCGCGCGCGCTTTATGCGCAGCCCTCCTTCTCGTTACAGAGTCTCCGGCTGCCGCCGCAGCGCCGCGTGTTTGATCTTGGCACGCAGTATATTTTGACGCGGAGTCGAACAATTTGTATGCCGTGCTGCTTTTCAATTTACATTTAAATTGGTTGCTTATGCCGTACTGTCGCTCGCGACAGGAGTCGAAGCTGCGCGAGCGCGCGCCCGCGTTCCGGCGCGAGAAAGAGAGACGGCGAGAGAGAAAAGGAAATGAGAGGGAGATATGGCTCTCCCTCCCCGCAGCTCCTCTCTCTCTCTCTCTCTCTCTCTCTCTCTCTCTCTCTCTCTCTCTCTCTCGCCGTTGAGAGACGGAGCGCGAACAGAGTGGCCCAAAGTGCAGAGGGAGTGCGAAAGAAAGGGATCGAGATAGAAGCGTTAGCCGGGAACAGTCAAATGCCGAAACAGTAAAGTGCCACTACCGTGTATGTGCTGCACGAGAGCCGTATCTGCACAGAGAGCGAGAGAGAACGGGTGAGCGAGGAGAGCGGTTCAACGAACCGCGTGAGCAGCTCACTGCACGAGGCGCGACCACGGCTTCGTTTGCCTCCTCTCTGCTCTCCCTCGTTCTCCTTTTTATCATCGTTTCGCTCTTGTCTTCCGCCTCATCCTCTTCCTCGTTCGCCTCATCTTTTTCGTCCCTTTTTCGGCGCAAGCTGCACACGTACCTGCGCACACCTACATAAAAGAGTTGCTGCTTCTTGTTCGCGCGCCCGAGGGACCGCGGCCGCGATAATTTACGGAAGAACGAGGAGGCGCCCCTGCGGCCAGCCGAGCTCTCTCCCGAGAAGAGAACCGCCGAGCTTAACCCTGGATCCGCCGATTTATCGAACAGACCAAGAGAGAGAGAGAGAGAGAGACGGAGAACGAGGGAGAGCATAATGACGCACGCATAACGATACACGCATGCGTGAGCGCGTCGATGGATTTTCTCCGATAAATTATGAGGATAGAGTTTCAATCCCCTTCCGACGGAATGTTACACGTGCATATGCCGCGCGCATACTGATAAAAACATTATTGTAATTATAGAGCGCGCAAAGGGGATAATTTAAGGAAAAAGCAGCAAGACCGCTTGTCGGCAGCCTCTGCCTTCGCTTTGATCTAGATTAGCGTTGCATTACTGAATGTGTAATGCGCAGGCATCATCTCCGGCTCGTATGCCAAGGAGCTGCATGCTGCACTTGCGACAGAGAATTCGGCATCTCGTTGCGCAAACAAAAGCTTCCTTGCGAAATTAAAATGCGATACTCCCGCGACAGTAGCTGAATAACGGCTGATTAATTGGAAAATATCGAGCACGTACATCCCCTATCGCAATGTTTACTTCGTTGTCGTCGTCCAGGCAAGACAATGGAAACGAAAGCCCGCGACAAACAGCAGCAACTGTGGAGGGCTTTTCCTAAAGATTTACTTGGATTTGCAGAATTTTTTGTCCGGCAGCGCCTGTGTACGTGGCCTGCGCTTTCGTTCGGCGGCGCGGGTCGTCCGTGTGGAATCCGAAATGAGCTTTGTTTAAAAGCAATCGCATTTATCGTCGAAAACAGAGTGAGAGAGAGAGAGAGAGAGAGGAGAAGAATGTGCGCTAGCATCGCGGCGATTTATTCCTAGACACAAAGGACGCGATCCTTCGAGGCGGATCGAATCTAATCCTGTAATAACGAAAAGGGGGCGGCGAGCTACACAGAGCCCATGATAAAAGAGAAACAAGGGTGGATTGCAGATCGCTGTTTTGCTATAGCTGTACACGTAGCTTTTCCCTTCGACGACCACCACCGAGCACTGCTCAGTTTACGTGAACATGTAAATAATGCGCACGACAAAGCCTTGTATGATCAAGCTAAAGAGGAATATTCTGATTTTATCGGCTTTGGTGCAGGAGTTAAAAGTCTATAACTTCACGATTGCGGTAAGTTCGATGGACCGAGCGGAACAGCTGATCAAAAATGTAATTTACGAGCGATCAATTTACGAAAGAACCCGAAAGACAGATACTCGGAGCCAAGAAGTTTCAGAGACTCGAGTGAGTCATTAATATTGATAAACGTTATTCTTCGAATCCATTTGTAAATACTTGTTGCCTGTAGCCAGCGAATGCCGCCGTCATTTGAATATCAATTTCTGCAATTATTCGCGGTGTGTTCAGTGCTGAAAAATTACAAAGATCCGACGAGTCGAAAAAATTATGCAAAACGCTGCAGAGGCGCGCTATCTCTCTTCCACAGGTCCCTCTCTTTCTCCCTATCTTCCACTCGATCCGTATCGGATGAAAAACTATATTTGAATAATTTCGAGGCATGAATAATACAAGAGAGTGGCTACGATAAGGCAATCACTTTCGGAAAGTAAGACATTAGCTCGGCCGCGTATAACTGGCCGCTCGCATTACACTCTCGAGCGCGCGGAACTCTCCTGATTGATTACCCATTTGCATAATTTCTCAATAACTGTTTTTCTCTGGAATTCAGCAAAACTTTCTATCTGCCCCGTATAATGCGCTTCTTCGTGCGCTCCTTCTTTTGAACAAATAGACTGCGATGAAAAGTGAAGTTGTACGAATTTATTATCTATAATGAAAAGGCAGAAACGCAACGTTATTTCCTTGTTTTATCGCGTAAATTGTGCATGCATGTTTCTTTTAATTTTTAATGAAACTCCGAATTCTGCAGAGCATTTAGATATGCATCTTTCAAAGGATAGAGTATCGATCATAAACATATACGATTATAAAAATACATAAGTTTAGCGATGATTCAACGATAACATTTTTAACAATTGATTCTCTATTGTAAAACTTTTAATGTTTTCGCATTCCTTTACCATGGCTGTCGGAGCAGCTGCCTTTCAAATGCTGTTCTACTATTGTAGAAGTTTACATGTGTTGTAACGGCTTCGTATGCAAGGTCTAGTTTAATTATAATATCAAGTTCGTGCGAGGATTCGCGATGACCTAGCACGAAGGAAAGATGTGACCGAGCTCTGGGGCCGATATGAGATCGAAAGAATACAGGATTCTTGTCGATGTACTCACTCTGGCGGATCGGCTCGTGAATTGTCGCGATAATTATAATATATTCGCAGCGCATAGCCTCCTGTTGGGCCGCGTTGCAATGGTGCGAAATAATAAAGAGGTTATTTCGTGGTCGGCCGTCTCGAGCGCGACAGACAACTTTGAGCCAAAGAATGTTCGAATCGCGCTGCCGGGGAGTGAAATGCGTTGCTAGACGAAACGAGAGTTTCTTTGTTTTTCGGTCTTGGGGACGAAGCCCTGGACACGTTTGATCGGTAGTAGCGCGAGAACTTGCAAACGAAGCGGATGTACTTTAGTCGCATCAATAAAGTCTTACTAAAATATAAATCACGACGAGTCTTCCTTTACAATTATTAAGGTTCGTTTTAAGTTTGGCTTGTTTATTATATTGCTAAAATAATATTTTAAAAATAGTGGGCTTTAATCCTTCACGTCATACGATGAATATTTTAATTCTAAGGAAACCGAGTCATTCGATTTGATGGGTGATGTTCCAATGCGAGGATTAGATGAATCAAGAAACTTGTTGTCAGTTTGTGAAACAGAAATGTTTATGGAGAATAAATTAATATCCAATATTTTTCCTAGAAAACTAGAAAACAACAATATAACTGCAAGGAATAAAAAACTATCGGATAACTCGCTCGGTTTTCAATTTTCCAAGCGAATTTTACGAAACGCAGCGTTTGTGTGTACAACGAGTTACGAGGCTGAATGCGCGCTGCTCGAATACACGAAAACAATCGGTGGTAACGGCGTGTATTTCGCAATTGTAAATCGCCGACACCCAACATTGACTTCCATCAGCGCCAGCGTCGACTATTCCCGACGCGCGCACACGAGGACTACTATATGCGCATGTATTACACGAGTCGTTCGCTCAGCCTCGGCCCTCCGAAGCAATTAAAGTATCGATGGTTGCAAAGGGAGTCAGGTGCGCTCGCGCGTCTCTTTTTCTCGCGTGCATAATGGAGCGTGCGAGTGCGCGCGCTCTCGCGCTTTTCCTCCATACAGCGAGGCAAAGAGAATCGACACCGCCTCGAGGAGAGAGAAGAACAGCTAAGTGGATACGCCAAGCGGAGGAGAAAAAAAGCCCGCGGATAAACGAAGAACAGCATCAGCGGCGAGATATTTGAATGCGACCTCGCAGAAGTAAATAGTGCCTCTCTCTCTCTCTCTCTCTCTCTCTCTCTCTCTCTCTCTCTCTCTCTCTCTCTCTCTCTCTCTCTCTCTCTCTCTGTTTCTCTCTCCTTCTCACTTGCATCTCATCCTGCGAGCTATCCTTCTGGCGGTGCGGTGCGCGCTCTCCTTGCAGCCCGCGCACAGAGCCAACACAAGAAACGCATTTGCGGTGGATTGCAGCGAGAGAAGTGTGGCAGCGGCAAGAGCAGCAGCAGAAGCAACGACATCAAGAACACACACACAGCCTCTCGACGCGCTCGCTCAAGCCTGCAGACAGAAAGCATAGCAAGCGAGGAAGGAAGGGAGAGCGAGAGAGACGGACAGAAAAGTTGGCGAAAGGGGATGCACGCGAACCGCACAGAGGCGCCTATGTGCTCTCGAGCGCGCGTACAGAAATGCATACGCGCGCGTTGAAGCACACACACGCCAAGCATTTCAGCGTTAGGCTTCTGCTGCGGCGGAGGGTAAGAAGTTTACAGGATGGACTGCGCCGAGAGAAGGCGAGAGAGACAGAAGCGGCTTTGCGCTCGGCACGCTTATACCTATTATACACACATATTGCGTGGAAATAAGACACTCGGCAAACGAAGGCTGCTTTGCTTGAGGTCCGCAAACTGCCAACTAAGGCTTTACCATCCACCAGCCAACTATATATATATATATATATATATATATATATACACACACATCTATCGCACCACTAACGTGGCCTCTTATTTACCTGCCTCGGTCTCTCTCCGTCTCCGTCTCTCTTTCAAGTGCACGCGTGTACTCGCACCAAGCAGCCATCCGTCTGTGTGCTCAGGTCTTATCTCGAGGCCGCAAATTGCTTTTTTAAACAGGACAAAATAGAGCCACGCCGTGCTCTTTTTCAATTTACGCCCCCTTCGCTTCCGGCCGAGAGAGAAGAGCGCGAACTGACGGAGAGGGAAAGTGTCTGCATACCCCCGCGCGCGGCATTTCTTTTCGCGAATCAAAAAGAAGAAGAGCGATGAAAAGTAAGGGATGAGAGGCAGGGAGAGACTAATCCCGCTGAGGGCACCGCTGTATTATCATCGCAATTACTCGCGGATTATGTATTCGGGGGGCCGCCGAGGCAATAGGGACCTGGCACTGAAGGAATGAAGAAAGAAGTCCTCGGCGAGACGTAGGGTAGACGCAAAGACGAGAGATAGGTTACCGATACGTGGAGCGCTACTGTATAGTTAACGAGGACGAGCGAGGAGGGGTGTCTGGTTGAAGAGACGATATAGTCCGTTGAAAGGGCTTGTATCACGTTTTTATAGCACTTTTTATTCAAGATGCCGTCTGTTCATGGAAATTGAAATGAAAATAATTTTCTCCGTGCCACACGTAAGAAACATAAAATTTAAAAAAATTGTGCCAGCACTTTCAAAGCAGTGATTTAACGTCCAATTAAATAAACAATATCCGTGAACGAAAGCCAACGGAAATACAAATTCTTTTTAGCAAAAAAAAGAGGCAATAAGGAAAAGGAAACGCGAGCACACATAATATGCAGGAGAAGAGCTTGCGTCGAAAACATAATTAAATTTTTCGAACCGCCAACAAAAAACATCGTTCGACGCTCGAAGCTATAGAGAAGGGGATGAAACTGGGCAGAAAAAAACACGAGCATAGTCCGTGTAAATATACGCCCGGCACAGCTGCGTTAACGCGAGTAAGCGTGCAGTACACAGAGGAAAAAAGAGAGCAAGAGTGCGCGTTATGTACCGAGAATACAAGCGCGCCACTCACACAATGAAAGCATTATTAACGTTGCTTTGTCTTAATAGGGGGACGTCGTGTTGCCTTAATGAAGCCTTGATTTTTTATCCTCCTCCCTTTCTCCTTTTTTGCTCTAATCTGCACAGCGCTCATCGCTTAAGTTCAGCCTCTCTCTCTCTCTCTCTTGAATTTTTCTCGCACAGATTTTTGTTTGAAGATTAATGGCCAAGATCGAACAATGTTGCGAAGAGTTAAATAGGGTTTTGAAAAACTACGAGCATGCAGCAAACGCAGTTTATTAGAAGTGAATGAATAAAGGCCACCAAAATTAAGACGCATGAATCTTTTGCTGTCGTTACTATCGACCGTTGAATATAGATCAATGGAAATATTATTTTATAGGCGACTCTGTACTAGTAAATGAACATCACTACTAATCCATTTACCAACTTAATATAATGGAGGATAAGCTCTTAGTAATATACAATATTTATATCCGGCAAAATCAGTATTTTAACGTTTTTATATTTTCTGAATTTGTAAGACGAATCATTTATGCTGTACCCTGGTATAAATACTCACCATCGGTTGATGAACCGTTGGCCAGATTTTTTATTAAAAACGTTACCATAGTTGTTTTTGTATCATCGAGTGTGTATAAAAAGTGTTTCATGTAAACATGTTATAATTTAGATGCTTTAACAAATAATCATATTGTTATGCTCGCGTTCAGGTAAACTCAATGATCACACTTATTTATAAAAACCAACACTATAAAAACTCAGACTTTATTTGATAACACAATTATAATACGTCTGCTCTCAGCAGCTGTCATCATAACCAGACTGATCAAAACAATAACATTTCGAACATCGTTGATCTCGTTGTCAAGGGCGTTGCTATGTGCAATTCCCATGTTCGAATCCCACATACATAACATTATTCCCTCCTTCATCAGATTGTCGTCCCGACAATCTAAAACATCCATCCACCAACGGTCATCCTTCAAACTTTAAATCCTCTTGAGTCCAATGATGACTTACAGGAACTAACACCAACATCCTCTCCTTGACCCACACCGATCAAGTACACCGAGTAATGCTTACAGATGTAGCACCAATCATCACTTACAGGAACAAACCATTCCAATGATGACTTCCAGGATCCCACCAACGTCCTCTACCTTGACCCATCCTTGGTAACAAGTTACCGAGCGGCGCTTCCAGGTATAGACTCCAATCATCACTTCCAGGAATAAACATCCAGCCATCCAAACTGGATAAACACACAACTAGCCATCTAAGTTAGTTAATCTTAAACTGTCCAAGACAGTTTTTCTTCTTATATGAATTCAAGCTTCAAGCGGTTGAATTCTTCGGATATGAGTGGGAAGTTGGCATGCCATGGAACCTCTCCTCAAGTCCCTGCTCCTGTATTCACTTTCACGCTCACGGGAAAAACCATGGCTCAAAAGAACCATGAGCAGAACAGTCTTTGTAAGCCGGTATAATTGGTCACATTCGGGTTGGTACGTCTCAATCAGGATCTTTCGTCTTTGTCGGTGCATGTCATCAGCGGGTCATTCTTATATCCAGCCTCCTCCATCGAACGGCATGGATGTGCAAGATGTCATCATTCGAATCCGACCTCCTCCATCAAACGGCAAAGATGACAGCAACGACATCAGAAAGTCAGTCATCCCACTCAATAAGCCTTTCGAACCAGATCTTGCGAGTCTGAAACGGAACGAACCCAACAACTGCAGTATAACATTTGTAATTGACATTTCCGAAATGTTCAGAAAATAACCTAGATCTGATTCTGTAATTTTTCTAAGTGTACCTATACTTTTACCCCATGTCGGAATAGTGTTATCAACGGCGGCATTCGTTGGTAACACACTCCGATTCCTAATTATGTCAAAATTCTGTTTGTGTAGTTTTAATGTAGTTATTACTGAATTTATTCTGACATTCTCTAATCTTGTTGTTTTCTTAACTACGCTACCAGAAATATCAGTAATTACGGCATTCGTTACTGATAATTCTAATCCTGATTCTAACCTATCATTATGTGTGTTCTGCACATTCAAGTTTTGATTCAGAATGGCGACATCGACAACGGCATTCGTCAATGACACATTCTGATGCCTAATCGTGTGGCTAGATGGTAATTCTAATTTATTGTTGATGTGTGTCAAATAATGATCATGTCTGTGTCTATGTCTGTGTTTGTGACATTTATGTTCAATTGACTTAGCTGTTTAAATTGTAGTTGGAGATCCTTTTGCTTCTCAAGCAAATCGACGCAGCCGTTTATAATAAGAATAATGTTGCCTTGCCAATTTCTCATTCCGTATCTGTTCAGCTTGCGGATCAATTTTCTGTCCATGATCCTCCATCAGTTGTTGATTTATCCATTTAATGTCCAATCGTTTTAGTCTTGCTATTGCGTCCTCTCCAAGTTGCCTTTGAATTGCAATATTAAGATCCAGTTGACAGAGATTCTTGTAATAGATCTCTTTTCTTGATAAACGAGTTTCAAAATCCCCTTCTTGAGGTTATTTGGAAATCGCTTCTTCTCGTTCAATACGTAGCAGAGTATCTCTTTCATGCTCAATGATCCGTGTTAAATCGAAAACGTTTTTTATGGTGTTCACTTCTTCCATGGTTTAAATAAATTATCCCGGACGAGCCCCCAAAATGTTATACTCGGGTTCAGGTAAACTCAATGATCACACTTATTTATAAAAACCAACACAAACTCAGACTTTATTTGATAACACAATTATAATACGTCTGCTCTCAGCAGCTGTCATAACCAGACTGATCAAAACAATAACATTTCGAATATCGTTGATCTCGTTGTCAAGGGCGTTGCTATGTGCAATTCCCATGTTCGAATCCCACATACATAACAATATATTTAGATCATTTAATTTATAATGAATTCAGATATTGATTTTGCGCAAGAATTCCTCCATTTGATTAATGCGTTGGTCATCGTAGTTGGTTTATTTTTTACCAGGATATTAATGCGTGTTTGTTAGTGTGATACGAGAAAGAAAACTTTTTCAACATGTGCAAGTCAACTTTTTCAGTTTTGATTATTTATTCATTAAAAAAAAAAAAAAAAAAAAAACAAGAAATTTAATTCAAAAAGCAATACAGCACTATAATTGAATTCAATAAATTATTCAAATTAATCAAATTAATCAAATAAAATTTCTAAGACAGTACAGTAATTTTTATGGCGACTGTTCGTTTGTACTAGACTATCATCTGAGGTAAATCTGACAAGGCTCTGAACGTTTGATCCGCCTAATGAAAAAGAGCTGTATAAAAGACAATTCTAGAGTAAAATCAAGCGTCAGTATTATATTTATTCGTTGTTACGAAAATTCTTCTATATGAAAATGGCTTGTATATTATGTTACGCCCCAAATTGTAATCGAAACTTTATAGGTACGGGTCGCGTACAGTCGACGTGAAACGTTTCAGCATTAAGGAACCAACGTCGACACCTCTATATAGTACCTCTATATTGATAAAAGTGGTTTGGGTAGGGTTGTGCCTCGGGCTAGTCCGAGAAGATGTGGCACCCCAATTCTCATCTCAAACATGGATTAATAGTTTAAATCAAATTTACAACGAGAATGTTCACGGCTTTGAGATGCTGACATATAACTGCTGTTATTATAAAATATTACTTTTTGTTATTACATTTTCGCAGACAATCTTTTTCAAATTATCGAGGCATATATATATATATATATATATATATATATATATATAATCATATTGGCAGAGGGTCGGGCTATTAAACGTTTCCCGAGTAAGTTTGTTACTTGAATTGAGCTGTTCCAAAACTCGGCATCTCGAGATACCCTCGAGCTTTCGCAGCAAAGCATTCTTCACATCACATAAAAATTAATGTCCGTACATCCAATAATCGAGACCTTAACATCCGGATTATAATGCCGCGCGCAGCTCGCGCTAGAAACAAACTAGCCGAGCGTGCGCAATTCCAATTTGCCAGGCTTAATCTGGCGAGCTTAAAACCGTAAGTACTTTCGGCGTCTTCTCTTTTATTACGTCTAATGGAAGAGCCAAAGATAAGACAATAATCTAGCGATTAATAGACGCCATTAGCGCTCGCGGAGCCTCCTCACTTTGTCGCTGCATGCGCGCTGTGTCGCGCTCGCGCGACTGACTTTCTTATGTGTACGTGTGCTCACACGGGTAATAAGATTAATCCCCAATTTAGGCGTTGCGCTGCTGCTGCTGCTGCTGCTGCTGCCGCCGCCGCTGTTCCACTCTGGCGCAGCAAGAGACAGAGGGCAAAGTGGAGGGGAAGTAGGCACGCAACTCGGCGTGTAATTAAAGCCGCGAAATTTCAAAGCGGAGCGTCGAATGCAAATCGCCCGGCGTAATAACAATAACCTCTTCTCTTCTGAGAGCGCGAGGGAGGATAAAGAGACCGTGGCTGAAAGAGCCCAAGAGTAAGCGGGAGAAGCTGCGCGAAGGCAAGCCAGAGATGCGCAACGCGCGACAGCTGTCTTCCAACGGGAGCTCGCTAATTGTAAATTCGTCTAGCTTCGGAGCGATGTACCAATATATGTAAAACTTGTGCTTCGCTCGGGTGGTACGTGCTGCCATTACAAGAGATAGCGATACTTTGTGACTTCTCGAGCACTTACATTTCCGTCTTAATTAATTCCGCACAAACTACCCTTCAAAGTATTTATGTGAATATCAATATGCACTGGGAGAATCGAATTTATGAGCGTAGTTTCAATGAATTTCAAGATTTATGCAATCATCGATACAAATAATATTCAGCATTGATGCGGACTAAATAGCTCAATTAATACATTTAACTATGTTTCAGCAAATTTCCCGCAGAAGCAATAAACACGAGGTAAATTGGTCAGTTATAAACGTTTGAATCAAATGTAAATTGAGTTTTCGCCTCGCTAAATTCAGAACGAAATAATTAATTGTTGATTGAACGAATTATAAAATACTTCTTGGCCTACAGTTCCGTATCCATCATAGTTTCCGTTATTGTGTATATTAAGATCGAACAAGTGCTTTCGTTGAAAGGTAATTTGATGTCAAACTGAACAAGGTTGATTGTCAAGCACTCTATGCTGCACATAACCGACATTGTTTGTTCGAAAAACATTTTGTGCTGATACTCCTCCAAAGCGACATACTTAGTCCAGACAAACTGTTTCGTGTTTAGACCCGTCCAAATGCAACACACTCCACCCTTTGAAATACCCATTTCCTAATTACCATCAGAGGGCTGCTGAACAGCAAACACCCAATGTTTGGATGCGTAATATTGACTCAAAATATCTAGCAAAATTAAATAGAAATTTCTCCATATACTTTGAGATTTGAGATTCATCACGTCGTACAAGAAGAGTGTAAACGTAGCGTTTGCTGCAAGAACTTAGTAATTTTCGGAACAGTGTCCTGTTGTCGCATCATACCTTCATTTCTTTTTCATCAAACTATTATGAATGTCTCGAATCAATAGCTGCATGTGAAAAACGCTACCACTACTAGTCGGTTTTATATGATTCGAAACGGTGGCTGACCAACAGGCTGAAATTTGTTTTCATCAGTTCGCTCGATGTTTTCCAAAAAGTATATTTGTGGTTTCAACATCAACATTCCGCTTTCGCGGCCTCTAATTTCCCGACAATTCGATGGACAAACATTGCGCTCGAAAAAAATCGTTCGAACACAAACTGTTGGCCAGAGTGAGTGAGAGAGAGAGAGAGAGAGAGAGAGAGATAGAGAGAGAGAGAGAGAGAGAGAGAGAGAGAGAAGAAGAGAGAGAGAGAGAGAGAGAGAACAGACGAGAGAGAGGAGCATTTACAATGCTCGCGCGCGCGTGTGCGTCGGTTGTGCACATATTTGTCTTTGTAACTGGTTTCACGTGGCCGCTACCGCGCACCGCCGCAGGGTGCGTGTGCGCATGAGAGTAGCGCCCGAGTGAGTTAGTGTGTTTTCTCGCTCGCGGCCTCCCCGTCGGTAGAGCCGTCCGAGTGCGTCACAAACTCGCTGCTGTACTCCTGATGCTGCTGTGTGAGACCGCGCGGTTAGTTGCCTTTTCTCTCTGTCTCTCGCGCGATTGCCCAGGCCCCAGCACAGCATTGTTTATGCTCTACATAGAAGCACAAGCGCTCGCGTCTGTAGAATTGAACGCAAACGTATGTGGGCTTCTCTTCACATCCCGCGCGTTTCCAGCTGGATTATCTTGGAGCTCAAAAGGGTACTGCTACTATTCAGGGCTAAGAGGAGATGCCTCGGGCTAAATTACGTGACAAGAGTTCTGCTGTTGCTGCTGCCGCGGCGTGAGAAATTTTCTAGATATTTGTCCGACAACAAAGTGCCGAAGTAGAAAATGCTGACGCCTCGGCGAAATAAGCACTCTCATTCCAGGGAGCGTCAGCTAAAGATGAAAGAGATATTGCACTACCAGCGTAGAGAGGTCTTTGTGTTTCAGAGGATTTTCTAAACGAATTAAAAAAAAAAAGATCGAAACGTGCGCGACGAGATTCGAGAGTACCTGGGTTCGTGTTATCCAGAAGCCCGTTGCAGTATTCAAATTCCGCTTTCAGTGTCTTTACTCGGACGAGAGCCAATGGCGCGATATTGCATGAATGCACTTGTTTGCTATTCGCGGAGGTTCGATTTTGAGCAAAAGAGATGGACGTCAGTGGGAGCACCAGCCTCGGGCCGCTCGGGTGACTTGCGAAAAAGCTGCCGCGATACTTGTACGTTTGTACCGCGCGCAATGGAAACGCAGAAAAACATCATCTGCTACGACACATCCTTTGTAACGACGCGAATGTTACAGGCATAGCTGGATCTGTTTTTTTTTAGGATACTGTATTTACCGTGGTTGGCCGGAAGGATACATTGCGTAATGGTCTTTGAAGTTTTTGCTGATAAAAATGTCTTTACAGCGGCAACGGCAAGCGATTAATTAAATTGAGATGTTTTGATATGTTTCGTAGATTTGTCATCGGATAAATAATTTCAAGAATTAATCCCCCTTTTGATACTGCGTTGGAAAGCATGATCCATATAATGAATGTGCGCGTTGTGGTATATAGGCTTTAATGATAAACCAAATGATTGAACTGGGCTTTTCGTATAATTTATCAAATATATTTAGAATTTATACTTGTGTTAAATAAATATATATTATATCTATGGATCGTACGTATTTTTCTAATTTGTATGATTTTACTTGAACGTTGCATTATAGAAGAAATATCGTTGTGGCCGAACTTTAATTTTCAATTTGAAATTGAATTTTAAACATTTTGCTAGTTCCACTATTTTATCTACACCGGATTTCCGAGGCGTTGAAAGTAATTATATTTACGTACTATAAACACGCTTCAAGATTTATCGATCCCTAAATCATTTTCCGAATTGCTCCACTTCGACCTTTCGACCGCACACACACACGAGAAACCAAATCTCGTTTGAACGAAGCGTCAAGCATAAAAACTTAAGTACCAAAGCACACAACTCAAATGTTCCGACGCGTTTTCTCGCCGCTCGTTTCAAAAGTTAGAATCTCCGCCGGTGAAATTTCCATACAATCAGAATGTTACTTTCTGCGGCAACAGATTGAATGTATGATCGATTGTTTCTTTTTTCGAAAAGATAAGGTGAAAAAAAACTCTTTTTAATTTTTAATATTTCTTTCATTCAACTAGTACTGCTATATGCATTCCATTGTAGTTTAAATCGCCACGCGATAAAACGTCTTGAATTCATCACTGTTGCCATTCACTGAAAAATTGCAAAGTAGGTACTAAAATCAGTGATTCCTCGACGCTCGCAATAACAGTCGCAACACCTTCGGAAAACCGTCAAACATGATAAGGTCCGTTCTCTAGACCAAAACAGAATCCGCCATGCGCAGTCTGGAAATAGAATTATATTCCAAGTCCGAAAGGGGCTCGGAAAGGGGTATACGCATATTGCCATGGAAGCCAGTCGAGCGTGGCAACGCCGCTAGCGATAACGCGTCGAAACAAGCATCCGCGTATATAGTAGTAGTACACGGAGAGAAACTGTGCAGTAAAATTTACTAAAAGTATAGGAAATTTTACTAAAGAGTACAGTAATCTGATCACAGACCCGAAATAGTGGGCAAATTACTGTACTGTACAGTAAAATTTACTGTACGTGTAGTAAATTTTACGGTAAAGTATAATAAAATTTCTAAGACAGTACAGTAATTTTTATGGCGACTGTACGTTTGTACTAGACTACGTGAAAAATTTTACTGTATTTTTTTGTAATTTCATTGTTATTTCCCGACTTTTTATAATCAGCTGTTCATATGTCTTTTTAACGGACGCGGTGGCGGAATGGATAAGTGATCTGCCTCTCGCCCCAAAGGTTCCAGGTTCGAGTCCCAGTCGGAGCAGGATTTTTTCAGCGGGTTTTTCTAAGGTTCTACAATTTCAATTAATTTGTAATAAATAAAATCGCGAAAAACGTTGTAACAACGTGACTTGGTGAGGCCGGAAATTTGAATGTTTATAATTTTCAGTGCTTCCATAAAAATTACTGTACTGTCTAGTAAAAGTTACTGAACTGACAGTCTGTGACGACATTACTGTTCAGTAATATGGTAAAAATTCCTGCAGAAAAAAAAACCGCTGCCAAGTCATTGGCACATAGCTTCCTCCTATTCTGCTAGTTGAAGATAATTAAATGGGACAATCAACTCATTCTTTGATTTAAATATTCGCTACTATTTGATACTAAAAGGATAGGTTAGGAGACACTTGTAGGGGAGGGGTATCACGGGACTGGGGGTTAAGGTGGATATCAAAAGGATAGAGCTCCGTGAACTCCTTGAAAACCATGAAAACTCTCAAAATATACTAAGCTTTAATTATAAAATTATATGGTTTAACAAAAATAATAATGTTCAGTCACACAGAGTATACAGGGTGAGAGTTGAAGAATTTGAATCTTAATATCTTTTAAACTAAAAGGTTTCATAAGCTACAAAAAGAACCTAGCCGAAGTGATCAAAAGATCAATCTTTTCCTAAAATTTCAACTCAATTTAAACCTTTTTACTCCCGTAATCGTACGACATAAAAAAAACATTTTTTCTAGTTTTTGATTTTTATCTCAAAAACTAGTCGTCAAAATTGCTTAAAATTTGTACAACTAGTAGATATTGTTGTTTTTTATTGTCATGAATTTTTTCAAAACATTTAACTATTTATTTTTTGAGTTATATATGTTATCGAAAAATTACCTTTATATCATAAAAATGAACAGATCAGTCAATCTAGAAAATCTTGCGGGAAAAAGTAGACAAATTTATGTTCTTTTAGATACACTATTGTTGAATATATTGTATAAATCATATCATTATAAAAAAGCAAAAAATAATTTCAAAAATAGAAAAATGGCTATAAATGACATAAAATGGTCAGAATCATAAAACAAAAATTGACCTAAATCAGAATTAGAAAAAATATATGCATGTCAAATTTTATTACGATCCGTCGCATGTTCCAAATTATGGCGGTATACGTACATACACACACACATACACACACACAACACACACACACACACACACACACACACACACACACACAGCCATCCGCACGGACATTTTCTAAAAACGTATGATTCGTACTCCAAACACCTCCAAATGCGTTTCACGAAGTATTAGCAAAACTAAAATTTTTACTATTACAAAGCTTCCTCTTGAGGAGGAAGCAAAAATTTACTGGATGATTTCTCTCCGTGTATGCGCTCACGAATAGAGCAAGGGATAAAAGTTTTCGGATAATTGCTCGTATATAAAAGCCGCTGTCTCCGGCAGCGGAATATGAGCTCGCGCGCGCGCTGAATTAACAGAGCGCAGCAATGGCAGCTAGTAGCAGCCGGGTTATTGCACCGACATAATCGATAAGGGCTACTGCGTGTGTACACGTGCGTATGTATTCTGCAGCTTGTACAGCAGCAGCACCTTTCTCTATTTGCACCTCCGGCTTTCGCCAGGTTGCCGGCAGGGGCACGGCTCACACATAGTATATATGATTCATCGTCGCGGCGACGAGCCGGGGAAAGACGCAGCGTCGCGCGCCGATATATAACCAGCTGAATTAAGTCTCGGGCGATGACGTAACGTCGGAAACAGGAGCTAAGAAAGAGCCGCTGTGGCGCGACAAGTCCAGGCGTACAGAGGAACCTGTATAATGGAGAGCGGGCGAGAGAGAGAGAGAGAGAGAGAGAGAGAGAGAGAGAGAGAGAGAGAGAGAGAGAGAGAGAGAGAGAGNAGAGAGAGAGAGAGAGAGAGAGAGAGAGAGAGAGAGAGCAAGCGCGAAAACTTAATTATAAGAAGTTATTATCGACTTCTCGTAGATTGAATTTACGCGGCCCGACAGCTGTCGTCGCCGTCGTCTGCAAGAAGGTATACCAGTGTGGTATATCTCGTTCTCCCTTGCTCCCTCTCTCCCTCTCTTCCTCTTTCTCTCCTTCGTCGCACAGCCTCTTGAGTACGCTTTCTATCGACGACTGAGAAAGATATAGAATTTAGAGGAGCCAGGGGGAGAGGTGCACACATATATAAACCAAGATAGCCGATCTCGATTGTGCGCCATCCGCGCGGCCGTCAATTCCCCGCGGGCAGAGCGGACTGTAAGAGGCAGACTCTGTGTGTGTGTGTGTGTATATGTGTACGTGTACGTGTATATATAGGTTTACTCGAGAGCAGCAAATGCAAGTACGGCGGCAGCGGCGAGTTTGCGAGAGTGCAGGTCCGAGGTTGCTAGCCATGTTGAGATAGCGAGAGCCGGCGAGCTAAGGTTAATTGCGCG
>CM053169.1:36154649-36196886 GCA_012977825.3 Pteromalus puparum | reverse complement strand
CCCCCCCCCCTCTCTCTCTCTCTCTCTCTCTCCCTCTCTCTCTCTCTCAGACTGTGGAACGCGCTGGTTGGGTTCAGAGTCGCCGCGGGCGCGCGACGGTCCGTCCGGGATCACGTCGTCGACGAGTCGCGCGTTTGTTGATTGACTTTGTTACTCGAGCTCGCCAAGACCCGCGCATCGCTTTTACATACTGCTACTGTTACTCGGAAAAAGCTTCGAATGTAATACCCATGATCGCACTACTTTCTTAAAACGCTGCGAACCGTTATTACTCGCTGATTTCGAAAAAGCTACGCGTTATTTTTCTCATAGCCCTCCGTTTATTTCTTTTTCGATACACGCAGGCCATCGCTTGATGACTATACAGCAAACTCAAATGATTCGTAAAACAATAAACCTGCAAAAGCGGAAAGGCTACGGTATTAAATTGAGGCTACAATGATGCGGTACCCTGGTAGAGAACTTAACTTTTTATAAGCTTCGAATAAGCTTATAGTTGCAGAATTAGTGATCGGAAGCTTACGGAATTAGCTTTCGATCACTACCAGCGCTACAGTTTTAACGCGCATAATAGCTTAACGTAAGCTTACAACATTAAATTTATAACCTGCAAACAGATTTGATTTTTATTTATCCAAAAATGATCGTATAAAGCTTAAAATAAAAAGGGAAATTTACATACTCTGATGCGACAGTACACCCCTACAGATTATATAATGGAATAATTGTAACGTCAAAATATTTTTGTTCTTAAAACGTTATAAAATCAACTAAGACTATCTAAGTTTTTTAATTATATTATGATTCTCTTTATTAAAAATATCATTTTTACTAGATATATAAAATTAAATTATATAATTATATATTATACATACACGAACTTAAAACTTGTAATATTTGGTTTTTTCTCTTCTCGAGAACAAGCTTGATCACTTCATGATGAATTCACTATATGATTCACTCTGTAAAGTGTTTTTTACTATAAGGGCATATCTTTTATGCTACTTCTATTATTGCATTATATTCTTCTAACAAATCATCCATTATTTTCTGTTTTTTTTTTTTTTTTGACGGTACACCTTGAAATTCAATTTTCTTTTTTTGCTTATCTTAATATCTTGTAAAAAGAGTAGAATTGAAATAGGTTATGGAGGT
The DNA here is from genome assembly GCA_012977825.3 of Pteromalus puparum. Classification (NCBI taxonomy): domain Eukaryota; kingdom Metazoa; phylum Arthropoda; class Insecta; order Hymenoptera; family Pteromalidae; genus Pteromalus; species Pteromalus puparum. The sequence goes on along the minus strand of CM053169.1, from coordinate 36,195,731 downwards.
TAACTGCTCCAAAACGAATCAAAATATTTGATATTGAAATTGATCACCCACATCTCACAAACTTTTTATCACTTTATTTATAAATAGTCACTATATTAAAAAATCACTTTTATTGTTTAAAACTGCGCTATATAATAGGATTTCCGAACTTCCGAGATTGTGACGATGACCAGCGGTTTAGGCTTACACACATATACCGTATATGGTTGTATGTCTATACTCGCTGTGCTCATGTACACTAATACAGTGTACACTTCCCTTCTCTGACTCTCCCCTCCATTTACTTTTCTCAATAGCACAACAGTTATCACAAAATTTTGTACGAGACAAAGTAATCAAAATAGTTTTATTTTTATTATGATAAAAAATACGAAAAAAGGTTATGGTCGCATTTATAGCCTTACACTGCACTGTAAGCTTATTCGAAGCTTACAATGTCTTAAGAAGAAGCTCATTATAAGTTTCTGTTATTAGGTTACTGTTATATTAAGAAAGCTAATTCGGTGGCTTCTTTTTCTACCAGGGTAACGTTCGAATTTACGACTCCACTTTACGCGCGCACACTTTCGTACCGTTACGGAAATTACTTTCGCATACGAGTAAGATCTTGAAAACAAAGACGATATTAAAGATTGAAAGCCCCTTTTTTATAGCTGCATGTTACTTTTGAGTAATATCGCCTGGCCGATGCATCTTTTAACGGAGAAAGAAAAGGAAGAGAAGCCGGCGCGGCGAGAGGACGCGCCGAGAGCAAAGGAGTTGAAGGAAACGAGGAGAAGAGGCGGATAAGACCAGATAAGCGCAAAACGGCCTGTAGATTAAAGGTAAAAGAATAATGAAAAGAGGAAAGAGTACAGTCATCCGGCTCTCTCCCGAGATAAGGAAGTAAGAAGGATAAGGTAGCGAGAAGAAGAAGCAGAGTGTGCATGAGGAGAGAACGAAGAGAAAAGAGTAGAGGAAAAGAGGATATCTTTCGGAATTTTTATTCGGATGATTCGCAGTGGCGAGTTAATCGAGTCTGCCGTTTTTATACGTGTACATACATGATTTACTATTATTTGCTCGGCGAATGGAAAAACAATTAGGCGGTGAATTACGGTAGTGCATAGTCGTATAAAGCGCGGTAATGTGGGAAATAAAGATATATGGTTGGAAAAACAAACTCTAACGAGGCATTAAGTTTTAATAAGGCCATTATTTTCAACGGTGCTGTTCGATATGATACGCACAAGTAATTCCGATGAAAAGAAACAAGAGCCACAGCGTAAAGCGCAAACTTTTGTCCAACGCACTGCAACGTCGATAAGGTCTGTCTTGGACGGTTTGCCCGTCAATTCCTCACGAGAAGAAAAGCACCGTCGCGCGCGTTCGTAATTGCACATCGGAAAGGTGGTCGCACGTTGGGAACGCCAGCACAACGAGTGCATAAAGTGCGCGCGCGGCCCCGAGTCAATCTGCGCCGGGGGTGCGCATACAAGGGGACGGGGGTGGCTAATCAACGCCCGACGATGAAAGAACCAGGCGCATAAGAGCGAGAAAAAGAAGGAGCACCGCTGCGCTCGACGTCGATACAATTTTCCACAGTCCTGCTGATTACAGTCGCGAAAGTCGCTCTTGTTACTCCGCAGGCGAGCGCGGCTTTTGTTTGTCTTCGCCGCGCGGGACCGAGAAAGAGCAACAATAAAGCCCATAATTCTCGGCGATCGCGCTTCCTCTCTTGCCTCCCCTGCGGCAACGGCAACAGTCGAAGATAAGCGGGAGGAAAAGCGGGGAGGCGGCCGCGTATGTATTTCTCGAGGGACTCTCTCGAGATTTTCTCAGGGCTCGGGGAATTTCTACTGCACACACGCTTGTGTGAGCGTGTGTACGGCGGGAAGCTCGGAGCTTGGAGCTTGAGACGCCGGACGCGCGCATGGGAAAGGTCGGGAAATCGAGCGGAGACGATGGCAGAGAGAGGAGGACGGAATTGATGAGTTCCATATAAGCTCGCTTTGCCTCGACTCGCTCGATGCCGCACTCTTTCTCCTTCGAGTTTGTCAAAGATGAGAGAGTAGCTCTGTAGGAGAGGAGACAGCTCGACCCTCAGAGCCACCCCTTTCTTTATTTTTCCATCGGCCGACTACCCTACCTTCCGATTTCACGGAATCGGGGGCGGAAAGTCGATTGACGCAGTTCTGCTGGCTTCGCGTCTTGCAGAAGCCGACGTATCTGCTGAAACTGCCTCGACGCTTGCTTTTTAGTTTGTTTACTCATCGTTATTTGAATTTGTACTTGATGCAGTGTTTCGACGTAATGCGCGGTTCATTAGTGATAGTTATTAGGTCCAAATATTTACGTTCATAAGTGCAACCGACGGCGTTTCGATGATATAGTCGATGAGAATCCGATTACACGAAGCACTCTCGTCAATACCAGTCAATGGACTGAGGTAATGCTCTTCAGATTTTCCAACAACGCTGTTCATTAGGACTATTAGCTATATGTAATACGAGATAGATCTACCCTGGGGCATTAATAGCTAATTATCACTGACGACGGCTTAAGAGCTAACACCAAGCAGGGTAATAGATGATGGATTATATGCAACCGGTAATGATCGGGGCTTGTCGATGTTTATGAATACGCGTTACTCGATTGATTCTGTAATCTGTATACATAATGTAAATTCTATGATATAACTATATGTCCCAGAGTCATGGATGTTATACGAATATATTTAGCATTGTTTTATATTATTTCAACTATGTACAAACTATGTGGATGCATGTTTAAGTAAAAGAAACTTTATCTTGGAGCTAGTTTTTGTTAAGACTTTTCTACGTCACTTTTTATCCCAGATGCAATTCATTTTCTGCAATTTTGTTATGAAAGATACGCGTGCCTGTAAAAAAACTGGGCAAAACCACCATATCAAAATCGCAAAAAATTAATACATCTCACCTGGGATGAAAATAAAATGACCTACAAAAGTTATAAACGTATGCTCCGAGATAGAGCGTTCTTCAAGCGACAATTGAGATAGAGCGTTCTTCAACTCAGACACCGATATTCAAACATAATGAACAATTATAATAAATAATACATGTACTTATGTACTTAAATGTAACAAATGTAACATCTGTAATAATTTAATCTTTATTTTTTGGTAATAAAGTTTTGATATTTAATTCTTAACGGTAAAGGTTTACGCAAGTAAACCGCCTTTGTTGCTCTATTTCCTGGAAATTAGATCTGATCGCTATACGCTAGAAATTTCGTCCTTTGTCGGTGTTTATTGCCTTTGCCCGGTCTCTGTCCTCGAGGCCAGTGTAAAATTTTTATTTCCCATCTGGATCGCGTAATAAAATGTGACAGTCCTTACGCAGCCTTTATCTACAGAGACACGAATTAAAGTTGCGGAGTTAAATGCTGGGATAAAGGGCATTACTGTTACGCTAGAATAATTTTAAAAATCCAAATGTTAATCTAACAATAACGAAAAAATTGATTTTTATAATTTTGATGCAAATATTTTTAAGCTTAGATTTTTACCGTCAACATTTTTCAATTTTTCGCGAAACCTGGTGACGCATCTGTATCCTATTTTTTATTGACCATAACTTTTTACCCTACGTGCATCCATTCCAAGCAAATTCGAGCTCAATTTAAATGTCTCTTCGTCTACTTTTATTTTCACTTTCAAAATTATATTTCCTCTCTTCGAGCAGCACGCTAATATAATTAAACAATTAAACCCTTATTGAGAACAAAAATCAGAACATACTAACTTATATGAATTGTTTCGTATGTGTGATAAATGTTTCTCTCTTCCACCATGAAATAGATTAGTTGCGATATAGCAAAATTAAATATGCATCCTCTACGCACTGTTGAATAATGTTATATAAAAATTATTCCAACTTAGTTATCCAATCAAAATCTTGGACGTGTATTATAAATCTAATTAATTTTAATATTATAGGTCATGATATTTTCTGTGTTGGTAGGTGACCAGTTAAGGTTAGCATTTGTTTTCGGATTTCAATTTTTGTCAACCTTATCAAAAGTCACAGGCAGAATTGCTATGATCTTCAGTACTGGACCTATCACTTTTGGTGTGCAAGTGAATAAAGTATAGTAGGAGAAGCTGATAATATAGTACCAATGCGCCGCTGTACGTGTTTAACATTCGGAGAATTTAGACGATTTAATTTATTTTATTCACCCGCGGTTTCAAGTTCCACTCCTTTAGTTTGTCTAGTTTGGCGGTAGAATCGCGCATACATCATCGAGCGAAGTGCGAATCTCACTCGGTTTTATCACATCTGTGCAGGCAGCAAAGCAAACGGTTAAAAAGACATCGCGATATTCCACGCCAAAAGTCTTGCGAGCGAATTATCCGGCCGAGTATTTCTCATCATTACTCGGGCTTTCCAACTGCGAGTCCCAGCGAGTCTCAGTGCGACCTCGGCGCGAAATGAAGACACGGCGGGCGCGACTCTCGCGCTCGGGAGAGAGAAGCGCAGAGCAAAGAGTAATAAAGACGAGAGCGAGCAAACGAAACGAAAGGAAATGCATCCGAGAAAGAGGCGCTGGAGGTGGAGGAGAATAGTAGAAAAGAAGAAATTGGCGAGCGGAGGCGTGCAAGCATTCGTACGTAAATACAAATACACACTCGGGAGACGAGTCAGTGTATGAAGGCAAGGCGCGAGGGTGTGAGGCGGTTTGTGTCAGTTGCGCGAGGAGCCGCGGCGGAGAGGATTAAGATACGAGCTATACTCGCTAAAAATACAGATAACGAACTGAAACCACTTTTGACCCGCCATGCCTAAGGATTTATAGCGATGCAACGAGCCCCGCATTGGCGTAGCGTACTGTCTCTCTCTCTCTCTCTCTCTCTCTCTCTCTCTCTCTCTCTCTCTCTCTCTCTCTCTCCCTCTCCCCCCCGCGCTTGGGGCATAAATCNACTCTCTCCCCCGCGCTTGGGGCATAAATCACGCGCCAGATATCCCTATCCCCTCTTTCACTCTCGTCTTCCCTTTTTTCTTCGCAGCATTCTTTTCTCACCCAACTCTCTCGATTCCTCCTCTCGAGCCTGATCGGTTATTCATTAATATTAATAAGCCATACGTAACTGTCGCTGGTAACGATATGACGGCTGCTTTGTGGTGCCTGAGAGGGCGCTACGAGTCGGGGGGGGGGGGGGGGTAGCCGATGTTGGATTTGGCAGCGACGAAGATGCTGAAATTGACACTCGCGCGCGCGCGCGAACGCCGCGGGACCTTGCCGTTTCGTGCAGCGGTATATACTGCTCGGTTGGTCTGTATTATACGAGTGTGTTATACAGGCGGCCGAGTCTCAGCGGCGGTCGCTCTGCTCCGCGCAATGAAATGCTTTATGGGCTCGGGAGAAAGAAGGTGGTTGGAATAGTGAGATGGAGATTGGCTCGTTTTGTGTACCGGACGAAGTGTATAATTGGACGGTACGGGACTCCGGCGGAGAGGAAATAAGAATTTTGCGGGGCGCACTCACTGCCAATTTATTAGGGAGAAAATTGGTTTGTTTTTTCTACACCCTTTTTTTCACAAAGCGCGTTCAACGGGCGCTTCGCGACTCTGAAAGACTGGTTGTTATAGAACGCTGAAAATGCATACTTACCTTATTTTTCCGCCGAGCTTATAGTAAAATGAATGTCAAAGACCCACCTGAAACAGAAAACATGGACTTTTAAGACACAGGCGCATTTTTGTATGTTTTATTGTTTTCAAGATTATATCAAAATTCAAGATTTCAGTAGAACAAAGGTAGTGGTAAGAACACAAATATTTCAAGAGTTCGCCAGCGTACCGATTCTCGACTCTGCAAAAGTATTATTCGAATAAATTCTGAAACTTTCTTTTTCAGCATTATGTGCATTGCTCGATACAATCAATACTCGTAAGTCGACTAACTCCGCAAATAGTCCCATTTCGCTGCATAAATGGAACTTTGCAACGTGACTATAACTCCTGCCGTGCAATATACGATCTTTTGAAAAAAGAATTTTCAATTTCCAAGCAAAACTGAAAACGCTTCTACTTGCGGAATATAATAATAGTATCCAGTTACTGAATGCATCATAACTAGTGTCGAAAAACAATTGCAATCAATTAATTGACGGTTCAAGGAACACTTGAACACTTTTGTCTAACAAACATTGAATTCAACCTTTGATTCGATTCGATTTCGACTTTGATAACAGTGACAAATACGCGCGGGTTGAGCTTCGCTATTGCATTACCCTTAAGTTGGCTACTTCGGGTTTATAAGACAAGTTGAAGACGCGGGGGGATCATTCGGAATGTTGATAGCAACCCTTGTGGAATTTTGCCCGCTGTTGCGAGCCATGCAAGCTACTGCACGTGCCACACGACCTTCTGTGAATTTTCCTACTCCGAACTCGCAGAATGTTAATCTCTGGATATTTCGAATAACAAAACTTCAAAGTGGATCCCATTTCAATTTCGACATTCTGACCACTAAATAGCCTCTGTCAAACGTCCTCGTGAAAATTCGTCGTGAATTTTCCTCGGACTCATCTATAATGTTTAAAAACATGTCTTTTTTTTATCGTACTCCTCAGAAGCTACAGTTATCTCCTGCAGTACGTAATATACCACAAATGTTTATATACATCGACAATCTCGAAAGACATTTTCATACAACTAAGCTAGTTAAAAACTCGAAAATTCAAATCTCTCGTCCCTGTATACAGACTTTTCTGCGCGCACAGCGTTCACACCAGCTTCCTCCCCAGCCGAAAGAAGAGTAAACGAGCGACAGAGATGGATGTAACACGCGCAAAATTCCGCGGCGTGTGAGTCACGCGATCCGGAAAGAGAGCGGACTGGCTGTATACGTAGAATAACAGGCCCGATGCTCGAGAAGAGAGAGAGCAAGACGAGGCTGGCGCCAAGAGGCTTGTTTAAATTCGCGAATCTCGAGGCCCTTCCCTGACGCTGTCGCCGCAGTGGCGAACCGCTAAATCTTCACGGGACACGCACACGCAAACGAGTCCGAGTCGAAGACAAGGGGAGCTTGCGCAAAAACTCCGATTCATTCGATCGTAAAGCGCGCTTCTTTATTCCGCTTTCGAGGACTTCGCCCCTTTTCCCGGGGTCGGTTACACGCTTTTTCGCTTTTTCGCTGTTTCGATTTTCAACTTTGTAAAGTACTCGTGGACGCACGGGGGACCATTGTCGAGCAGCGGGCGCAATTTGTGTACCCGAGTGTAAGTATTTCAGCCGGTAGCGTGCAACTCGCGCCGACTATATACACACGCTCGATATCCGCCGGGATTCTTTATGCTTTTATGTTTTTTATTGCGTAATTTCGCGGTAATTGACGCTCGCAGTGTTAGGGACAAGACGAAGATGAGGTTAATAATTAACAACAAAGCACGTTTTATCGTAGAATCGACCGTTTATTATCCGAATTTGCAACAAAGGTCAGCACTTGACCTCCTTCTCTCTCGAGTCGCCGCCAGTAACTGACGCTACGCTTATTAATCACCGCCGAAAACGTCATCGATGACGGCCGAGAAGGGACGAAGAAAGCCGAGCGCATAGTTCATATTGCATCATTCTTTTAATCCTGCTTTCTTCGCGTCAACTCGGTAAAACAGGCAACTGCCATGTATGTACGCGATTCTATCCGTAACAACACTCCCCCTCGTACAAAATATGTTTCATTTTGTACCTTTAACGTTTCTTCTGTTGACTCACAATCATCCTTTGCGAAACTACACTTTTCCGTTGACTTATAAAGCTAATAGAATTTGACATGTAATACCTTACATTTAATTCTAGCTACCAATAAATCTTTCGCATTCGCCGTACTAGTTACATTTCATATTTACAATCTTTGCACCTACCGAATTTTTCTAAAAGATTAAATTATAAACACGCACGATTCGTTTTCATTTACACCTTACATGCTACCTGTAAGTATACACTACCGATAGACGAGAATATTCTGAGTAGCATCACATTTTTACATACTTTCCGTCAACATACATTGCGTACACAACAAACGAATCCGTAATCCGTTTATACATTAAATGCTATTTTTGATTGCTCAAGATAAATCAGAACTTATCAAACAGAAGTCGCAGAACAACTCATAATCAAATACAATTGAATGAATAACGAATAAATACAAAGATGAATTTTATTTGCCGAAATCGTGGGTAGCATCTATAACTCGACATCCATCTATCGCTGCCCCTACTTACAACGAATTACCACCTACTGATCCGTCGCCGATGAACGCCGAGGAGTCGCGGGGAGAGAGGGAACTTGTCATGCGCATCCAAGATCTTACTCGCTATACTTCGGAACAAACATAAGGTCGCCGCCACGTCGTCGCCTCGCTCCTCAGCCAAGAACGTGCCACGGCCCGCCTTTCGGCTTCCCCGTGCAACGTGGGACCCTCAAAGCAATGGAGCAAGCTCCCTTTGGGATCGAAACAGCCTCAGGGTGGCAAGCCACCCCTAGCTGGGGGCCAGGAGCCACAGAACCTCCAAAATGGTTCCGCGCTATGGGAGCTCGGCCAACGCGCGCGCGCACCCATTTTTGCCGATTTCCAACCACGATCAAGCACCCTCTTGTTCTCTTTCTACCCGCTCCCCCTCGTCTCAGCCTCGATCTTAATTTATATCGTAAATATGACAATGACTAGCTTCGAAAGTGCTGCCTGTGATTTTGAGCATTGAGCACGGACTCAAAACACGTAATCCCTGGCATTTGCCCTATGCCTCCGAGGAAACCGTGCAAAACTCGGTGAGGGGAAACGGCATCGGACACTTCTCGCTTAATTTATACAGCCGTGCTCTTCGCATTCGTATTTAAGTATCTAGCACTACCCTCGTGTTTCAATCAATCACTAAGTAATCACCGCGAAAATTAATTAACTTTCTAGACTACTCGCCAGCTTCTTCTCACATCAAGAGCGTCACTGTACGCCGATTTGGTATTCCCGAAGACTCACACCCTAGCTACTCCCCTGCAACCCTCCCTGTGCGCACCTGCTTGACAGGTCACAGAGATTTCCATCTTTCTGGAATTCACTGAACAAAAATCATCTAACCCAGTGCAAAACCTCAGCCAATTTATCCAGACCCTATGCCATTAATGAAAAAAGTTATCCGATTTGAAGCAATTAGAGCTATGCACAATCATAAAACTCCCGATAAGTCAAATGGATTTATTAACAAGAATATCATGCTATTTCCTTTCGATTAACTTGACTACTTATTTTCACGCGTTAAGTAAATCAAATTGTATTCAAATCAAGCAAGTCGCAGCACCTCAAAGCTTACTGCGTGAAATCCCGCGCATTAAATGTTCCTTTGTATCAACTAAATCGCAGCGCCTCAAAAGCCTACTGCGATTGATAGACAGTTAAAAGTATTTTCCCGCTACGTTTTAAAAACTTACTAAGCACGTACTAAATTCTTCATACCGATTTAAATTTAGCAACAATTTCTTAATCTACCTGACTCAAACACGAATACGAGAGCACAACTGCATACGGTTATTAACTTTATCGATACTATGCATAAAGATTTTGGCATTTGAACCGTTAGGAGCATTTATTTGATTTATAATTCACCACTTATACTTGAACATTTAATTTTCACCCGTTATTTCAAATTTTACTTGAGTTTATCTGAATACTTTAAAGTCCTGCACAATTCACTCGGTGGATCAAAGGACCTCAATCACTATTCCAAATCACTAAAGTTAACGGTACACTATATGTGTCGAAATCTATCATTGAACCAAAATGTCACAAAGCTGGTTGAATAGCTTCAATCAAGCTATACTTTCCAAAATCACGGCATCCGCACAACGCCTCCCGCGATTCTGCCCCTTTGCCTTATAGCCTCCACAGACATATTTTCCTGCGCTAACATGGCCTTGAATTTCCGCGACAGAATCGCCGAGGAAAACTTACTACGCCTGTATTTATACACAAAAAAAAAAGAACAAGAATGCCAAAACCTTTACGAAACTTGCTAGCTTACTCAATATTCAAATCCCGCAAAAAGAAGCAATAACTTCACGCGACTTCGAAGGCACCTTTCTCTTGAGCCGCCGCTGTACCGTTGCTGTTCTCGATGGCGCTTGTCTTGCCCGCTCTACGTTGCGATGATGGTTGCTGCACTTCTCCTTGAATGATGGTGCCATGTTCGATATACCCAGTAGCCTCGTTGTTATCTCCGACATCAAAGTTGATTTGGATGGCGATTTGTGATTTCATGAAAAATGGCTGCTTGAAATCCTCCCTAGAACAAATTTTACAGACGGTATATTTGCAAGCTTTAACTCCTTAGCACTATCAAACGGATACCACGACAAATTAAATTCGAATTAAGACGCTGAAATATCAAAGTCATTCTTTGTCTTCGCCATTCGAAGAATAATTGATAACCGCACGCGCTACACAGGCCCGACAAGCGTTGCCCGTTTGCAACCCGATACCTTTGCTACGACGATTTCGAGCACGCTCGAGAGTTCGGTGTATATATCTTGAATCGCTATGACGTCACGCGGAAATTAGTTTAATTCTATGCAACTCTAAGAAACCGAAATGCATTTCTACCTTTCCGCGTTGCCTAGTAACTAAAATGCAGATGCACCTCAACGAACAAACTAACCTTTTTTGTCAACTTGATAGCCCATATTAATTAACTAATCTGCAACGCGATACATAATAATGTCTTAAAACAATGGTTCATTAGCTTTACTTCCTAATAACACTCAATTACTTTAGCGAATAAGACTAATTAACGATCAGCTTACAACAGCTCTTTGCACATGCATGGCAACCGTTCTTCTGCTCAGTAAATTTATAAAAAATTTCGAATAAGATCCACCACTATTTCAGCTATCGACTTGCTTTGCTAGATTCCAATTTAATTTTGTAAAAACTATAATTTCATTGCATCATACTAAATAAAATCATCGCTAAAATACAAATCATTTTCCGCGGTCTTTTTTCTACGCGAAGGTAAAACGTTAAGTTTGAGTTTATTCCCAAAAAATTCTTGACACAAACCTCCACCGAAACGTATACAAATCAACCACCTGTGTTACGACTGTGTTACGACAACTTTTATTCCAAATGCAGCATTTAGTACCGAAGAAATTCCACAGTTTTTATTTACATCAATAAATACACAAGTACTTATCTTTAGCTTTGCCATTTTTGCAAGTTGATGCAACCGCTTAACAAATCCCAAGTCTCGTGTGGAATCCCAGGTCAAGCATCCATCGGTTGTCCAGAAAATTTGTCGTGTCATCGAATCTTCGTTCCGCCTTTGTCTCGCCTTTGTTCTCTGCATCCACGTGTTGCCAAGTTAGCTTCCGACTCGAAATTGCTCTTTCCTTTCGGCAGGCTGCACACGGATTGGTGCCCTTCTTACTTCTTGTATATTTATGCCATCACTTGCGTCGCGTATCATTTTATTTAAACAAATTATCACTTGTCCCGCACTACAAATGTCCCGGCGAAAAGATGTTCCCGGGTTTCGGCACCAATTTGTTAGGGACAAGACGAAGATGAGGTTAATAATTAACAACAAAGCACGTTTTATCGTAGAATCGACCGTTTATTATCCGAATTTGCAACAAAGGTCAGCACTTGACCTCCTTCTCTCTCGAGTCGCCGCCAGTAACTGACGCTACGCTTATTAATCACCGCCGAAAACGTCATCGATGACGGCCGAGAAGGGACGAAGAAAGCCGAGCGCATAGTTCATATTGCATCATTCTTTTAATCCTGCTTTCTTCGCGTCAACTCGGTAAAACAGGCAACTGCCATGTATGTACGCGATTCTATCCGTAACACGCAGCGTCGTTATAACGTCGAAAGCCTTTCGAAAAGCAATTATGCTCATAATACCGGGCTGCGAAAGTGTGTTTTCCCGTGCGGTAAAAAATGAAATCTTTTTTCGAGGTGGACTTTATGAAGCGCGCGAAAAAAAATTGAACAAACAAATTATGCCGTTACATCATCGTGCACAATGTAATATGAGGCATCCACACGCTGCGGTGTGTATCGGGCGATGAATTACCGTCGAATCAAATGAGCGCCAGCATAGAGCGCGCACGAGTTTGCGAAGCCAATTAGTTACAAAGGCCGCGAATCTCGGCGATTGCGAGCTGAAAAAGTTTGCCCGCTGCTCATGATGTAAGCCAGGGGGTGGGGGCGCGGGACGGAGAAATGGCACCCAGAAAGAGTCTATTTTTGCGGGAAGTACATTATTGCCTTATACTTTCCCAGAGGGCACAAAGCGAGAGCAAGCGAGCAAGCGAGCAAGCGCGCGTCAAGCTGAAATATACAGTGTTTCCAGAAGCGAAACTAAAGCAAACTAAAGAAGCCTTTGAGAGAGTTATCGAGTTCTGGCGAAGTAAGAGTTTGTTCATAAAGTCTCATTATTGAGCTCTCGATATGTATGGCAAACGATATTCCGACGAGACTTTGCGAATACGGCTTGCTTAAAAAGTTGGTAATGCCATTTGCCTTCAGCCGAGCAGTCGCTTTATCTAGCCTCGAAGGGAAGGAGGTGTAGCAGAGATAAAGAGGGAGAGTGGATTTTCTGAAAAATCCGCGGTGTACGAGTCGCTCGGAAGTTTATTAACGAAATTTCCGAGAGAGTTCCGGCGCTGCATCTCGAGATAAGAGGACGAGTGCACGAGGAGCTGTGCAAGTCGAAGCAAAGGGAAAGTAAGTCTTTCTCCTTGTGCAGTAGTTTACTAATGAATCTGAAAATTTCAATTACGCCGAGGCCGAGGCCCATCGGGATGCATAGCGAGAGCGGAGCGAAATTTTTTGCCCTTCACGTCGGGCCGCCTCCTGATGCTCAAGAGGAGTTCCTTTTGACGAGTGCGCTGAGCGCTCTCCCCGATGATGATGATGATGAAGTTAAAGGAAAGATCGATGAGAGTGCTTTCGCTGAGCGAAGAAAGTAGGCTAAACAGAGCCAAGCGAATTATTCTCATTAGCATTGAGTCTCGAGCTTGCTTATACTTGCTAATGACGAACTTATTGAAAGCACAACATTGAGCTGGGTATTTCGAGTTTTTTGCGCGAAGCCGGCATACTCTCTTAATTAAACACTTTAAAATCTTATTGCACTAACCGAGCGTAAGCGAGGCTCTGCGAGTGGATAATTATATTCATGCCACGATAGAAAACTTGTCTATTTCAAAGATATCAAATAGAAGAGCCCATGCACCCGCCGCCCTGCGTCCATATTAAGAAAAGTTTCCTCGAAAGTTTATCTGAGGCGAAAGAATTGCATGATTATAACATAAAAAATATCTATTACATATAAACTGGCAAATAAAAACGTTGATGCATTGTGCCTGGGGCTATCGGCTGCCAATAAGAATTATCGCTCGATCAGTCGCAGAAATAAGCGGCGAATTGAAAATCGAGCGATCAATTCAGTCACATCAATTTCCCTGACGCGGGTGCATTCCAAAGCTTCCGCGTAATCACCCTCCGAAAAGACCATAAAACCTCCGTTAAAACTTAATTAGATCCCGCTACTTAATCACCCTCGTGCAATTTTCGCGAAAAAAAAAAAAAAAAAAATGATCATCCTCCCTCTCCCCGAACAGCGTAGCCTAGAACGTTACTAATTTAAATTGATTACTTCGGCCTCGCGCGTCCTTACCGCGCGTGTGTTAATTTCCAGGGCCAACAAAAAACAGACCAGATATCGAAGTCTGAATCGGAAAAAAGGCTACACGTCAATCCAGAGCAACGCCGTGCGAGTTAGAGCGAGAGGAGGACGCAAAAAGAGGTGCAGAAGGCTGCAAATAGCAGCGGTATAGTATAGTAGCAGCGAGAGCGACTCGTCTCGGCAAATTAAACGCGTCAATTTCCAAAGCCGAGCAGATCGTTGCGATACCGCGAAGCAAGGGAGGGAGAGAAAGAGAGAATGTCTCGGCTAATATGTGTGCACACGCGCCCGATGCTGCTGTTGCTGCTGTTCAGGGGGGTGGGAACTCTTTAAGCCGCGAGCCCGATCGATAAATCACGTGCGGGAGAGCGAATAAAAGATGCGTGACGTCAGCTCCGATGTCTTTTTAATTAGAGGCAAAAAGAAGCTCGATCGCGATTACCGAACTTAACGTCGAATAAAGTTAAATCACGCGACGCGTTTGGGGATGCCGCGCGCGCTCTCCTTCCCCTTCCCCGTCCCTCTCGTCCGCTGCATGTTTATACGACAGCCTAGTCGCGACGACGATTCGCCTTGCAGATCAAGCCGGTTTCGCTGCGACGATCCCACCGCGAGATTAGCCTCGGACAATCGGCAGTCCGTGTGTCTGTTAGTGTGTGCGTATTCGCGGCTGCTGTTGTATGTAGTCGGGCAGGTAGAATACAACGACTGCCGAGGCAAACCGAAGAAGATTCTAATGCTCCGTAATGAAAGTCCGCCTGGTCGCCCCAGCTGTCAGGACGAGGCGTGAGAGAGAAGGACAGCTAAGCTCGAGATGCTGCAGCTAAGAATTTAAGTTGACCGAAGAGGGCCGAAAGGAACAAGAGAAAGTGGGAGAGAAGTACAGTTTATGTATAACACGAGGGACAGCGGCTCGATTCGGCGAAACACTGAATATTATGCGAGGACTTTATTCTTGGAATCGAGCATCCGCCAATGCAAACAATCGCATCTTTTCAGACATCTGTGATGCACACTCTTACATGTCTTAAATATTATAATTATTAGCTTGATAACAAAGATAAGACTACGTTTAATCGCTTAATCCAACGCTTGGTATGAAACGTCGTACTTTCATATCTGCACTCGTGGGCATTGTCATTTGCATTTCCCCACCGTGCATTATCTAGAGTAGAAAGATTCCGTTAATTATTATTATTATTGCTCTGTCTGATGTTTTACGATTACTATTACTACTGTTATGGCGATTGCGACGCTGACATTATCATTATCATGATCCTGCAGTACGCGGTGAAGGTGGAAAAAGTTGCAGGAAACGAATTTTGAGAACATTTGATGAAACATTTACACCTAAGGACCAGAGCATTTTCAAACTTGAACTAGATATGCGCGCGCCAAATGTATGTGAAATGATATTTCTCAGTAAGCCAAGAGGAAAATCAAGGCATGAAAGTCCAATTTCAGGTATTATAAAATAAAACAAAACTTCAAATTGCATATAAAATGTTCTTGTTTCTGCTTACATAAACCTGCTATATTCATCGTAACAAATTTTACCATATTATAGAATTGTTCAAGCTTTCTCTGTTTCTCACCATTAATTAAATTTATATGAATTAATTTCTCTGAAAACAATATCGTACCATCAAATATCCATAATATTACATTACGTCAGAGAGGGGCATTGCCGTTCGTGGTTTTGTTTAATGAACATATTAGATTATAAATTTATTGATATCTACGTTTCATGTTTCAATATCAAAAAAGGCAACATTAATTAATAAAAAAAAACGTTGGATTCGCCCTGTAAAATCAATTGTTGACTCTAACTGAAAAAAGGTATTATTTATACCTGGCTAAATCAATTCTCAGTAATAAGCCAAGATATTTAAAAAAACTTTTTTGAAAATTCGACATCGAATAGCATTTAAAATATATTAAAGTTTGAAACACATGACTCGCAGAAATCAATAATTTCTACCAATAATAATATTATGGCATTGTAACGTTTGCACGAGCTCATCCTCTGCGAAAGTGTCATCTTATGATGAATATATAAATAACCATTCACGCACTGTCATCTTCACACCCTCTGTCCTTATTATAACTTGCGAGTCAGAAAAAAAAATCAAATCTGAAGTATCTTCCCATAAAAGCGTCGTCTTCGTTTGGCTGCAGCAAATCCTTAATTGCGACATAAACAGGTAAGAGTGTGCTAGCTAACGTAGCCAGTTAGCCGCTCCTTTTCTCTCTCCAGCCTCTCGCGGTAAAAATTTAGTGGCGCGCGAGAGAAAAAGACAGAGTTGTCCGTTTGGCCGCGCGTGTACGTGCAGTGACAAAGAGAAAGGGACACGCGCGCCCGTGAGGAGGTCGAGAGAGCCTGCAGAAGAGAAGAAGAAGAGGAGCAGGAAGGAGAAAGAAAACGAAGCGGTACACTTCTACTTTACGAAGGCAGTAAAGGGATAAGAGGCGCAGCAGCAGCAGCAGCAACCGAGCAAGGAAGCGAGAGGACAAGAGGGAGGCAGAGAAAGGAGGAGAGAGAGAGAGAAAAGTTGGCGCGCAGGTGGCGATAAATCTCGAGTTTAACGAGGCGCGAGGAAAGATCGAGGAATATTCGATGCAGGAGACAAATGACGTCTAATAGGAAGGAAGCCGGTTTGACGATTTGGCGCGCGCGCGCGCGAGCGCGTCGGCAAACGGCCGCGCGATGCCTATCGCATCTCGGACATTTAATTAATAACAACACCCGCCGAGGATGACGTCTCACGGCGATGTGAGTAATGGCCTCCGCCCATCTGATTGCCCAGCCGCGCGCCTCGGACGAGAGCGGACAACCGTCGAGCTGGCGCGAAAGAGAGACGGAAAGCGCGAGGCCCCACAGACGGAGAAAGAGATAAGAAAACATCGCGAATCTCTTTCTCTCGCCCGCTCTGCGTCAGTCTTCGAGTGCTAGTCCCCGAAGCCGCCTCCCTACGCTCCTTTTGCATTCCGGGGGCCGCATCTCGCGCAGCCGATTTATTAGACATTATCGGAAAAGCCTTTACGGCCGAGCGAGCGGACGCGTCAAGAGGAGCCGCCAGCCCGGCGATGTATTACAATATATAATGATGAATAAAGCACCGATGCCGATTAACGTGCATGCGGTGGAGGCCCACCGCGGCCCGGCTTCCGTGCGCGCGCTCAATAGGCGCGAGCTCGTTTTTCACTCTCGTCGGGAGAGGCAGACGCAGGACGTGTTGTTTGTTCGACGAAGATCCGACAGTCGGTGCGCTTGTCAATGTTTGCGGCGAAGCGTGTTTTGGGCTCGTTTTTTGGCCTCGATTTTTTTTTCTCTTTTGTCGTAATAGCGCAAACACACAGGACAAAAGATCGATTGGAAATTCAGGTGGATTTCGAGAACGTGAGCGGACGTCGAGGCGACGCGTTGTCGGGGCGATCATTCGACTTTTTTCGGTGATTCTTTTTTGGGACACTTCGTTGAAAGAGAGTTCTCGAAGTTTGGAAAGAGAATTTTGGTAGGTGCTTCGGAAAATTACTCAGTTCGCATCAAAGCGGAAACGAAGTTTTACTTTTTCAGACTTTTTCGATTTCCTGAAAAAATTTTGCGACAAGTTAGGAACACGCGAAAAATACGTGGATTTGCGCTCTATTCCTTTTGAATAGAAACTGCGTTTAGAATCTTTTTTATCAAAATTATCAAACAGTATAGTAAAGTAGTAACAGACGGGCGTGTTCAGACGTGTTCATATTACAGCGAAGATTTATTCGTGAATTGAATTCCATGATTTGAAAACTAAAAATGACTGCTGTCAACTAATAATGAGATACTAGACTTGATCGATGACGCTTGCTGCATATTTTTCTGTTTTTCTTCTTACATTGTTATACAATATCATAAATTAGTACATATACACCTAATCAAACATCTCGCACTTTTCACAACCGCAGCAGTATCTGAATTTGATTTTTCCTCGGTGCTGAATACCAGGGTCGTATCTTTAAGATATTTTCGAGTCATTCACGTATCACAATACTTGAACGTTAAATGTTACGTATAAAACCCCATGTACCTACTTAGATTATCTTAGATAAGGAATAGGCCATCAACAATCGATATTATCGGTTTCAATGAAAATCGTAAAAAAATTCTAGACATTCTTTAATTGTCAAAAACATACGGCAAAAGAGCGCGCGATATATATAATAAAATCGCTTCCTCTTCTGGATTGACAAATTCATCGCAGAGTCGCGAGTTAATAATTGCGCTTGGCTTGCCAGTATGCGTAAATATTTGCGACTTGTTACACGCGTGAGGAATACAAAAATCAAATATATGATCTGCAATAATCTCGGAAGTTCAGAGCAAATGCACGGTATATATTTTACGAGCGATGAATATGGCGAGAGGGATGATAATATATATCTCTCGATGGTTTTAAATTTATTTTTTGGTTTCGCCAGATTTCATTCAAATTAGGTGATACAAAAATTGCGACCAGAGTGATGAATAGAGAATTTAATTTAAAAAAATATTGTCAACATTAATTTTATTTTATTCTCAAATTCGCACAATAAATTGTAAAGTAAATCTTCTGTTCTCTTGCGAGCTATATATTTTCAAATTAATTTAAAATCAAATTAAAGCAGTCTCTGGGTACCATGATTTGAAACATTTATCTAAATTATACATGTTTTATTATCAAATATGATATAACATGGACTGTTTAATTTTCATCCAATTAAATCTCCGTACATTTACAATATTAATTATTTGATTGACGTTAAATCCTTTTTAAATATCTTCTATTATTATGATAAAAGAGAAAATTTAACTTCAATAACCTCAGTTCCAATTTTAAGTTTCCTAATAAATTATGAAACAGTCGAAGTTCCTCAGTTTGCTCTATTTTGATTAGTTTTAAATTGATAAAATCGTTTCAATCTGCTATCTCATTCAAATTTGGAGCAACGCCCGAGAACGTACAGACCATTCATTCATCAACGAAATAATGGATTGGATTTCTGGGAGTCTGCAAAAGTTCTCATTCGAGAAATCGTTTCTAATGCTGCAAAACCAACATAAAACATTTGAAAGTGCTTTAGCAAAGGCTTCACGACCAGTATAACAACGACCCTTGGTTAACTATAAATCCCATGAAATCTTCAAACTTTTTTAGATAACCGACAGTTTTCAGCGCGCGACAATCGTTGCCCAGCGGTTAAGGTGCCTGCTGGAGAACTTCAAATCAAAACGAAGGAAGGACGAGTATCGAGCTTCACTTCACAAATAGAAAAAGAAGATGAGAACGCTACATCGACGGCTTGCAGACGACGAAGAAGAAGAAAACAAGCTGGGCGAGCGGCCCGGAGGGACGGGAGGGGGAAGAGGGCGCAACAGCGAACACGTTATAGCGGTATCAAATAATGTGGCCTCGGGCCATATTAGGACGCTCGTGCTCTTTCTCTGTCTTTTTTCGCGACAACGTCAGAACGATCAGTCCCTCTCCTCCTCTTTTTTCATTCTCGATATTATACACAGAGTCGTCGCTGTGTGTACTGTATACACAGCGTCGAAAATGCTCGGCGCGTCTCGTTGTCGAGAAAAAGTATCGCCGCCTGCCTCCACCCGCTCTGCAACCTTCTCTTATTATTGGAAGAGAGAGAGAGAGAGAGAGAGAGAGAGAGAGAGAGAGAGAGAGAGAGAGAGAGAGAGAGAGCTGAGCCCCCGCATCGTGTTCGAGGCAGCAGAGTGGAAAGGAGGCGCTCGTTCGGGCTAATTCACGAGCTTGTCAGGCGTTAGCGAGTCACGCCGCGCGCGAGATATGCAAATGACAGGGAAGGCTGCCTCCTCCCCCTTCTCTCTCTCTCTCTCTCTCTCGCTCGCTCTCGGTACTTGTTTGAGTGTTGGCGGTTACTGCTGCACCGCTGCTCCTGCTGTCTTCCTGAAAAAATCGATTACACTCGGGCTCTTTCTTTCGATCCTCGAGCGAGATACCAGCGTATGCCTACTAAAAATGACTAGTATACGACCTACCGTTCGCCGCACTGACTTGTTTAACGTCGCTTCGTGCCCCTCTGCTCGAACGAGAGGGACACTGTGAATGGGCTGCGCCAAGATCCCTTTCATTCTTTTACGCTCAGCGCGCCCTTCTTTATTAGGTTTTGTCTATACACCTCTTGTCGTCGGCGTTGTCGTTGTCGTCCTCGTCGCTTCTTTCTTTCTTTCGCCGCCATTGCCTGCTATTAATGCTCCCGCTGGGCTAATTAGCGACTCGACAATTGCAGATTTTCCAGCGAGATTTTGCACTTTTACGCGACCAGATTTATAAGTTGTAGGAAACATGTTTTGTTAATGGTCAAACCGTTCGTTACTGCACTTGAGGAATAAATAACCTGTTATATTTTAAGACTTTTTCATTTTGTAATAATAAACGACGAAATCTTTGAAAAATCACAAATAGATGAGCATCCATTTTTAACAAACTTTAGCTCTTTTCTATAAATATATCCTTAAATCCCTAAAAACGCACCATGTTCCATTCAAAAACAACTATTTGGTTTTATGGGTTTAACTATTTTTATCTTTTCTGTGGATGATTAAACACAAACTTTAAATTTCTTAGATGACTATTGTCACGCTGAAACACGACTTCAATTGTTTGCTTTCTAATTAAATTTACTATATTATTTGGAATCAAGTCATGTGTTCATATTAACGACTTCAGGCATGCTTCTCGCGCAGTTATAGCATGAGCGCTCGAAGCAGCAAGCCAAACAAGGCAATTTTAGCATTGGTGGCACACCACTGCATGTTAATTTGTACCCGGCGCGCACATTGTTATGAGGGAAATGGAAAAGTGCCTATGCGCCACCTATTTTCACCTGCCAGAGAACGGAGAGTTTGAGCAGTGACTCGCGAAAGGGACAGTCCAAAACTGCTTTGTTTTGGTGATTGATATCGCTCTAGCGGTCCACACGTATAATGTATGCAATACAGGAACGGTTTTTATAGCCACCCAAGACAATGGCAAAGTGGCAAGGTAGATAGCCAAGGATCCGGGAGGAGAGTAATAGCGGATAGATCAAACAACTCAAGCGTAAATCGACGACACTGTATCTGGGCGTTCACCAACTGCTTTCGGAAGCAGACTTGAAGGATGCCAACAGCAAGGAATTCGGTCTTGCATCCCAAAATCAACCTCTACTGTCGCTGAAGTGAACGTCTTTGGAGAAAGGCTCAAATGGCAAAACTAAAGTAAATGCAAAAAACCCCACTACACTGTGCATACGTCTTATTCAATCCTACGACGAGATTTTATGTGTGCACGTATACGAGTATAACATACAATTACACTGTCACTCTTAACGCACATCCTTACGAAGTTCAAGTAGAAGCGCCTATAAGAAATATTCATGCAGACATTTTTTGCTCACATTCCCAAGTTAAGTTTATATATTTCTCATGACGTTTGCGGATATTGACAGTTGCTATTCATTCCTCTGCGACCAGTTTACTACTTCCAGTAACATAGTAAATTGTATTTTCTATAACCATGCATATTTATGCATATTTATGTTAATGTAGTTTCGATGCAGTAGTAATAACTCAAACCTCTACTGCAAACTAAGTCAAGAGGAGAAATTTGAATTCAATTAACTCGTTCATTCAATCATATATTAATTAATGATTCACGAGAAATCGTCAAACAAATAAGAATCCAAAAGATTACTTATCGACTCTAATAAAAGAACGATTTATCAAACACTTTTTCATCCTGCAAAGAAAATCGAAGCCATATCTTTAAAGTGAGTCACGAGTAAGTGACATACTTTTGTAAACCATCAAGCAGTCTGACAGTATAGCATTAGCACGAAACTCTCAGCCAGTTGCGGATCTCTACGTATACCCTCCAGTACATAGCAGCTCGTACACTAGCATTCACGGAAGCGCGCGTGCGATGCGTCGTCAACTCCGCTAACGCTCGAGAATAATTGACGTCGAATCCGCCCACCGAGATACGCGCTCGCGTCTGCATCAGTTCACGAGTGTTTACTCACGTGTATACATTATGAGCACTGCTCTTGGCTTCACTGAGAAAAGGACGAGCAGAAGTGCGGAGAAGAGAGACATAGAGCGAAGACGAGGAGGAAAAAGTGGTGATGACGACGTGAACGATGATGAGTTGCGACGATGATGGACCGAGAGTAGAGAGTCTACGAGTCTACTCTCACAGACCGCTAGATACGGACTTGATAAAGCCGATTCGAGATGCTTTCACGGCCCATTTGTTTTTGGATGCCGCTGCGATTCTGGCTACCAGCGCTCGATTATTCTTCTAATGAGATGTGATATTGTGGGTGGCTCGTATAAATAAACCCAGTGTTTTTTCTCGATTAAAAAGAAGCATCTGACATGCCGGCAGTGAATTAAATCAATAGAGAAACTTTTTAAAGTAAATATTTCTATCGCGGTGCATTCAGCACGATGTAGTTTTTGTCAAATTGTAACGCGAACAAAGCAAACGATCAAGCAAATAAAAAAAGTTGAATTTCATTGAAAGCTCGTGAAAAAGGTAACGACAGCACAACGTGTACGACATAGCCAGCCATCAATTTAGTTACTCCCCGCAATCTGATTTTCTGGCGATTGACGCGAGCCATTCGACGTTTCAGGGAATCGGCCAAGCTATACAGACACGAAATCGACGCAAATCCATCTCACTCGTTCACTCTCCGGCCGGCAGCGGCAGCTCTCGAAGTTTAAATTGCGATGGCTCGTCGATAAGCAAACGTACCCACGCCCGAGCGCGTGCGATTCCGTTTCCGGCGCAAAAACCGACCTTTGACTGCGAACTCTGATGGCGCAGTGGCTGCAAATAACTGGCGTGTATTTGCAGCCACTTTAGAAAGTGCTACGATAAGACTGCGACTTGATTCTCGTTTTTTGTTTCGCTTGCTCGCTTCGTCAAAGCTAAAGGTATTGAGAAACGCGTCCGACTAACTTTATTATAGCGGCTTAATAACGACTTTATTGCGGTTTAACTCTGTGTAAAAGTTTGGAAACCGCTGCCAATTCATTGGCACGTAGCTTCCTCCAACGAAATTTATTGTTCCAATAAATAAAATATTGTTTCAAAATACAGTATGTGAATGCTATTTTAAATATTTCCAAGTTTAATTATTTTGCTGTAGAAGCACTAGGCACTCCTATTCGCTATGTGCGCTGACTTATCTTACGCGTATTCTACAGGATTTGGTGGCCGCCCTCGGAACTAAACGGTTGCAAATCATGCATAGCTTATATGGGAAAGTGACAAACAAAATTTTCTTATAAGATCCCTAAATGTTTAGAATGCTTGTAAAGTTTTATTCAAAATAAAACCTTTCTTAAAAGGTAAAAGTCGGAAAGTATACATTTTTTTCATGTATTAATTTTTTGTTATTTATAATGATAACTAACGGAAATAATTTTTGTAATAGCGACAAACGATGGTAAAAAAATAGTGAAATCAACAAATGGTAAATTGTCAATTATTTATTTCAAATGCAGTATTATTAAATCATTTTTCAATACAATTAGTAATTTTTTAATTTTGTCATTATTGCTGATTTAATGGTGATATTTTCAATTACTATGAACACATACTTGACGGACTCTTCGCTGTAGTTTTACGATGAGTAAACCGAAAGGGTTCACTGCACAACTCAAAACATTTTTTTTGTAACACATGCACGATTTTTGCGTTTTTCGTACCTATTGCGCGGGTGTAAAGTACCATTTTTTTTACCGGCGGGCAATGAAAATTGGGGGCAGAAAAAGTAAGCAGCGGGTAAAAAAAGTCAGCTGCTGACTTTTGTGCCTGCTGCTGAACTTTTTTTGCCCGCACCTGACTTTTTTTTGCCCGCTGACAAAATTTTGTTTGAAAATGCAAATTTTGAGTTTCTGAGTCGTATTTTCTAAATATTTATAGGTGTGTAGTGGCCGTGTAAAAAAATACTTATTTACTCCCGTTTTAAAGCCATGAAAAACGCGAAAATCAATACATGCGTCACAAAAAATATGGTGTGCACCAAGGGCTAAGTGGGCTTTTTGACCTCGTGTGGTTGCAGTACTCGTCTTTGACTCGGTACGCACTCGCCTTCGGCTCGTGCTACCTTGCCTTGAACTCGTACTGCAAACTCCACACTCGGTCTAAAAAAGCCCACTTTACGCCCTTGGTACACAATATACTATTTTGACTTTTTTATTACTTTTCAACTAATTACACAGTGAAAACATACACCAGGTACTGTAAATTGGCGAGTCCGTCAAGTATGTTCATAGTAATTGAAAATATCAGCATTAAATCAGCAATAATGACAAAAGTTAAAAAATTACTAATTTTATTGAAAAATGATTTAATAATAATGCATTTAAAATAAATAATTGACAATTTACCATTTGTTGATTTCACTATTTTTTACCATCGTTTATCGCTATTACAAAAATTATTTCCGTTAGTTCATTATAAATAAAAAAACCGCTGCCAATTCACTGGCACGTAGCTTCCTCCAATAAAATTTATTGATCCAATAAATAAAATATTGTTTTAAAATACAGTATGTGAATGCTATTTTAAATATTTCCAAGATTAAATATTTCCAAGTTTAAATATTTCCAAGTTTAATTATCGCTGTAAAAGCAATTTTCTTATAGCAAAAAATATATAATAAACAGAAAGATCCGATCAAAATCTCTAAAATAGCGAAGTTGCAGAATCGATCGTTTAATTTTGAAGATATATATATATATATATATATATATATAAATATATAAATATATATGTACCCTGGTAGAAAAGTGCCTATTTAAAATGGTCGTAAAGGCAGAAGTAGTTTTTTCACATTTTACTTAGAACTGGCTAAGTAAAATGTGAAAAAACTAGACATTTTAAATTCCTCAAATGTAGGGATATTTTGTGCATTTTTATGGGTGAGAATTATATTTTATGAAAGTATATCAATAAATCAATTAGTTTTTTGGATGCAAGATACACAATTGTTAATATTTAGGCGTAAACTAAATAATTTGTATAATTTAAACGTATGGCGAAGTTCGTAGGGCTCGTGCGGAAGAACGTCTACGTGGCTTAGTTGGTAAAGGCGCACGACCGTTTATTTATTTGACCTCGTGCAGGGCATGGGTTCAAATCCCCGGTCAGACAGAATTTTTTCTGATGCAAATAATTATTCTATACTTTACATTAAAAAAAAAACTCGAATCCAAGCCTGCTAGCTACGATTTTCCAATTCCAACCTCGAACCGCGATAAGCCACGTGTAATTCAGTTGTGTTACTCGACCAATTTTAATGTGCTGTTTGTACTCAGAAACAACGTAGGCAGAATGAATTCAAGAACTATCCAATAAATAGGTTAAAAAGCGTTTCATTCAGTCTAAGAAATGGCAAAGAAAACAACCTAGTTCTTGGATTCGCAGTCTAAGAACTAGCCAATAATGGGATTCCGGTTTCTACCAGGGTAGAAATCGTAAGAAGGTGAGCACAAGCGAGGAATAAATATAAAGCCAAAACTCTGAAACTCGCTACCCCACGCGTCGTGAGTTTTAATGACAATAACATAAAGAAATATTGACGAGTAGCGCACGAGTTGCTATGGAGAAATGTGTGACAATGAAAATAATAATTTAAAATAAAGTGAATCAAAGTATTTCACGTCGTCTTACTCAAGCTGTCGCAGCAGCAACATCGCGCAGAAATTGGATTACGATGAATTTTTATCTTATCAGCATTTTTCTGCTAGTTCTTGGAGGAGCAGATCATCCTGACTTTTGAGAAAAATCGGTTTTTATATTTCAGCTCCTTATTTGAGAACTGCTCAATGAAATCGTTTAAAATTTTAACAGATATCTTCGTTTATGGTGAATCACCAAATAAAATTTAGAAGCATTTGACTGCATTGTTTTAAAGATATAAGGAATCAGAAAATTTTCAAAAAAAAATTTAAACCTTGATAAAGGAGGTTGCTCTGATTTAGAATTAACGAACAGATGTTAATAAATTTGTATAAGCTTAATAGTACTAGAAAAGTCACTACATACATTTTTAGATGGTTTGGATACCTATCCAATGAGATATTAATGAAATAATTTTTCGCGATTTAACATGGAATCTTATGGGCAGGCGAATTTTTTCTGTCTTCATACTTGAAATACACATCAATTGACGAACAGAAACCGGGGAAACTTTCCAAAGTAGTAAATTAATACCTAAGCAGTACGTGACAGGTTAAAAAACATCGATTAGGTAACTGTAAGATAGATAAATAATAAGTTTTCTTTACGAAACTGCAGTTTTCGACAACCTTAACCTCCATTCCGTGAGATAGTGGCAACGTCGCAATCCCCGCCGTAGCGCGCGCTGTTTGAAATGCGTTCATCTACCCTGAATAAATGGAACATAATTTGAGTTGGCAATTATTTAGCAATAAAAACAGAAGTAAAACTGGAACAATAATTTATTAAATATCTAATGAACAAGTTAAGCTACTCGTGAAATATAATGCATTTATAATGCATGTAATTTATACATTATTTTTAGATGTCTTTGGAATGTTTAATGATTAAAACTATATTGCGCAATAGAAATATATATATATATATATATATATATATATAAATAATTAGACCTCAGAAAACATGCAAATAATAAAATTAGATTGCAGAACTAGTTGTGGAGGCTTTTTCTAAAAACTCTGCAATTTTCTTTATAACCGCTCTGTTTTTTGTTACTGTAATGATTCCATTTTGGTCTTCGCCGAAAAGACTAACTAGGCCAGCTAGTTTATTTGTGTTAAATGTGTCAATTATTGTCTCATATGAAATATTGGCAGCAATTATTTTTTTACGAGTGGCAAGTGAAGTGCATGACTTGAAAGGTTAAAAGTTTTTCAAATTATTTGGCAAATTGCTCGTATAATTCTTTAATTCAATCGCTTTTTCCCACGATAATATGTTTTTTAATATTTTTTGTGATGAAATGCCTAGCTTAACTATCACTTGCTCGAGCATTATGCAGTCACTAATTGCATTGTGCGCATTGATAGTCGGTATATTGTAAAGGTTGACTAGATTTTCCAACTTATTATCTCCCTTTTTAGTAAGCTTTGTGATTGCTTTTATAAGGGGTAAGGTATCAACAAATCCTTGCACTACGGCTTTAAAATGATTTAAAAGAAAGGTTTTTTCAATCGAGGCTAATAATCTGGGACGATCGAAATTGCAGTTATGCGCGACTAAAATACATCTCCCTTGTAGATCACACAGAAAGTTGTAAAATTCTAGTAATGCTTGGGACAAACTAACGGTGGAAACAACATTTCCGTGGCATTGTAATTTTCCCTTTACTACACGTAACCCAGTAACATCGCTCGCTTTCTCATTAATACGTTGAGTTGGTGTAATATAAATAGAAAAAGATTTGTCGTCGCATTTTGCACCGATTTGCAAAATATCATCGGTTTTCGAAAATCCGCCAGTTTCTAAATCGAAAAACACGATTTTTTTATTGCTACCGGTGTCAACTATGTTCAAAATCCGGGGAGCATCGGCATTTAAAAGACCAATATCTGACTGATAAGTCTCCGGACCTTCAATGACTTCTTGTTTATTTCGCAATTCAGTTTTTTTTTTCTTCAAAAGCAGGCGGTTTTTTTTGAAGTCTTTGGTTGTTGATTTTGTATATCTCTTTTTAACTTTAGTATCTAAGGCATCGTAATACTTGTAAGTATGATTTGCCTTACTTAGCGAAAGCTTCGTAGCTAAAATACCTGCAAACTTTTCGCTCTGGTTTTTTTTATTTATTGCGATTGCTAATCGAGTGTCATACGATGCCGATCCTCCATAAAATCTGGTTTTGGGAGCTTTGCTAGATATCGTTATATTTAAGCTTTCGTTGACATTAGAAGATACTCCAGCTGCAAATCGATTAGTTTTGCTGGCTAAACAGTTAAATAAGCACTTCAGTGCATCAAATAATTTTTCGTCATTGAAGCCACTTCCTATTACGGAATGCTGATAAGTTTCCGGGTTGTGCTGGTAGCCACACCAACTACCGCAGTTGGAATGTTCATTATAACAATGATACGGTATATTTTTTATCGCAGCAGCCATTTTCACTGAATCACCAGCATTCTGAGCCACGCAAAAGTTGAAGCATCGTTGCAGATATTTTATCGAATTAGAATTAAGTTCCTTGTGGTCTTCTTTTATTTTGTACAATTCGTTTGTAACGCCTTTACTGGTATGATTTTTATCCGAGTGTTTAATGACTTCGTGATCACTGCCTGCACGAATCGATGATATGGAGCTACTATCATTATCTCCAACCATGATGCCAAGCTCGACTTTACAAGCTACGAAAATTGGATTTTCGTTCGCCAGCTCAGCAGCTGCTGCAGGTTCCATTGCCTTTGCAGAACCATCAAAGTTTTGCCTGCAATCATGATCTTTAGGATCATGGCCTAAGTCGCATAAACGGCATTTTCGATTTTTTGATGTGTACGATAGAACTTTTTTTGAAAAGAATCCAATCATAGCGGCTGCTTCAGACAAGCTGTCATATTCGCGACCAGTTCCTCTCGTTGTCCATCCCATATCGTATGTTGCAGCTATTCGAACAATAGTATCTTCTGATACGCTAGTAACCGTAGCATGATCAACGTCGTGTAGAGTAGGAAATATAAAATTATTCTTTAAGTTCTCAGGCTTATAAAAAGAGTAAGATGTTGTCAATAAAAAAAAAGTTTCACAAATAATTTCATTTGAAATTGTATATTTATTCAAAATTCTATTCATGAACGTATCTATACGAGTAATAACAAAAAAATCAATTTGTTGTACGTATATTTCGTAAAAAAATCACTCTCCTTAATCGATACAACTGCATATAGATAAAAATAAATCTTAAGAATATGATTGTTTAAAAAATTAGCCATACTCGAAATTCATTATAAGTGTTGGATGACATAGTTATAGTATGTACATAATTGTTGATCGCCTGAAAAATATTTATACAAATTTACCACCGATCTGTCGTCAAGAACTTACAGAAACTTCTGAATTTCTTGAACTGTGATAAAGAAATAACACACAGTGATGACTGAGTGGCTCGATATATGATATTGAATCATTTACAAATATGTGCAATGAATGTGATGATACCAAACTTTGTAATTTTTGGAACTTGAGACCAAATAAAATTATTATTATTATTATTATATTATTATTAATTGTTAGTTCTCGTTCTAAAAGAGTAGCTTTCATGCATTCTTCTGGAGCCAGTTCCTCTGCTGCTATAGCCACTTCTTTCTCGTGTAGCTTATATGAATTGCTATGATATATTGGGATATCAAACGAAGACAGCATCTTATTAAAATGAGTATACCCTGAACCAGTATTGACAGTTCCTAAAATAAATTCATTCGCAATTAGTTGTTACTGCTGTTATTGCTTGTATACGTCAATCTCTTGCTATAAAAACATACCCATTGCTCCTGCGACATTCACATCATACCGAAACATCTCTTTTCCTTGCTTAATTTTTACGTTTTTTTGTGTGTTTTTGGTCAGTAGCTACTCTTGTTGTAGATGAACAGTGTTTACATTGTATGGTCCATATACAAGCTAGACCGATTAGTTTTTCATCGACTATATTACACAGAGACAGCGTCTGACTACATTTACTGCAAAACATTTGTTTACCAAGCGTTTTAATGTGCACAATTCTTCGACCTTCTACGTTAGGTTCTCTCTGTTTAGTATTGAGGTTAGATTGTGCGTCAGATTGCTCTGAATTTCTGTTCTGTTTACAGCCGTAAACACTTCGTACTTTTTTGCAGCAGCCGCTTGTCGTGTCCTGAGATTGAAAACCTTCTCGGTTACCCGTTTTCCTTTCTAAAAAAACTTTCCCGCTGACTTGTCGCACATTTTGTTAACACAAACAAACTCGCAGACACAAACAAACCAAGCAGACCGAGCAGTCCGAGCGCACGCGATCAGCTGTTGGGTATGGTAGGGAAGCGACGTTGCCAAATCTAACCGCTCACTACTCTACTCAACAGAGAGTCTACGAAAACTCTCTTTTGACTTCCGACGTACCCGGGCAACCTCCTTACCATAGGGGTTTGAAAGCTGCTAAATGAACTTAGCCAAAACACATAATATATCTACCTTTTTCTAAAATCTCAAGTGCAATAAGACCTTTTTACGCCCGCAATAGAGGCACAAAAAAAACTCATTTTTTCAGTTTTCGATTTGTTACTGAAAAAATAAGTAGTCAAATCACTAGAAATTTTGATGAAATATATTTTGACACGGACCCATCAACATGATTTTTATCGTGAGGTTCTGATGTTTAGTTTCAGAGATATGAATTTAAAAAAAAAGCACCTTTTTCATGTTATCTGCCGAACGGAGCGGTTGATCCCGAGGACCAAACGGAAAAAAGTAGGTAATTTTAGTATCTTTCAAATGCATTTTAGCTGAATTGTTTCTAATAGTGGGAAGATTGAGAAAAACGCAAAATAGTGTTTTTCAAAAATCAAAAAATGGCCATAAAAAGAAAAATAATTAAGAAAATAAAAAAATAACTTTTTCCCGAATTCAGAATCCAAAAATAGATATGCGTGTTAAATTTTATTGATATTGACGAAGTAGTTTCAGAACTATTACGGTATACATACACACACACACATCCATACGGACATTTTCTAAAAACACGTAATTCGAACTTTAAACATCTCAAAACATAGAATATAAAGTTTTAGCGGAACTGAAAATTTTACTATTACAAAGCTTCCTCTAGGAGGAAGCAAAAGTAAAAATGAAGCTTTTGGAGTCTCTTTGATTTTTCCTTAAGCTGCGGTCATCTGAAATTGTTTGATTTTGTTTAATCACACAAAACTATTCACTAGGAACAAGAGACGTAAATAATAGGAATTTAAATTCACAAAAAACTGCAAGGAGCCAATGGTGCGTTCGGATTTATGGATATTGGAAAAAACGAGATGATTGTATCGTGTACGGAAGCTGTACCACTCGCATTAATTATCCACCGAAGCACGTCTTATTTTTGGAATCGCGAAAACACGTCTGCGCCAAGTACACGGGAGCATCTCCTTAAATCGGGTTCGTAAAATATATAGAAAATGTAAACATCGACGCACGTGTTAATATATATCGCGCGACTACAAAACGAAAGTACGCCTTTCGAGTCCGCGCAAGCATGAGAACGAAACGCAGCCGTGAAACGACGTGGATTCTGTCTTTCTTGTTTTTTCACTGTATATTGATGCTCGTACAAAAAGCTCGTGTTTTTGGTTCGTCAATTTCTCGAATATTTTATTTTTCCGCGCAGGATAATGATCGGAACTCTCACATTATACGATGTAGGCGGGTTTTCAATACGTATTTGCACGTAAAAAACCTGAAATGATGCCAATTATATTGGAAAAATACATATTCCTTATTTTTCGATTTATGTATGCTCGAGCCATCTTACATGCGTAGTAAAATCAATGCTGTACCTTTTAGCGTTTGCACGAGACAGCTCCAATTAGTAATATACGAGGTAATTTATAGTATTATGCGAATTCTCAGAAGATTGGATGGAAAAAATCGACGCCCTAAAGCTCTCGGTCAGAGTCACTGGGAACAACGACAGCGGAAAAGAAATCGCGCTTGTCCAGTTATGCGCTTTATGCGGCCGCGATAAAAATCTCAAGTCGCGATATCGGGCTCTCTTTATTCGCGGGCGAGCATTAAGAAAAATCGAAAAACCGTTCGACGGCAAGAGTAACCGAGCGCGAACAAAAGTATCGCCAAAAAGAAAGCAATTCCAAGAGGAACAAGACGACGAGCGAGAAGAATAAGAAGGAGCAGCCGCCGCGCGCCGTGTACGGGGAAGAGGAGCTAAAGTAAGTATAACACAAAGCAGCCCGCGCGACACGGCGGCAGCAGCGAGGCGGGGGAGGAGATCGAAAAAAAGAGCGCGAAAAAAGTCGCGGGGACACAATGTACGTATATGTGCAAATCCGCGGCCGTGTGGAAACAACTTGCATTTGGAAGTTGAAAATTGAAAATCGAGGGCACACCTACCGGACCGATTTTTTTCGGTACCTAGAACCATCCACTGTGTGAAAATGTCCGCGTGCACACCCGATCGCTTGCCATACTTTTTTGCCGAACACTTTAAATTCTCTTATGGGGATTTAACATGGGGAAAATTAACTAAAACCAGCCAAAGTTCGACTTTACGTCAGAAGCCGAAATCGAAAAATGTGTATTTATACGTTCAAAGTATCCGAAAAAAGACTTAATTTGAGCCCCGGTGGGTTAAAAATGGTGGCCTCAAAAAAAAGTTGTCTAGGCTTGAATATAGCGAAAAATCATGAAAATCACGATTTTTTACGAAAATCCGCGATTTACTCCCATTTTTAAAATCCTTATAACTTTTGATCCGAGCGGTCAATTTCAACTATCCGGCCCTCAAATTTAAGCTCTTTTCTTCTACTTTTGTTTTTTGAAAATTAGATTACCATTTTGCTGGTTTCATCTGCTATATATATATGCCTATCAATTATGGCTGTTTTTTACCTCTTTTCATCGCCATATATGTGTAAGCCACTGCTCAAGGACATTCAATGGAATGGAGTTTTAGGTTAGAAATCAACACTGTATGATGTAGTTAAAACAATTAACTGTAATATTAACAATATGTACAAATTAGTAAAGGCTAAAAATATTACAGTGAACGTATAAACTTAAGACTAACCTGAATCTATACAATTGCCGATAGCAAACCTTTAAGTACATCAGTTTCAATAACCTCATGTATAACGATCCTAACGGCTCGGAGTCTCATTACATACTGGCTCTCACTCACATGTCAACAAGTGACAAAGCCAAGCTTGGTAACCCACAAGCTTACATATATAGCACATGAAACCAACAAAATGTTAATCTAATTTTCAAAAAACAATAGTAGAAGAAAAGAGCTTTAATTTGAGGGCCAGATAGTTGAAATTGACCGCTCGGATCAAAAGTTATAAGGATTTAAAAAATGGAAGTAAATCGCGGATTTTCGTAAAAAATCGTGATTTTCATGATTTTTTGCTATATTCAAGCCTAGACAACTTTTTTTCTAGGCCACCATTTTCAACCCACCGGGGCTCAAATTAAATCTTTTTTTCTGATACTTTGAACGAATAAATACACATTTTTGGATTGCGGCTCCCGACATAAAGTCGAACTTTGGCTGGTTTTCGTTCATTTTCCCCATGTTAAATTCCCATAAGAGAATTTAAAGTGTCCGGCAAAAAAGTATGGCAAGCGATCGGGTGTGCCCTCGATTTTCAATCTTCAACTTCCAAATGCAAGTTGTTTCCACACGGCCGCGGATTTGCACATATACGCGTACACGTATACGCAGGAATGCAACGCCCAGCGGGTGAGGAAAGAGCGCACGGGTATAAGCGGGAGAGAAGGAGTGGCAGGCGGCGAGTGTGTGCAGTGTGTGTGTGTGTGTGTATGTGTGTGTGTGCGTGGAGCCGTTGCGCGGAAAAGAAGAGCCACGGCGCGATAAATAATATCGAGGGCCATATAGCCGCGGAAGTACAGCGCGTCCGGGTCGCGGCGGCGGCAGCAGCAGCCGCCGCGTCGTACGTCGTCGTCGTCGGGGGTCGTCCTCATCGCGCGCTGCAGTACACTTTACTTTGTGGCCACTACTGTCCGTCAGCGTGCGACCGAGCCGACCGGCTAACGATCCTCGCGCCTATAATATATACGCTTTTTCGTATAGGAAAACGATAATAGGAACGTGTTTTACGGCACCTCGTTAGGGGCCAAGCGCGCGAGAGATTTACGCGGCCCGCAAACCTATTGCCTCCTGATGCCTCCCTTCGAGCCAGCTTGCTTTTCCTTCCCCGCGGTATACCTGTGCATTATACGTACAGCAGTGCCGCGCGCGATATGACGAGTTCCTCGCCGCGGCGTCGGTATGTTTCGCCGTATAAATGTGCGCGCGAGTCCAATAAGCGTGGGTGCAGCGCGCCGCTTGTTTGTGCGATATATTTCAGAGATGTGCAGGCGCGGAGATTCTGTATTGTACACACACACACGAGCGTCCGCGTGTTTCTATGCGCGTGGGCCGCCGCTGTGCACGCGGCCGTATTTTTACTTTATGAATGCGCGGTCGGGAGAAGCTGGAGGAGCCAAGCAGAAGGAGGAGAAGCGAGCGGGACGGAGAAGAGGATGCGATTTTAAGGATACATTGTTCCGAGGCAAATCTACATGAAATCGCACGTTGTTTTAGCGTTGTTCCGAGTCATGTTGCGCACTCTCTTTCTCTCTGTGTGCGTCTGCCGATCCCTCCCTTTCTCGCTTTTCGCCCCCTTTGAGACAGCGTGACGACAGCACTCGCCTGTAAGTGTAGATTTCAACGCTGAATTAATACGTACGAGATTGTGTTTTGTTATGCAGACGAGCTCTTTCTCCTGCCATGCCAGCGAGCGGATAACTCGATTCTCTTATAATTCGATTTGTATTGTTGTTTCTAGATGATAGCGATAGATATAGGCTCCTACAACAGGAAGCGACACGATACACGTTCCCCGCCGCAATCGTGTAGTGCAATAATGATTCTTTTGTTGTGATCCGCGCTATTTTCGCACGCGAATCGCTGGAAGATAACAAATGGGTGGTTTCATGTCTGCCCGAACTGATTGTCATGAGAGCCTGATGACAACTCCGAAGTTGAACTCGCTTTTCATTCACGTGTAATTAAGAAATGGAGGACGAAATGTGATAAGATTGAATGCTGCGATTGCTGCGTGGTGGAACATTGGAGTTTATTGAAAGTTATTGTTACAGATAAATGCATGTTTGTATACCATTCGGTATTATTATTCCTCGGTGAACATGGAGTGTCGATGAAAGGAGAATATAGGTCTTTTGCTTTCCAACTGACTATTGATAGTATACACTGGTTATTAGAGCAGCTATCAATAGGTTCATTAAAAGCGCTTCCGTCCAGATAAAGCGAAACAGATGTGCATTAATAATAAGCTAGGTGACCTAAATTTTATTTAGTTTATCGGGACGTCCCGAATGAGAGTGGAATCACAGCACTTGGCTCAAGAATGGTTTTAAACTTCGAATTGGGTTGAACAATTCATCTGAATTGCGCTAATATAATTAATCTTACAAATAATCTTTCGTCGTTTTCGTTGTTATTCGGTTAACATGCCAAAGCGGGGCTAAGAACCGCTATGATCTCGCATGCGATCCAGGTGACTCACCTCTTGAATTATAGCCCAAAGTAACACAAAGCCCTCAAAGATTTTTACGTTGATGCAAAGCCTGATGCGCGCGATCCTTCGCGGAGCCTCGTTACGCGTACGAGGGGGCACGTTCGTTTGCAAAAACTGTCGGGCATCGCCGCTGATTTTTATAGTCTCGCAGCGACATCGTCCGATTTACGATGCACTCAGGGGCCCCTGACGTAACACCTCCACCCCCGGCTCGCGATACTTGCAGCGAGGGCCGCCGTAACTCCTTGCCCGACTTGCCAGGCCGTAGATCGCCCCCCGAAGTCTCAACGAGAGAACCCCGACGGACCACAAAGCGGGTACCCGCAATATTTCCAAATATGAAACAACGCTCGGCGGGCAAAAAGATCGGACAAAAACGCGGCTGCTGCAGCGCGCGGAGGCGTCGCGGTGGCTGCGCGCTGGCCTTTGTAAGGGGGGGGGGGCCTTTTTCGCGAGGCCCCAAAAGACTTATAGAGGCGATAAAACGGCCAAAGGCGGCAGGCAAGGAGCAAGAAGAAAGTAGCAGTGTTCTCGCAGAAGCAGAGAGAAAGAGAGAGACAGAGAGAGAGAGAGAGAGAGAGAGAGAGAGAGAGAGAGAGCAGCTAAAAGTCAAAAGATGAAAGAGAGTAGGAGGAAGAGAATCCAGGAGGGCCGCCGTCGGTTTTTATGGGAAAGAAAACGAAGCCGAGAGAGGAGACGGGTGGGTAAAGAAGAGGAGGAAGCGACGAAGAATGCGGGAGCGAAAGAGTGGAGAAAAGAAGCGGAATATACATGTATAATAAGAAGAGAGGTGGGCCGCCCGGGTGCCTTCGTGTCTTCGGCAGGAGAGGGTACATCCTCCGCGCAAGTCGAGTTGACCCCTTCTTGTATTCGGGGGTCCCGCAGGAGTCCACCTATCGCCGTCTCTCGCGCTTTCTTTATTTCTCCGGGCTCTCCAGCCTGCTGTTCGTGGGCTTTGTTCCTTCGACAATAGCGAGCAGGAGGAGGCGGAGGTGGCGTGCATGTGGCCGCCGCGCACGTCTTTCGCGTCTCCTCGCTTTTTATATCGCGCCGTATACATACATTATACCCACTTACGATGGAGTCATAATATTTTTCATGCGGCGATTTATGGCTCTCCAGCCGAAGTCTCCGCGCGGTGATATTCTCTTCTCGCTCTCTTCGAATGCTACGAATGAAGCGCGCCCGCGTGTGTGTGTGTGGATAAAGGAGGAGAGAGGAGGAGGTGGTCCCGAGCAACCCGAGGGGCAGAAATAATGAATGGTATTCGCGAGGCGGGAGCCCAAGTAGCTCTCTCGCGCCGGAGTGAGAAAGACAACTCTCCCGGCTCGGCTCTCCTCGCGCGGCCGGGGAGAAAATCACGCTCGGCGAATCTTATCGTCAAGAGTCATTTTCATCAGCGGATGATGCACGTAAGCAGCCGCAGAAAGCTGGGGAGAGAGCGAGAGAGGAGAAAAGTATCGGGCGGTATAGTGCTTGCGTGCGAGGGGTCGCACATGCGAGACGCGGGCAAGCGGCGGCCCCTGCACACACGCGCGCGGCATGCAATGAGAGCTGAGAAGAGCAGAAGACACAGGGCGAGCGTGAACGGGGCAAATTGTTTTCGGCGGCCGTGCGGCCGGCATTCCGCGGTATTTCCAGCATGCGAGAAGCAACTAAACATTCTCTCGTCGCCCGGCTCCGCTTCATCTTTTTTTCCTCTCGTTTCTTCGCGAGCAAGCACATCGAGGTCCTGTTGCGCGCGGCGCCTGCCGCCTCGAAGTGGAGCGAGACGGACTTTGCGTGCAGTGCTTATTACGAGTGATTGAATATGTTGAAAAGACGGCCGAGAGCCAGCGACCGCTGAAATGACACACGTGCGCTCATCAGGAGCCGCTCGGCGCTGCAGCTGAGCCTCCGAGAGACGAAACGAGAAAGCGCGAGCCCGAGAACGCGAGAGAGAGAGAGAGAGAGGGGGGGGGGGGAATTAACGGATCGGGCTCTTCTCGCTCCGCGACGTCCGCTTGTGCGAGCGCCGCCGGGAGGAGCGACTGCAGCGAGCGAGCGGGAGTTGGACGGATGGTTCGATGCCAACGAGGCTCGTTGGGCAGCACGCGCGCGCGGCGATGGAAAAAACAGGTTTGCCAATCGGCAATTTAAAAAATTGCCATCGAAATTACATGCGCTGCGAGGGAACGACGAGTTGCATTTCAATTGGAGAGAGTGCGGCAGAGCGAGCGAGACGGAGATACACGCCGGGGGATTGGCCTCGCATTTTGCGCCCGCTGATTTTTCAGCGAGATTTCGCGGATAAAAAGCCTTATCGCGGGGATTCATCCGAGCGCCCGAGCTTATTTGACTTTTTCATTATTTGACGGAGCGAGAGACAGGAAGACGAGAGCTGAGAGCTGAGAGCTGAGAGCTGAGAGCTGAGACGGAGGATCGCAAGGGTCAGAGAAGTCATTTGTAAAAAATGAGCTCTTTTCTCACATACGCGTGCGTATACGCGCCTCGTGTATATGAGAAGAATGCAGCTGCCGCTGCCGCTGCAACAGGCCCCTGTGTACGAGAGCTTGTAAATCGAAAGAATTTTAAATATCTGCGATGGATCGCAAGCTGCCTGTCTGTGCGGCTCGAAGATCCCGAAGATTATTCTAATTTCCCGTATGCAAATGAATTGCCGAATTTCTCGACACGTGAGATATACTGCGATGACGCAAGTATTTTAAGGACGTTTAAGGGGATGTCGGAGCCAACGTGACCAATTGTGACCTCCACCTCGATTCGTAGTTTACATTGTTTGCTTTCAATATTCTTCATACCATCAAAACTCAAATTGATAATTGTTTGTTATTATGTAGCTTATCGCGCAACACAGAGTTTTTGTTGATTTGATCAGTACAAAACTTTATTGTAATCAATAATGTGTACGTAAGTGACGGTCATCTTATTGATATCGCCGTCTTCACTTTGCGTCGTACTTTTCGTTATTTGCGAAAATTATGCATAATTACGCAAAATAAGACTTAGCTAACATAGATAATTATAATAGCGATCGCGGAACTGCATTTTCATGCTATAAACAAGTGTAATAATGTATTATTTATGATCTAAACAATTTTTGAGGTTAGGTAACACTTGAACCAATTAGCATGGCTCCGACACCCCCTTAACGAATCCAACGGTTCTCTGATGCTTTTAGGGCGCAGTGGCTTTCTGCTGACGATTCGCCGATATTATAAGCGTTATTATACTCTCTAAATCTCTTAGAGTGATTTTTTCACTCTAAATAAGGGTAGGTCATACAATGACTCGCCTTCGAGTGAAAATGTAAAAGCCCTTATTCTAACTTACTCT
Organism: Pteromalus puparum; assembly: GCA_012977825.3. Classification (NCBI taxonomy): domain Eukaryota; kingdom Metazoa; phylum Arthropoda; class Insecta; order Hymenoptera; family Pteromalidae; genus Pteromalus; species Pteromalus puparum. The sequence continues at coordinate 36,157,317 of CM053169.1, read as the reverse complement.
TTAATAGAGTGATTTCTATTACCTTTGTTTTATCACTCGTTAAAGAGTAAGTCATTTCGTAAAAAACCCTCACTCGGACAGCACGTGAGCCGATTTTGCAGTGTTTGTTAGTTTGCAATAAGTTTAAACAAATGGAGGACGTAGTCTACACTGAAAAGTTTTCCTGAGGTATTAAAAAAATGTTAATGTATGTACATGTATATACATATGCATATACGTATGCATTATCACACGTACATGTATACAAAGAGGTTAGGACGCCAATAAATTATAACTAAATTATATTTTTTTAGGAAACTTTTTAGATTAGAATGAAAGAAAAATATTGAACATAACCTCAACCATGCGGGTTGATCATGTTGTTTAAGATCTGAAATTTAGAACGTAACAGTTTTGTTTAGGTAAACAGATTGCACGCTCAACTTCCACGCTGATGACCCAGGATCGATTCCCGCCGCTGAAAAAAAAAAATTGACTTAATTTCTTTCTTAAAAATAATCTAAGATGCATGATAAATAATTTAATAATTAATAAAAATTAATAATAATAATTCTAGAATAAATTTAACAAAGAGATAAATTGATTTTTGTATTTTTTTCAGTGTACGCGTTATCAATCAGTGAAATTTCATTTTTTTAAACACGAATGAGTAGGATTTTAACTATCTAAAATATAATGTAGTTGTACATTAAAAAACTTAATGTATTAATTAATTAATGCATTAAATTAATTGCATGTCTGTCATGCAGAAATTTTTAACAGGACCACCAATACATTTCAAATCACCCTACCCAAAAGAGTGAAAATATCACTCTTTCCAGAAGTAACAAATCACTCGAAGCCGTATGACTCAATTTTGGCGGGAAGCTTCGAGTGATTTTTGACTGGTTTAGAGTGATTTTTCACTCGAAGAGATTTAGAGAGTACGTAATTGGTATTGGAAGCAAAAAACGAATATCGTTTCTCGTGCTCGTTTTAAAAATATAATTATTGATCGGATAAAAAAAAGTTTATTTCATTCGTTTCCACGGAAACGACTTCACATGAGCTTCGCGCCCAGTATAGCACGAGCGGCCGTAGCAGCAGGCCAAACAAGGCAGTTTTAGCTTTGGTAGCATACCTCTATGTATATCTAGACTTGGCTCGCATATTGTCATAAGGAAAATAACAAAGTGCCTATGCGCCACCTATTATTACCTGCCAGAAACACGGAGAGTTCAGGCAGTGACGAAAAGAACAGTTCAAATTAACTGCTTTGGTTTTATAATTGATATTGCTCCAGCGGTCCACGCGTATGTAGTACATTAAAATTAAGTTTGATTTAGACTCGCAACAGTGTTTTAAAATAAAAATGTTTGATAAAAAAATTTTGATTTGAATAGGTCGTGATCCCCACGACATTATAACTGAAATACACCACTTGTTATCATATTTTGTCAATTTTCACTTTCTGAGGTTAGGAATTCAAACATACGCAGATATTACGCAGTAAAACAAACAATCAATTATAGAGAACGAATAGAATGATTACCATGTCTTTTTTAGAGTGGGCCTGGGCTTATTCATATAATACCATAGAGAGACTTCTAAAGTCAATAAATGCTCTGTTCATTAATTAAATCATAAAATTACCGATTCTTTGAAATTTGAAAATTGGTATGAAATTGTCGACATTGTATTACAACCAAAAGTGAGAAATATTACTTTGAAATGCATATACGTATAATTGCTTCCTTCCTAAGGAAGCCTTGTAATAGTAATTTTTGGAGTTTGTGTAAAAACATGTGGGAAGTGTGTTTTGATGAATTTTTAGTCGAAAAATGGTGTTTTTAGAAAATGTCCGTACGGATGTATGTGTGTGTGTGTGTGTGTGTGTGTGTGAATTTGAAGCTTAATATCTTTGAAACCATTTGGTTTCATAACTCTTTGACGCATAGATATTTCAAAAATTTTGAAAATTTCAAATTTTTTAATTTCGTAGCTACTTAAAATTAAAGTAGTCTATAGAATACCCATTCGATAACCTTATGTTTTTACACGGAAAGTTAAAAATTTAGTTTCGCGAGATATATGATAAGGATAAGGTTACGGGAACGTATCTAAATAAGTGATCGAAAAATCGCATAATATACGCACATTCGTATGAAAACTATTTTTAAACGAATTAAATAAAAAACAGCAAAAAACAGTCTAAGTATAGATTAAAATCCTTAATGGAATACTGAGATCGAAGCGATACGTTTTCAGTACATAGGAGTATACAGGGTAAAAAACAAAATTTTGAAGCTTAATATCTTTAAACTAACTGTTATCATAACAACCAAAAGAAAGAAATAAAGGGCTTATAATGCTACTAATCCAAAATTTTAATTGAATTATTGCTTTTTACTCCCAGTTATCGCATCACTAGAAAAGACTCATAGTATACAGGGTGAAAAACAAAGTTTGAAAGCTCAATATCTTTGAAACTAACTGGTTTTAAAAAATCCAAAGAAAGGGATCATTGTGGCTATATAATGCTATTAAATCCAAAATTTGAACTTGATTATTGCCTTTTAGTCCAGTTATCGCGTCACGTAGAACAAATCGATTTTTTTCAGTTTTGATGTTTTTCTCAGGATCTGCCCCATGAAATGACTTAAATTTAATGGTATATAGTTCTTATTAG
>CM053169.1:36045995-36154624 GCA_012977825.3 Pteromalus puparum | reverse complement strand
GTTTATTAATATATGTGTTGTGTTATAGATGTATACATATAGAAAATTTTCCCGAAAAAAACGGTTGCGGGCGTTTTTCATAAGAAATCTTTTTTAACACAAGCACGATTTCGGGCGTTTTTTGACCTATTAGCGGGATAAAGTAACTTCTTTCAGACCGTCGCGGCAGAAAAAAATGAAACCGCTCCGCTTCTTTGAAGCAGCAGGGCGTTTCTCATTTTTTTGCCGGGCTGCGTTTTTCATTTTTTCCCCGAATGTATGCGCGGCAAAAAAAATGGAACAAAACGCCAGCGGGGGCCCAAAAAAACTAAAAAACGCCCTAATATTTTTGCTGGTAATTTGCTATATCGTATACACACACACACACACCACACATATTTATATATATATATATAAATATATAATTCAAAAATTAGTCTACTAAGAGTTAGTGTCGCTCGATTCCTGGAAAAAACGTAGTGCTTCAGAAGAAATCAGCGCGACTCTTTCTAAAAAACACCGCCTGTCCAATCTTTGGCACGTAGCTTCTTCAACCTTAATTGTATCCGCTTTAATATCTAATTGTTTTTACTTCATATATAATTCTATAATTTTACTGCTTTTTCGGATATGGAAACAATATTTGCGAAAATAAATTATATTACATAATCATGCGTAACTGAAAATCTTATTTTTACGTGAAATTAATTAAAACAAAAACAGCAAAAAACGAGTCTAGTATAGTATTAAAATCTCATATAATGGAAACTAATGAGATCAAGCGATTACAGTTTCAGTTTATAGAGTATACAGGGTAAAAAACAAAATTTTGAAGCTAATACTTTATAAAACTAACTGGGGTATCATAAACGAAACCAAAGAAGAAATACAGGCGCTAATATATGTTAAGTAAATCCAAAATTTTAACTTGATTATCGTCCTTTTACTCCATTATCGACATCACGTAGAAAAACGACTCATAGTATACAGGGTGAAAAAACAAAAAGTTTGAAGCTCAATATCTTTGAAACTAACTGGTTTTATAAAATCCCAAAGAAAGGGATCATTGTGCCTATATAATGCAACTAAATCCAAAATTTGAACTTGATATTGCCTTTTACTCACAGTTATCGCGTCACGTAGAAAAACATTTTTTTCAGTTTTTGATGTTTTCTCAGGATCTGCCCCATGAAATGACTTAAATTTAAGTGGTATATAGTTCTAATTACCTTCAATAATCATATATTTTTTTAGAATGATTCGCTATTTAGTTTTTGAGTTATACGATTTAAAAAAATTGCACTGTATTGTGTATAATAAAAGAACCGACGAACGATAATATAAATTTTTCACGGTAAAACATAGGCCAATTTTATTCTCTTCAGGTACATATTAAGCAAAATTTACTTTTATTAACTTTTCCCGATAACTTTGTCGGCAAAACTGAAATCTCAAAACTAAAAAATCACTATAAAAAAAAAACCGCGTATATAAATTGTAAACGGACTTTCATCCCACTAATCTTCTAGCAAAAACAAAGAAAATGAGACTTGTGGCGTTAAAATCTACCAAGTATATATACCACGTCGTTTTCTCACCCTGTATATTGTATACTCTATATAACTGAAAACTGCATCGCTTAGATCTTAGCTTCTATTTGATGGATTTTAATCTATACCTTGGCTAGTTTTTTTCTGTTTTTTGTTTTATTAAATCGTTAAAAACAATATTTTCAGTTACGCATTGATTATGTAGTATAATTATTTCGAAATAATTTTATCCATCAAACGAAAAAGCATAAAAACTTTATAGAATTATATATGAAGTAAAAACAATTTAGATATTAAAGCGATACATAAGGTTGAAGGAAGCTACGTGCCAAAGAATTGGCAGCGGTTTTTTTAATTAAAACGTATACGTATTAATTAAACTGGAAAAAAGTTTGTGCTCTATCTTAAAGGCTAAATTGCCGTATTCTTCTCAAAGAGTAACAAAGACAATGCCGAAGACAAAATATTAGTTCTATAAGGATGCACATATTTTTCTGAGACCCATTAAATTGTTCTAACGTAAAATACATTCATTCAGAGATTATTCAGTGAACCGGCTTAAAGACGCCAAGTATTGAAAATTCAGGTTTTGAAAGAGGTAAAATATTTCTGAATATGTCTTGAAACAAAGAAAATTTACATAATTTCTTCTGAAAAATCAAGCCATATTGAACATTAGATTAACTTGACCCTCGTATTCTGCAATACATTTTAATAAATAGAGTTACTCGATAATGAAATCCAAATATTATAGGTATTTCGAGAAAACTGTTGCAACAGAATTAATATTGAAGTATATACAAATTCAAGGAAATCCCCCCATTAAAACTAAATAAATTTGTAAAGAACGAGCTTTGTGTAAGCTTTAATAGCCGTTGGCTGTTCTTGTTACGCTCTCAGATTTCTCTCTCTCTCGTAACAATGGCGCGAAAATGTTGTCTCGTCTTTATCTTGTCGATTTATTTTTATTAGCGCTCGCGGCAGAATATATTGTTTATTTATCGGCATTGTACTCGGAATTTTCGCGAAGCTGTGTAAATTATGAAAGACCGGGGGTCAAAGGAAGAGTAATAAGAGGAAGAAGCAGCAGCAGCGCAGGAAGGATTAAGTAAAAAATGAGCTTTAAGTTCGGCTCCAGCGTGCGCGACGACTCTCAATGATTTATGCATATCTCGCAAATCACGATGCGCATGTATACGCGCCTGGGCTTGGTCCGCGCGAAAATCGGTTTTTCTGATTCATTGGGTCATAAACTGTCAGGTTATGTTAAAATCCCTAAATCGAACTTTTTTACGATCCAGGCTGCTTTCTCTCCGAGAAAGCATAAATAGCACTCGTTCTTTTCTTCGTGTACCCTCTGTTCTGCTCGCCGTCTCGCTCACGACTCAAAATCATCGTTACAGCGCCGTGCACGACTCGGCGCAGTAAATTAGAGCGCCAAAAAAAGTTTTTCGAACAAAATCCAATTATCGATAAATAAACGTGGTTCGCGAGGGCAGGAAAAATTCAATTTTAAAGTCAGACCTGCCACTAAAATGGAAAAAAACAACGCGGAATTCCTTCCCCGACGTAAAGCTCATCCACGGGCAAATTGTACTTCCGGGGATTATTAGTTCCATCGGAATATCGGCCCGCGGAATATCTTGGCATGAGCGTCCGAAATTTCGGCGTGGGTCCGTAGCCGGCACAAGGCCAAAATTCTTCAAAGTCCGAATTCGAGGCAGGACTTTTCCGAGCTGCTGCATGCATCAACTTCCGCGAAGTACAGAGCCTTGCGCCATGCAATAAACGCATAATAATATCGGCAATGCGGGCCGCGCTCCGACGGTTATTAATTCTCGGCGCGCGGAACTCTCCCAGCCACTGGCTATGCGCGAACTTGGATTTTAATTAGTTGCTTTCTCTCATTCTCGCTCTCCCCTCGGCTTTTCTCTCGTTCATCTCCTTTTTTACGCCTGTATATTTTCGCTCGCAGGCGCTGATTTTTTCACGCTGTCCTTGTTAGTCCTAGTTTTGCGCACGGACTGAGGTACATACGCGTTTTTGAGATTTTTAACAAATCATATGTTTTAATTGAAAGAATTGATTATACATTGGACGACGAAAATTTGCAATACTGCCGGAATCAATTGTGTTTCAATGATGCATGCAGACAGTTGAAGGAGCTTTTATTCGATAAAAAAACTAGTCAATACTGATCAAGCCGATGTAAACGTGCGTTTTGAAAAAGGCACAAAGGGAGGGTAGCGGAAAACCTGTGTATGTACTGGTTCAAACTAATTTACCAAGCGTTATATCCAATTTCAAAAGTTAGCAGCGCGTCACAAATGCAACGCCATTCGTCAGTTTTACCAATTTTATTTCTGCGAAACTCCACGTTCAAGCCCTTGAAATACGACAACTTATTTATCTCGGACACAATTCAATAAACTGCGTGGCTCGAGCGGCAAACAGTCAAAAACGCGCTGCCGCATCAGAGCATTTATTTATTTCGTTCGGATGATCAATCACTCCCGCGTACGCATAGATATACGTAGTGTATACACGCTCACACAAGCGAGCCGATCGAAACGAGAGAAAACCATTGAACAAAAGCGAGCACGAAAAAAAAATCGATCGAAATCAATTTGCCTTCTAATTCGGCTTTGCGAGCCGGGGCGCGGAACTTTCTAACCGATAACTCGGTTCGTCCTTTTTCTCGTCCCGGCTATATTGCCGTCGCGTCTTTCGCCACGCGAGTGCCATATCCTCTTGTTCCATATTCTTTCTTTCTTCTCCGGCCTTTGGCCTACTCTATCTCCCGAGTCCTCGAATCGTTTAATCATAATCTAATAACTGGCTGACACAAAAAACGATGCCGACGAGCTGCGCGCCGCCGCGGCCGTCCTCCGCTTGGGGTCCGTGACGCGCTCGCGCACGCGAGCAACTGTGCCTCGTACTTACAAGAGGGAATGTCTTCGAGATTTTATCTATCGGAGAGAGCCTACCTGTCAGACGGCCGCAGAGAGCGACTCCTCTTTAGCGTTAACACTTTGCGCGTGTGTTTTGCGAGCGCGAGAGGAGCGACTCCAATCATAAAATTTACGGTTCTGCGCTTTGTGTCTTTTATTTCGCGCTTCATCCTGGACGAGTTGAATCTTATTCCTGCTGGATCGCTCCCCTCGCGTGTAGTCTGTCCGTTGGCTCGGCGGCGTTTGTTTGTTTTGCACATCCGATTTTGTCGGACGCGAAATGGAATATGTAATGTAATTTTTTGATAAAATTTCGGCCGCGTTCGGATTTGTTTTTATTATAATATGCGGAAGAAAAAAGGGAAATGACTGTGCACTTCTTTCTGGTGAGTATCTGGTATAGAAAAGTGCCCATTCAAAATAGTCGGGAATCTAACCGAAATGCAATAGACAAAGCTGCTTGCAGGTTATATAGCTATATAGAGAATGCAGTCGATGAAAATCCATTTTCGATGTAACAAAAGAAATACTCTTTTATGGTATCGGTGATATACTCAGTTTCATCAGTATTTGAAAGTTCACAATGAAAAACATAATCATTTGAATGCAAATTGTATAGGAATCCAATCCAGCGATATAGCTTGAAACACCTTTTATTTTGTCTAACTTTGCTATAATACGTTTTTTTTTACATCGTTCTTATGCAATATCTGTTGTTTTTCTGATCATGAATATTCGTAGCCTGTTTTTTACGCGTTGTTTTGGCGCAATATACAACGTATTGCGATCAAAACCGTTTTGAATTTTCCAAATTCTTTAAAGCAATTTCTTTTTACGGCCGCACCGCACGGGAATAACGTAAAAGAAAAACAACGTCGACAGGAAAATTCAGTCTAATCGAGATTACAGATCCGGGTAAGATTCGATCACGCCTTGTTTGTCGCAATAAAATATCCATTCGGACGAAACAAACGCCCGTCCGATACCAATAAATATTCTCTCTCTCGCTCTCTCTCTCTCTCTCTCTCTCTCTCTCTCTCTCTCTCTCTCTCTCTCTCTCTCTCGTCGCGCGGCATAGGCGCGCCTGGCTCCAGCTACTTCTCGAAACCGTACGTATACCTACTCCGGAGCGATTTGACGTAAATTTTTGATCGGCCCGTCTCTTCTTTCTCGTATAAGCGCATAACTCTGCGCGTCGCGTGTCTCTCTTACAAACTGGACTCGGCACCACATGCTCGCTCGGCGTCTCGTCTCGTCGTAAACAATGTCACCGGGTATCCGGAGGACGAAACTCTTTACTCAGGGATTTGAAATTCATGACATTCAGATCGAGTCGCTCGATAGCGGGACGAGAAACCGAATATCTCCTGGAAAATCCGCTCTCGGCTCGGCTGTGTGTGCGCGCGCGCCCTCGCATCCTTTTCCGCGCGAAGGGCACTTCTTGTAATACCTCGAGCGATAGGCATCGCGCATAGCGCCAAATCGAACTGCGCAGGCTTGTACGTACAGCTCTGCCTCTCTCTCCCTCTCTCTCTCTCTCTCCCTCTCTCTCTTTGTGTCTGATTACTGCTGGATTGCGCGAGAGGAGCGTATTTATAGAGTTCGGGACTATGACCGATCGGCGAGCGCGACCTTGCCGCAGTCCGAGCGTGGCGCGCAACCTGCGCAAGGCTGTCTAAGCCATGCGGGACTCGATTCATTCGGACGAGAGACAGGAGCAATTTCCCACAACGGAATCGGGCTTGCTTATTCTCTATTTGAATAATATATACAACTGCGAGTCGGCAAAAATTTCGAATAGAAGCTTCGTGGAATAGGAAGTTTTGATAAAACGCTGGGTCGAGAAAGTTCGTCGAGGCGCGCTGCGGCGGATGCCGGAATAGAAAAATACAGACGGCTCCGACAGAGGCAAACTATTTCACATCCGGTGGATTTCACAATCGGCGCTTGATAAAGTGAATACATTGCCTCGGACGATTTTATTTTTGGTTCGCGAATATATAAATGCGTCGCTTTTTTCCACGCAGAGAGCCAGTTTTGCAAAAGTTTGGATATTGCTTTCTCTCATTCAAAATAAACAGAGATGGCTACACTGATCGCGAGCGTGTAACAAGAAATAAAATATTCCTGGAATATTTTCAAAAAACATCCACCTATTTTAATAGGTTCGTCGAAACGCGAACGGCAAACGCACCGATGAAATAACAAAGCGAATATTGCAATCTCGACAAGCACGGTAGGAAAACTGCATTGAACAAAAAACTAATCAAGCCAACAGCGATGTAATAACAACAATTCGCCGCGTCGCGAGTCCGGAATAGTTCCGAAGAGAGATGTCCGAGAAAGAAAGGTATAAAGTAATTAATCTCGAAATTCCGGGTGCGCCGACGAAAAATAAGGCCATAACGTAAGGGCCACTAATGCGTTCGCGCAACAGCCCTTCATCGAGAATTCAATTCCGCGAGTTGACGTTCCTACACAGCGAGGGCGCGAAGAATGCAAACAGAAAATCGCCTCTTCGAACCAACGGACGAGCCGGGCCCGCGAGAGAGAAAGAGAGGAGAAAAATTAAATAAACATCACTTAAGCCGAGAGGGACAGCTCGAAAGGAAGAACCGAGTCGTCGCGTCGCTCGCCGTCTGTCAGCTCCGTCTTCTTTTCATCCCTCTCGCGGCTCCGAAAATAGAAGGCGATATCCGAGGACGTACGTATATATGTATACGAAAGGTTGCGCGTTCGAGCTACCCCCCGTCCGCTCTGGATAATCGGATTAATTTATTCCGGACAGCATAATGTTATTCCGAGAGCGGCGCGCGAATACACCGGGATTCTCGGAGCACGCGCGATTTTTGAAAACATTTTTCAACTATAACAGCCGCGCTTATTTTTTATTTATATATTTATTTGCTTCGAGCTTCTGATGGGATTTCGTTAGTCTCCGCGCAGATCTGGTGATAGCGAACGGTGGGATTTGTGCTCGAACTCCGCGAGGTTTTTGCATTTCTTCGATGGCATTTTTTATAATTGTCTTGATAAATTTTCGAACGCCACACGCAGGGATTTATCGCGTCTCCGAGCGATTAAGGGGGTATCGGAGCCATGCTAATTGGTTCAAGTGTTACCTAACCTCAAACATTATTTAGATCATAAATAATACATTATTACACTTGTTTATAGCATGAAAATGCAGTGTTCCGCGATCGCTATTATAATTATCTATGTTAGCCAAGTCTTATTTTTGCATAAATATGCATAATTTTTTCAAATAACGAAAACTACGACGCGAAGTGAAGACGGCGATATCAATAAGATGACCGTCACTTACGTACACATTATTGATTAAAATAAAATTTTGCACTGATCAAATCAACAAAAACTCTGTGTTCCGCGATAAGCTACATAATAACAAACAATTATCAATTTGGGTTTTGATGGTATGAAGAATATTGAAAGCTAACAATGTAAACTACGAATCGAGGTGGAGGTCACAATTGGTCACGTTGGCTCTGACATCCCCTTAACGAATAACGAAGGAGGAATCGACATAATTATCCTAATCAGCGCAGTATTTTCATTAACGTTTGCATCAATCAGAATCAAGTCAGTTTCACGCCTGAATATGCCGAGGGACTTTATTACCGAGCGGAAAAGCAGCCGCTTCCGAGCTATAAATAGATACATTGTCTTGACAGTCAGGAGAGTCATCCACTGATAATTAACCCGACCTCGAGAAAATGATTCGCGTCAGGCGCTCGAGCAGGAGTTAATCGCGGCAAAGATCTATCCCATTCGGAACGTGTGGATGAACACGAGCTCGAACATGAGTGTAAAATGTGTTATCGAAGAAATTATAAACCTGCGGCCGCCAATCGCTAATCGTACATAAGAAAACAAATAATCTCATTTCCTACACTCGACAGAGGGAAAATGAAAATACGCAAGCGTATCGCATCAGTCAAAAGTTAATGAACGAGCCCGACAATTATCAGATTATCATATCAAGCATGAATTCGTACAAAGCTAGACGGGTTCTCGCCAAGTCAAGGCAAATAAAAGTACGAGAATGCCGCGCGGCGATCAGCGGGTCCCTTCAAGCATCAGCAGCGTGCGCGCAAGATTGATACAGTCGTTTTATTGGCCCTGGCTGCGCAGAGTCTCTCTCTCTCTCTCTCTCTCTCTCTCTCTCTCTCTCTCTCTCTCTCTCTCTCTCTGCGGCGTTCGTTCTTTTGCTTGGCATTCCAGAAGTGATCAAGCCGCGCTCACAGGCGCGCGCCCGCGAAGGAGGAGGGCGCGTAAGAAGACAAGAGATTAATTTTCTGTGAAATGATTAAAACGTCTTATGCAGAGAAGAAAGAGGCGAGAGAAAGAGAGAGAGAGAGAGAGAGAGAGATAGTTTATCGAATCGGATCTGCTGGGCGCGACTCGCTTAGCTTCTCGTTTTTCGAGTCCCTTGCTATCTCTCTCTCTCTCTCTCTCTCTCTCTCTCTCTCTCTCTCGCTCTCTTCCTGCGCTNGGGCCCGACTTCATTATACCCCCGCGGAGTGCAGGCGCGCCACCGTGCGCTAGCTCCCGCTGCAGATCTCTCTCACGAGTATAAGCAGTATTAAGGGGGTATAAACAGATTAAGAACTGTGTTTTCGAACAGGCGCGTCGGAATGATAAATGCGCGCCTTTAGCGCAATGATGATAATTAGGCGTATACTCCCGACTCCGGCTCTTTGATAAGACACTGGAAAGGATTAGCGCCAAGAGCGCATTATCTCGGCGAATTAAATTATTCGGATGCTTTTTGTCTAGGCCTGATACGGAGCGAGCTCCGAGTGAAAAATGTGGTTTACGAGCTGCGAGATAGGTATACTGCAGAGCAGCGACTTTCGCGATTAAAATAGACTGGGAGAACTGATTAACAATTTTGCTCTGGTAATCCGTCGACCTGACACAGTTTATATCATAATTCGTTATTTGTATTCGCGTTAAAGAAATTATTTTTAAAGATAATATTGAGAATCGAGTTTGGATTCATCCTGACAAATCCTGTCTAATAACTCGGTAAAGCAAACAGAATAAACTGATCGAATTCTGTACTCAGTGCAGTGTAAAACAGTCAATGCGATGAACCAAAAATAATCGAACGTAGAGACTCTTCTAAAAAAAGCCATACCATTTTCCTGTTCCTGATTGTCAGCCACCGTGGACAAAACGAACGTTTGCACTGCGATAACCAAGTTACAGCTTTAATCTGTGTGCATTACAAGTGGCAGGTCTCATTTCACGCTTACTTAATTATTCGAAATCAACTACTCCCCTTCGAACATACAAAAAAAAAAAAAAAATGGATAAATCCCGACACAGAATCCGCTGGGCGAGTCGCTTGGGCCGCGCGCACTGACAGCTGACAGCGAGCGAGCGATGCTCTCGAACAATGCAGAGGGCTGAATAAAACAAAGAAATTTCCAGAGCGAAAAGCCGGCGCGCCCGCGCCGCCAGTCATTTTCGGGCCGACGCTGCGACGCGCGCGAGGGAGAAGACAGCAACGGCAGCAGCGGCGGCAATGTCTGGCAGAGTCATGCACGCGCGAGTATTTATCGGGAAAACGGGGGACGCGCCGGGCCCATGAATTATGAAAAATCATCGCTCCGCAGGGCGAAAACTCAATTAACACGACCGACAGACTCGGGTTTTCGCGTCTCAATGAACATCCATAATCGGACGCTAATGCACGTCTGCCAGTCGCGCCATTCAAACGCAGAGTCGCGATCATAACGCGGACGTGCTCCTATTGCAGTGTGTACATGCCGTCGTGCAACGGAGCGCGCGTTCCAGCGCAGCCATCAGACGCCGGGGGACTGTGTGGAGTGCCAAGGACAACGACATGTGGGGGTGAACTGTGAAGGATACAGTAGTCATAATAAACTCAAAACTAACTGCTCTAAAAATATCAGACCTATGCAACTCGCACCTAGCAATTGCAGAAATACCTACAACGAAAGAAGACATCATATATGTAATTAGTGGGTACTTCCAATAAATCCATAAAATAAAAATACACCTAAATAAGCTTGACAACGTTCTTTAAAAACTCACCGGCAAGGAAATCATCATAGGAATAGACTTAAACTCAATAAGATCGCCCACATGGAACGCAAAAAACACCGATCGAAATTACGGACACAAATTAGAAGATTTTATCACACAATAGAATCTTTTAGTCGTAAACAACTCTGAGGGACTGGTGATAGTGTCCTCAGAAATCGGAGAAAAATTGGGACGACATCCCAAAAGAACAACTGACCTCAAAACACGATGTCATAACCCGTGTGAAAAATCTCACTAAATCATTAAGAAAGACCTGCAATACGGCTATCTCAAAGCGAACGAAAACAGCATACCCTAGTGGAGAACAGAATTGACAGAAAAGAACAAGCAAGCAGGAAATTTCAGAAATAAAAAAACCCAGATAAGAGATCAGAATTTCAAAAAGAATATCGAGAAATTAAAGAAGTCTACCACAAAATGACGCAATACTCTAAGACTTACGGCTGGAGTGAGTATGTAGCAAAAGTGAGTACCATACAGATTACAAAATGAAGATACAAGAAATTGCATGCAGCGTTAAAAGCGAGGAAAGTTATATAGACAATTTGATTGATACATCAAAAATAGTACTACAAAATCTTTTCCCACTAGACATTAGTACCAATGAAACAAAATCATAACAGCAAACAAGACTGGACAATACAGAACAAGAGAATTTTCATCAGTGAGATGAAAATCGGAAAAGCACCTGGGCCTAGCAGTTTTGATAAAAAAATAATAGTAGAAGCACTCCCAATCATTAAGAATGATTTACTAGAAATACTCAATGCCTGTCTGGAATACTCTGTATTTCCAAACGAATGGAAAAAAGGACAAGTTTTAACAATCAAATAGGTACTAACAAAGATCCAACAGGCACATCATCGTACAGGCCGATTTGTCTTCTGCCAATATTAGGAAAGATTCTAGAATCTCTGATTTTAATGAAAACTCAAAATAAAAATAAAAAATAACTATAAAAACTGAAAAGAAAACTGGAATAATTTTTTCTTCATCCCAAGTTGCCTCGGGTAGACCGATATAGCCACCAAAACCATTTTGAGAAATACCGAGAGATAGAGCCAAGGAGAACTCCTCTCCGCTCGACTTCTATAAAAACTCAGTTTTCACCAAGACAATATGGATTTCGTCAAGGTAGATCAAAAGATGATGCAATAATTAAACTCGAAAAAATATTAAAACGATCAACAAAAAAGCATGTACTCCCAATATTCCTGGACATCAAAAGAGCATTCGACAATGTATGGTGGCAAAGTGTACTTCGACAACTAAGAAACGAAAAATCAAGCTGCTTACGAAATCAGAGTGGAAGAATGGCAAATATTCCAGACATTCAAAAAAGACTAAACTGCGAATGGTTAAATCCAAACAGATATACAATACAATTCCAGACTGGGCACGGAAACTTTAAAAGTTTTAAGAAAAGATTTGGATTCGTTGAAGACGAATTTTGTCTTTTTACTCCAGTTATCGCGTCACGTAAAAATAACGATTCATAGTATACAGGGTGAGAAAAAAAATTTTGAAGCTTAATATCTTTGAAACTAACTGGTTTCGTAAACAACCCAAACATTGGGATCAAAGTGCTATATAATGCTAACTAAATACAAAATTTGAACTTGATTAATGCCTTTTTACTCCAGTTATCGCGTCCCATAGAAAAACGACTTTCTTCAGTTTTTGATGTTTTTCTCCGATGAACTTACTTAAAATTAAAGTAATATAGTTCTAATTACCTTCAATAATCAAATATTTTTTTAGAAATGTTCGACATTTAGTTTTCGAGTTATAACGGTTTCAAAATATTGCACTTCATGGCGTATAATAAAAGAACGACGAAAGATAATATAAATTCTCCGCGGTAAAAAGATAGGTAATTTTATTCTCTTTCATGTGCATATTAAGCATTTTAGTTTTATTAACTTTTTCAATAACTTTATTGGAAAAAACTGAAATCTCAAAACTAAAAAATCGCTATAAAAAAAACAAGCCTACAAAATGTAAAACGGATCATCACCATGCTATAGTAAAAACGAAGAAAATGAGAGTTGGTGGATTAAAATCCACTGAGTAGAAGCTGAGTTACAGATGTCGACGAAAGAACGAACACACAGTTTAAAGGCGATTTTATTTTTTGTGAAGGATACAGTGTAGTGTAACAATAAGCCCGAGCATTTGTATAATGTCATAAATGGCGGAGTGCGTTTGCTTTTAAACTCGATGAAGCGAGATTTCCGAGAGGATTTGTCGCGATATTTTGTTCGATGAACATAATGTGGATATTTTCAAAGAAAATTTTGCTTTTGCAATGATTGCACAAACGCGGTGAAATGTCATTCCTGAGAAAATATTACTCTTAAAATCAACGCGAATTTACGGTTATCTTGTCGGGACGTGTAAAAATTACCAACATTTTATAATGTATTTAGGCGCAGAAATTTTAGGATATGCTAATTCCGTGACCGTCAAAAAAATCTTGGCTAATATTTACCATACAATTTTTTCAGTGTGGTATACTATCACATTGGCCTCTACCGTGATTAAAGTACAAATTGTTTATGCGCGTAAACGGGTAAAAATTAAACAACATGAATAATAATCCATTTTTTGCCAATATTTGCACACAACAATTTGTCTGCTATTTTGACTGTAATGTTTAACTTATTTATTGCAATAATTCATATTTTACAAACAAGGTTCACGCAAACAATTTAAATATAGATGCAATACAGAATGTTAACGTTTGTTTGTTTGCCAATTTAAATGAATTGAAATACTTCTCGTTCTTCGCTCGTAATAACCAGCTTACCTGATAATGTTTACCAGATTGTTATTGGCAATAGACGGATATTGGCCGTGGTTATAAACATTATTCTCGATCATATTTTTGCAGAAAAATGCAATTCGCGTTCGTCAACGACAAGTTATTTAAGATCTAACCATTCTCGCAGAGAAGCGCACTTCTAATACTGCTTAGTTGTATGCAAAGTTGCGACGTGCGCGATAAGAGCAGCAGCCGAGTAGGAGCTCACGTGTATACGTGCGAACGTCAGAATGTAAAATGTTTTATGGTCAGTATTTTCGGTCCAAATCGCAAATGCGTATAATTGCTGCTGAGTTTTCGAGACAAGTACGATAATTTGAGGGAACACGCGAGAAATATAAATGCGCGGATCAGGTGCAAAAAAAGCAGCTGATTCGCTTCTTATATTGGATTCATTTAACCTCAATGAAGCTCTAATTGCATGAAAATCGAGCTGTCAGCAGAAATAAAACAATCGACATCGAATAAATTATTCGTCTCCGGATTCTCGGTTTATCGCTGGCCAACTGTCACCTCAATTTGTCTCACTGTCGGCGCGGGTACGGAGTCCCCGTGCGCTGCAACCGCATGCATTTCAATCGTCTCGCCGCAGAGAGATAGAGAGAAAGGAGGGGAAGGGAAGGGGTAGAGCGCGCCAGCAGTAGAAAATATCGCCGAAAGTTTTTAGCTTACATTACCGAGGCGCAAATTGAATTAACCTGCAGCTCGATAATGAGAACACGGGGCCGAAGAGCGCGCGGCGGGTGGGATACATCAAGCTCGGAAAACGAGAAAGTTCGTCGAGGGTTAGGAGCGCGAAAAGCTGTCAGACAGGCAGCAGCAGCAGCAGCGACGGCGGCTAAAACTTCGCGCACCATAAACTTGGTCGTGAGCTCGCGAGCGCGAGCGCGCCATTACGCCAGTATGCAAATCACGGACGGATCCCTACATCCGACGTCGAGCCATCCAAATGTCTGCTCGCTGGATAGACGAGAGATAGACGCGGAGAGGACCGCTGCGCGCACGCGAGTCTAACGAACTCGCAGCACCCTCCCACGCGTGTCTGGCGATACGTAATACTTCGCATGGACCTCCCGTGCATGCGTGTGCTACTGATTGATCCATTCAGACATCGCGTTCTTTCTCGCGTGACTGACTCGCTCCTATCAGGACGTTCCATTATCGGAATCTCCGAGCTTTCGGCAAAATGAAAAGTCATTATTCGAACTCTCGTAAGCTCGACTCGGGCGAGTATACACACCTTATCAGAATATTTTCTCCGCGATGGAGGTAACGTTACGCGAAAAGCGAAAAAGCAGGAAAGCTGTTCCGTAAGCTCGGCCGCTTCCCTCTAATTTAGAAAGCTCGCGGTAGCGAACCAGCGCGGGGACTTTTATCGGCAAGGAATATCCCCTGGGCGGTCCGAGGGTTATACCTCGCAGCAGCGTGCGGTGTTTCGCCGGCGACGAGGCAAGCAAGAAGGCGGCCGCAAGAGTGCTCGAAAAAGAGAGCAAACGAAGCAGCCGAGCCGAGAGAGCGTATCTTTTTCCGTGAACCCGCTTAAGCCGGCATGGCGCGCACGACTTAAGCCAAGCTTCGCGTCCCGATAAGAGTCCAAATTATGTAAATTGAACGCCGATCGGGATTGAGAGATAATCTTGCCTGTCGCGCTGATTCCCGGACAGAACGCGAGCTCTCCGTACACGTGCTAATAGGTTTACTCGCGGCACGCCGTCGGCGTCGGTGTGTATATATAGAGCGAGAGAGAAAGGAAAAGGGTTGCTGCGCGCGACAAAGATCACAGGCAAAAATGTTTGCCAAAGGGGAGGCCTCTAGTCGTTCTCGGGGATTAGCATGCATATGGCCGGTCTGTATGCAGATTTGTAATTTTGAGTTTTGCGCGCCCGCGCGCGAGCGACTCTTTGTCGTTATCTGCCTGATGGTCTCTGGCTAGCCATGTGTCGGGAGCTCGATTGATGCGATCGAGTCTCACTTTGTCTTTTTGGCCGCTGTACACGGTCGTGTGTACGCGGCTTTAACCAGGGAATTTCGACTTTTATTTTCTCCGAGCCAAAGAGGATTTGCCAGAAATTTGTATGGCAGCGTACAATCAAACGTAATCTTCCGGCGGCACAGGAGTGGCAGTGGCTGCGCAGACAAAAGCAAACGCAATTACGCGCATAAAACCTTAAGTCATTTGTCCGTCGTCCTGATGTCGAGCCGCGCACGAGCGCGCGCACCGGTCTGAACTTTCGAGTGCGCTTAGGCCGCGCTTCCAAGAAGCAGCATAAGCGCTCTACTCGCACGAAATGCCTGCAGAGGAGTGCCAGGGGGAGCCGGAACAAACAAATAATTTCGAAGGTTCTTCATTTGAGTCGTTTACCCTGCTTATTCAAATATAATTCAGCATTACGTTTATTGCGGAGTACATAATACGGCGAGGCTGCTTCAAGGATTACTCGCAGATAAAACGCGAGGAAAAAATTAGATGCAACGCAGTTCTGAATTTTAATTAAACACACGAAACGCACAGCCGCAGCAGCTGCTATCATTATGCTAACGAACCACGCCTGGCCGATTTCACACCATCAACGAGTTAGTTTGCTATGATTTCTTTAATGAAAAGTTTTTCCCGTTTCAGTATTCATTTTTTCCGCTTATACTTGCTCGAGCTCTATTCGGATAGCGAATTCAGGTCACGAGCATAAGTATTTTGCGTGAGAGACTGCGTAAAAGTTTTTCAAAAATAAAATACGTTCACTCGTTAGAATTCTAGAATCTAACAAACTTAAATCTATATATAGACGTCCATCATTAGCGAGCTGTGCACCATCCAGATTTATCGGTTTATTTATTCCTACACGTAATAAGGATAATAACCTATTAGGTATTAGGCAAAGTATCGGAGAACAGACAGTATTATATAAAAAACGAAGGAAGTTTGCGACTCCCGCATCGGTTAAGTTTAATGAGAAAAAACGACGAGCGGCGAAAAAAAGGCAGCAGAAATTACACTCCCGGAAACTATTTCCCAGAGTAGCGATAATTGCGGCGGAGAAAGGTAAACCCCGCGGAGTCTCGGAACGATAAAACGCTTATCAATCGGTATAATTACGGGGAGGAGTTACCCCCGGAGTGGGCATTCTATTTAGCGATACAAATCGAGCTGCGCGTTCGCTTATATATATCTGTAGTTATATGCACGCAGGATTCCGATAAGGCTCCGCACAAAAAGTGCAGTTAATCCCCGACGGCGTCACGGAAATTTGGTATTTTTTTCGCAGCAAGACGCAAAAAAAGCGAGAACGCGCGAGAAAGAGAGTATGCGTACCCAAGCCAGCTAAAGGTCTCGAAGCCGCAAAGAGAGAGAGAGAGAGAGAGAGAGAGAGAGAGAGAGAGAGAGAGAGAGAGAGAGAGAGAGAGAGAGAGAGAGGGGCGCGGGGTGCGGAGTCCTTTTCTCCGAGCTTTTCTCTCCTCGCACTTGAGTGTTTACGATTTTTCTCCGCGCTCGAGTTCCGATTTCCACAATCATTAAGGGGCAAATATCGAAAAAGGGGGGNCCACCGACCTCATCTTGCCTCCTTCTGTCTCTCCTTCTCTCTTCAGCGTAGCGCAGCCTTTATATACCTTTCAGCATAAAGAAGGAGGGACCGCGAGAGTTACTTACTTTCAATCTGTCAGAATCTCACTCGTTCGTGCTCTGCTCGCAGTCCTCTCGCCGCGGCAGCGCCAGAAAATACTCCTTTAGTCTCAGCTAACCGCTGTGTATGCTGATATTTCAGCGATTCTTCCTTCCTCCACCTCCTCATTCTCGAGCTCGTTTGCCAAACTCGAGAAGGTGGAGCGGCCGCCATCTCCGCCGCGCTCAAAGGAGCTGATGCGCTGAACGACGGGGAGGATGCGTCGCCTGGAGAAACGGCGAGTTCGCCAAAAAATTTTTGAACAAAATTGCACGAGTTTCAAAACTTTTCCAATAATCTTTGCGCTTTCTGATGGGGAACGAAGAAAAATTATTTGATATCTATGCTTGATATGGTTATTTGTAAAATCAAGATTTTTATCTTAGAATGGCTTACCTCCTAAGAAAGCTCTGTATAATAGTAAATTTTGGAGTTGTCGTAAATAAAACCCATTGCAAATGTGTTTGTGTAGCCAAAATATGTACGTATGGATATGGAAACATTTTTCGCCTAAAAAACTAATACTGCAATCATTCATTTAAACGAAATTCTTAGATGAACAATTTCGAAGTTTGTAATTATCATAGAATAGTAATACTGGCTGATTCTGTAATGACCGGATGTTGTGAAGCCAGTTGAGTCGCGGAAAAATAAAAGTTGTTTTCATATTTTTCAGATATTAAATTCTGGTATCATCAGTAGAGGAAAACTCAAGAAGGTATTGTTATATATGTAACCAGAGCGAGCGGAAAGAGTGAAAACGCCAAATATGAAGGGTAAATCGACGGGGAAAGCCTGCATATGAGAGGATCGAGAGAAAGAAAGACGACGCCGAGGAAGAGACTAAGAAGAAGAAAAAGAAGAAGAAGCATAAGGAGAAAAAGGCCGCTCATGTGCACGCGGCACGCCCCTATTTCGTTGCGAGAAGACCGAAACTCGAATGCCAGCGAGCGTGGCCCGCATATCGAGAGGTTTATGCGCGAGCGCCCGAGACATTGCACGCTAATGTCGCGAATTCCTCGAATAACTTGGTTTTGTAAGCCCGTAAAAACTCAAAATCCAATTAAACCCCATTAAAGCGGTTCCATCTCTCCCGATAGCTCTTCTTTTGTTTTATTTCCTTCTGTAACACCGCTGCAGCTCCTTCTTTTGACTTTGCTCTTCTGTTTCTCTTTCTCTCTGTTGCTGTTCAGTGCCGACTCTGTTTTGTCGCCGGGGCAGCGGTCGCCCTTTTTCGCTCTGAGGCTCGCGAAAAAATAAAAACGAGCTGCGGTGCGAAAAGCACTACCTATTGAGTCAGCGAATGACCGAAGAACTATTCAGCGGGAAAAAGAGAGCGTTACGCGACCTGTCAAATTATAGCATAAAATTTTTTCGGCGACTGTGGTTTTTTCTTCTGGCTCAATACGACATCTATTTAAAATGCTTCGTGTGTGTATTGTTATGTACATACGTTCGACGGAAGAAGTAACTTCAAATTTACTTGCATAACTTTTCGGTTCCTCGATGTGCGAACTAGCTGTCAGAGGTGCCCTGGTAGAGTGTTAACGGGTTTCGCCCGTTAACTTATTAAAAAGTAGTTAGAATTAAACGGTAGCTAAAAACGCGTCTGTTAGGCAGTTTATTTTATGCTGAAACCTGCTAATAACCTGTTAAGATATTTAAAGCGAACTCTCTGTTGGTAAATTATCGACCGAAAATGTAAACATTGGAATAACCTCGTTGCGGAGGAGAAAAAGAAACAGCACGCCGCTTCGCACAATGCACAGACATTCATCGTCGGGACGAAATATTTTTATTTTTAGAACGCCATGACAAGGAGCTAAGCTCAGATTAACAATGTGAATCGAAAACTCGTGATGTATACATCGGGAGGTTAGGCCGGGCCTCGCGGGCACATGCGCAGTGTAATTATTCTTCAGAATTAACAGGTTTTAAGCGGTAAACTGGCTTTAAATAACTCACTACGGCTAGCAGGTTTCTAGCTAGAAACCCGTTAAAAAAGTCGCTCTGTTAGCGGGTTTGTAGCTAATTTCATGCTAATTTTTAACGGGTCTCGCTAATTTCTAGTTGGAAACCCGTTAATATTTCTACCAGGGTGGGAAAAAGAAGCAAACAATTTTCCACCTAATAAGATAAAATGCCCAGTACTTGGACAAAATGAAAATTCAGCCCTTGCTATTGTGATCCCTATATAAAAAAGTCATGACCGGATGAAGTGAAGCCAAGAATGCGTCAATATGATTGGCTCGTGTAGTGCGCATGTGTCAAAAGTATCGTTAGAATTTTTTGATTTGTTTTTGATTTCTAAAATTGATCCTAATACAAAGAATGTAATATATTACTATAATACATATTAATAATTATTATTTGTGTATTTATAATATTCTATTGTAAATATTATCATTGTTACAAAAAGAGACATGATGTTAACGTTGACACGAACTGAGTTGAGACATAACCTTAAAATTTTAAAAGGTAGTATATTTCCGTAATAGAAAACAAATATTAAAAATATCAATCAAGCATTTATATTTCATTTAATAAGTTAATGAATTAATATTCTACTACAGTGCGCGCAGCGCACTGCGCCAAAAGTCTAGTTTTTTAAAGAGAGGAATAGTTATTTATTCTTACGAATGTATTTCTCTCATTAAAGTGATGGCCGGATGTTGTGAGGCCTTTGAAGGGGTCAAGCCTGGGTTAAACCCTGCGAAAAAAAAATATTCTTCCTACTAAAACTTTTGTTTTCCACGTTATATAAAAAAAACCGCTGCCAATTCTTTGGCACGTAGCTTCCTTCAACCTTATGTATCGCTTTAATATCTAAATTGTTTTTACTTCATATATAATTCTATAAAGTTTTTATGCTTTTTCGTTTGATGGATAAAATTATTTCGAAATAATTATATTACATAATCAATGCGTAACTGAAAATATTGTTTTTACCGATTTAATAAAACAAAAAAACAGAAAAAAACTAGCCAATAATCATGATGTTTTAACGAAAAGTTCAAAATTTAGTTTCCGAAATATAATGATAAGGATATAGTTCGCGGAACGTATCTTAAATCACCAGTGATCGAAAAATCGCCATGAATATACGCACATGCGTAACTGAAAATCTTATTTTTAACGAATTAATAAAACAAAAACAGCAAAAAACGAGTCTAAGTATAGATTAAAATCCATTAATGGAAACTGAGATCGAAGCGATACAGTTTTCAGTTATATAGAGTATACAGGTAAGAAACAAAAGTTGTGAGCTCATATTTTGAAACTAACTGGGTTCATAAAATGCCCAAGAAAGGATCATTGTGCTATATAAGTGCTAACTAAAATCCAAACTTTGAACTTGATTATTGCTTTTACTCCAGTTATCGCATCACGTAGAAAAACGACTATAGTATACAGGGTGAAAAACAACAGCTTGAAAGCTCTAATCTTTACACCTAACTTTTTATAAAAACTTCAAAGAAGGGGTCATTTGTCGAATAATGCACTAACTAAATCCAAAATTTGAACTTGATTATTGCCTTTTTACTCCTAGTTATCGCGTCACGTTTAGAAAAACGTTTTTCAGCCTTTGTGATGTTTTTCTCAGGATCTGCCCCATGAAATGACTTAAAATTTTAAGTTGGTATATAGATTCTTACATTACCTTCAATAATCAATATTTTTTTAGAATGCTTCCTATTTAGTTTGTGAGATAACATTTTAAAAAAATTGCACTGTTATGGTGATAATAAAAGAACGACGAACGTAAAATATAAATTTTTCACGGTAAAAACTAGGCAATTTTATTCTCTTTCAGGTACATATTAAGCAATTTACTTTTATTAACTTTCCGATAACTTTGTGGCAAAAACTGAAATCTCAAAACTAAAAGAATCAAACTATAAAAAAAAACGTTATATAATGTAAAACGAGACTTTTCGTCGCCACTATCTTCTAGCCAAAACAAAGAAAATGAGACTTGGTGGGTTAAAATCTACCAAGTATATATACGCACACGCACACACACACACACACACACACACCCACACACACACACACACACACACACACACATACATCCGTACGGACATTTTCTAAAAACACCATTTTTCGACTAAAAATTCATCAAAACACACTTCCCACATGTTTTTACACAAACTCCAAAAATTACTATTACAAGGCTTCCTTAGGAAGGAAGCAAAAACTAAAGCGGATCAGCATTGTAAACACCATTACGAATAATATATTTGCGATTTTGATTACTTTTGAACAAAAATAAATTCGAATGGATCATTTGAAAGATTGCTCTCGAGTCCCATAAGAGAAAATTTGTTCAGTATTGTCCAACTTTACCGAACACACGATTTCCATAAAGCAGTAGTTGGACATATTTAATTTGTCCAACTACTGGCTTAAAATCGTGTCCAATGATGTCCTATTACACCGTGTTTTGATGCTAATCTTCAAAATTTATTTGTATTATGAAAATTGATTTGAGGTTCGGTTTTTTTTTAATTGAAAAATATTTGTGTCGGCTAAACGTTGGTGAAAAAAGTTTTTGCTATTATGCAATTTATCCATGCAAAATAAATGAGCTTCTGAAATTTCCTTAAAATCTGTCCATGTACTGGGCATTTTACCTTAATTGTGTTATAGATGACATAATTACACGAAGGAAAAAGCAATATATTCTCTCCATCGAATTTAAAGTTATTCGTTCCGTCGAGTGCATATCGTCGCTCCCTACGAAGAGTAGTAGATTTAAGATGTTCCACGAAGAGTAGTAGATTTCAATTCTTGCCACGAAAAGTAACAAATCCCAGATCTTTTCCATATGAATAGTTACATCATTAAAGAAAAAAAATTTTTTTTTTTAAATTTCATTATTTTAACATTCTTTATCGGAACCTTCAAAATTTGAGAAAATAAAAAAATTTGTTATTTTTAAGGTTCCAATAAAAAATGTTAGAATTATGAAATTAAAAATTTTTTTTCGGTAATTCTAAGGACATTAGAATTTTATTAGTTGCTACTGAATTACTATTTGTTTGTTTTTTTTTTAATAATGGAACTATTCAAATGGAGAAAATCTGAGATCTGTTACAAGAATTGAAATCTACTACTCTTCGTGGCTAAATCTGAAATCTACTACTCTTCGTAGGGAGCGGCGATATGTTTATGCGTACGTTGCGCAGACAAGCGTCTCAGTAGTTCAGAATTATTATAAATAAAATTGTGATAATCATTGAAAATAATTTTTTTTTTTAATTCGGAAGGATAAAAAATCGTTTTTAACTGAAAGTAGAGTGACTATGCGTATTACGTCTATATTAAAGAGCAAAAAGGACCACACTCTCGCATAGAGCTGAGAAGATTCAGGCTAAGGCCTTAGCAACAATTGTTCGCGTCGAGTTATTGAATAATGGGGCGCGAAAAAGCGACCTGTTGCTAGAGAATCGCACGCGCGCGCGCTTGCGATTGAAAACGTGAACGTCAAACTAGGAGAAGAAGAAGAAGGAGAAGAAGCCGAAGAAAAAGCATCAGTGCGGAAGAAGGGAGAACGAGCGAGAAGGAAGAAAAGAAGCTCGTTCAGCATCTCGTTCTCTCTGTCTTCGACTCGAGCGATCGACTCTCCCGTCTTTTCTCTCTCTCTCTCTCTCTCTCTCTCTCTCTCTCTCTCTCTCTCTCTCTCTCTCTCTCTCTCTTTCGTTTTCAGGTCGTAGACCAGCGTGAGCAGCAGAAGCGGCAGAATCTCGAGGAGAGAAGAGAACGAGCATCCAACCGGTCCGACAACTTTTTAACGAGACGAGGCTAAGGGAGAAGAAGCAGCGGCGAACGCGAGGCAGCCAGAAGAAGCTGGAGAAAAAGAATAAGAGCGCACTTGCTTCTCTTTCCTTCTCTTTAGGCCCGAAACGAGCGAGCGAGAGAGAAAGAACGGAACGTACACTCCGAGAGCCTACACACACGATCGGCTCGTATAGACTACAGGCGGCGCGAGTATTGGAAAAATTGTTTATAGTCGAGTGCGCCGAGGGGATTTTACAAGCGGGAGACGCCAGCCTGAGAGTGAATGAGTCGCGCGATGATTACGAGCGACCGAAAAGCCCCGAGTTACGAGCGAAATCGTCGTCCCCCGCCGCAAACTGGAATAACGAGTGTGCGCGCGTGCGCCTATACAGCGATCCGAATTGATAGAGAGATACTTTGTGCGCGCGATATACCTATAGCGCGCTCGACGCGCGAGGAGAAAAGGAGTCGGAAAAAGATCTTTTAATTTAGAAGTCCATAATTTTGCGATAAACGCGCGCGGAGGCGGACACGAGGCCTTTAAATATCATCATTTCGGTACTTTACGCGGCTCGATTCCGCGCGGCACTCCACACAATGATTTTTTCTCCTGGCTCGTTTCCAAACTCGAGTTACGACGCGTGTTAAATTATACACGCGCAGCGGCGGCGGGGGATTTTTCGCGCGCTGCAGCGGTAACAGAGCGTCGTTTAAAATTTTGGAAATTTCCGTATTAATTCAGTCGGCCGAACGCGAGACTCGCCGCTGCGCATTCCGAGCTCCTTTCTTCGTGTAGTGGCGCGCGGAACGCTAATTGCCGGCCAAAAAGACATTTAATTGACTCCGAGAGGAGGAACCGCGCGCTGGGTGTGTGCACTTTATAAACAAATGCGGGATAAAATACCGGCTGTAATTTGCGCGCTGAGATTTATGCGGCTTTTCAACGTTTCCCCCCTCTAGACAAAAACGACGAGCCGAGTCGAGATCGGCCGATACGCAGAGAGACGATCTCGGCTTAAACCCGATCACGCGATCTAGTTTGCGAGTGCGCGGATTTTCTCTCGTCCGCTGCAACCGCGCGATTATTATTAATCCTCCGTCTCGCGCAGTCCTAATCGCTGCTCGCTTCTTTTGTAATTCAATAAGGGAGCCCGGCCGCGCGGGGCCGGCGCTATTTATACGCCAGTTGCTGCTGCGCTGGCTGCCGATCGATCGATCGGTGACAGCCGTGAAGACAAGTTGATTCTTCGGGTTAATGGAGGCGCTTGCGCTCGGCCCTCCCGATCTCGCCGCTGCTGATGATGTAGCGAGGAAATTGATTCGGATGGCAGAGGCATTTATAACGGCCGACTCGAGGTGTATACTTGAGAGATTTAAGAACGGCCGCGCTGAGTACGGATCCCGCGCCGCCGCCGCCGCCGCCGCCGCCGCTGCATGAATAACGCTTTTCGATTATGCTCGGTTATTTGTGGCCAATAAAGAATGCATCCGAGCGCGAGAGTATACACGCGCTGTCGAACTCGCGCGCGGATAAGCCGGGCGACTGGAAGACGATCATTTTACGCTCGCGCGAGAATAAATATGCGTGCGTATAGTCGGCGCGCGGTGGGAAATCAAATGCCAATCGCCGGCTTTATTTGCGTTGCCGCGATTGTTTCCATGCGTTCTGCTGCATCGACAGCGTCACTTTCGGGAGGTGCGCGATTTTAAAAAAATGTCGCCTGAATTTCATAAAATTTTCAGCGACAAAAGAATTGCCTTTTTGCAAAAATATGCGAACACGATATTAAATTCTGACACAGACACGCAGCTCTGCCTTTTGAAATTGCAGCCGTGCAAAATTTAGTGAACTCGTCTGCAGAAAAATGAAAATCGCGCGAGCGGGCGTCTCGAAAAAAGTGTGAATATCGCAGAAGGAGGAAAAAAAATCCGGGCAACGCCCAAAATGATTTCCGGTTTCTCGCTCATTCAGTTCGCTCTTCCAGTCTTCCCCTCGGCTTTCTGTCGACGACCGATCGACCGAAGGAGATGCGAGAAATTTTCGACACGTATAGCCTCCGGAGTGATGCGATCATATATAGCGTACAGCGTCGAAGGCGAGAATCGCGCGGCGTCCAATTTGCCAGAAATCAGGCGGTCGCTGAATCAAAACCACTCGGGGCTTCTTGATTTCTCCCGCGCGTTCTCGCTTTGGACATTTTAAGGATTTCCGCGCTAATGCGTCCTTTGAGCCCCGAGACGCTCGAGGCGTCCGTCGGGAAAAAAATTGTACCAGCGGCACGAAATCTCTCGCCGGCGAGCAGTTCTGAAATTTATACCGGCGGAGGCGTTGATGCGCGAAGACGAAAAAAGATGAGACTCTGGATAACGAGTCGCCGGGCGGCTCTCGAAGAATATTGCGAAATATCCATGGCTCTAAAACGCGCGACTCTTTGAAAAAGTCGCGATAAACCATAAACATTCATTAGGTGCAACAATCGAGCATTGGAATAGCAGCCGCGGCGCAAATAAGTTGTCCGACGTGTTTGTCGTCGCGTTTTACTATGGATACCGTCATTAAGCGAGTTTAGTGCCGCACAAATAACGCCGGGCGCAAATGAACTGCAACGTAGGCGCCGTAGGTATAGCCATGGGATTTTTCCGAATATTTCAGCTCTCGCGCGAGTTCGTCGACATCTCAATAGCACCGGTCCCGAGTGCGGCGACAATTTAAATCAAATCTAGCCGCAGCGATAGAGCGAGCGACTCGCGACTCCTAATCTCCGATACGGAATTGAGGCGGCGACATAAATTTCAATCTACAGGCGGTCGCGATTTGTCGCAGTTCGTTACCTCGCGCATCATTGTTCTCTCCCGTGCACTCCGCGTGCGTGTCCTGCACACGCGTAGAAGCGCGCGGCAATCAATCCCTATATGCGCGCGCTCGCAAGCTTTCTCGCTTGGCGGCATTCCTCGCACTTATAATCCTCGATCCGATAACTTAAACAAACTACGCTCGGCCGGCTCTTTTCTCTCTATTTGCGCGAAACACGTTCGGCGGCAGCTCTCGCATTACACTTTTTAATCAAGTAGGTCAGTCGCGTCGACGGCTCGTGCGCGCTTGCCCGCAAATCGGGATCGCGATCGGCACGGCGATTTCAAGGCCGCTCGGCGCGCGCTTTAGTCGCCTCGCTCGCATGGAAGCGCGGACCGCCGGCGCGCATGAGAGAGAGAGAGAGAGAGAGAGAGAGAGAGAGAGAGAGAGAGCGCGGCCAGCTATACGGGTAATGAGAGGTTAGGCAAGTGCCGATAAATCCAACGAGACTCGGGATTTGTAAATTATACCCTGCTCCATAAAGGATATCCGCCGGATTGGACGGACGAGTTGCTGCTTTTCTCTCCCCCTCGCTTCCTCTCTCCTCGCTCCTTCTCTCCGCGCAGCGTGTACTGCGTGCGTTTGTGTGCCCACACCTCCCCTCGCTTGAAAAGCCGCCTGTGCGCATCTCGAGCCGACTTCTTCTTTCTTTCGCTGCTTCTTCTTGCTCGCTCGCGTCTTTTTTCCGCCGCGCGCGCGCACTCCTCTCTGCCCTCTAACAAGACTCGCTGAAAAAGTCCATCAAATACTCGTATAACGAGGCCTCGGGATTACGATGTCGGTATATCTCGTACGTGTAGGTACGCGAGGGATGCGCGAGCAGAGAAAAAAGAAGCGCGAGCGTGTTGATATATAGCAACGGGTGCGTGCACCAAGAGAATCCCCACGCGGCTCCGCCGTTATACTTACTTACACCATAGAGCAGTGCACGTAGGCGCGCATTACATAGGCGCAGCAGCGCGTACGCGAACGAGTATTTCTTGTTGTCACGCGAGGAAATCATTAAGCCACGCGTTGCGCTAATAAGCGCCTCGAATTACACACAAATCGCGCGTCTCGTTATTCAATTTAACGGGACAATTATAACGACGGGTAACGGGGGCGCGAGCCTCGTCGATATACACCTGCGCGTTATATATGTGTGTGTGTGTGTGTGTGTGTGTGTGCGCGCGCATGAGCCCGCTGCGTATACGCTTGGGGAATGCATGTGTACACTACGGCGGCATTTACACACGTTTCCCCCGGTGAAACGGACTCGCGAATATTGTCGAGCGCGGCGGCAGCTTCATAACGCCCAGTGTATAATTACGTAATGCGCGCACGCGCGCCTCCGAAAGGCAAACAAGCGTTTAATTAGTAATTACGCAAGGGAGGGGGTGCAGTGCCGCTAGTCTGCGAGCTTGACGCTCCGGCGCGCCTGCAGCGCAGCAAAAATCTAATTATGAATCCTCGCGCGAGAGGCTCAAAGGGCTCTGCCGAGAGATAAAGTGACAGTCGAGGCAAAAAGCAACCAGAGTGCCAAGAAGCTCGAATAATCAGTGCGTATACGAGCGCGATGGGCTCCTTCTGTGTCAAAGGATCCGTGCCACCGTACCTAATTCGCTTGCGTCATTCAGCAGACTCTGTGCTCATGGGGCAGGTAAAGTAAGTCGCGAGGTCGAGATGAGGAGCCGAGCTAGAGAATGAAAAAAACGTCACCCGAGTATATAAAACGTACACTGCATAGTAGAAATGCAGTGCCGGCGTGAAGCGTGCGCAGCTACTCTGGATTAGAACGAGAGGTGCGACGGCCCGACCGTCTGTTACTACTGAAACGGGTGTCTGGCTTTTTTCACTGAAAAGACTCATGATAGTTTCTATTATGCTCTCGATCACTTATAGTGTGACGAAGTCGCAACTTCGTATTGTCACCTACACTCAATTCCTCTCCCGTAACAGTATATATGCCCAAATTTTAAATTTTCCGTTGCTTGCCACAAGCGATAGACTCAGTGAATCACTCACTGATTCACCGAGTCAAGTGTATTGTTTCCTATGAAGATGTCATAAATTACATCTTCTAAGGACACCGACCGTCGCCTAGTTTAAAGCAGATATTGATCTGCTTGATAAGCCGCCACCCGCCTAATTATCGGAGGGTACAAGTACATGGGTCAAATGCCCAGGCGCCCTCTCTTTGGATTTTCGGATCTTTGGTAGTGTAGAGCAAACGCGGTTACATTTAACTTTCCGTGCGCCTACATTGTAACGACGGAGCGCATCCATTCGAGCAGCAAAGGTACAGTCTTTTACACGTGTAGCGTTAGTATATCGAGTACCAATAAAATAACAAAATAACCAGAATACCTCTGTGTCAATTTATTGGAAACGAAACTCCCGCTCCACAGGACCAGCAAGATAAGAACCTACAGTAAATATTCTCCTTGCATCGCGACGGTAAAATTGCTCCACACGTGAGCCGCGATTCATCGGCCATTTTTCGTACTTCCGCGCGGTACGATTAATACTCATATTCTAACGAACCCTCAGTTCGTTAGAAACACCAAAAATAGAAACATAAAACGATCTCTGTGAATGAAACTCACTTCATTACAATAGGTTAAACTAAAACAATCTGCACCTCTATTCTGACATCAGCGAGAGTCGAAATGAAGAAATTACGAGAGGGTAAAGTCAACTTCCTGGGACGTCTCCCTCCCGACCAGGGCGTCGTCACGAGTCGTGATCCTCGATACGCCACCGCGCACTCATTCTTTCGAGAAAACAATGCAAAATCGCATTAAATATTCCGTGCATAATTGCAAAAGCCAACATCCTCCTTTCGGTCGTCGTCGCGAGCGTTTCCTCCCGCTGCCGCGGCTGCGTTCTCACTCTCGCTCTTTTCCTCGGCCAGTCCCTCTCTTTCTCACTCTCGCTGCTGCTTCCCGTCGTGCCTTGCGCATGGCCGTGTGTGTTTGCTGTCTCAGCGTTGGGCTTTGATCTGCCACAAAAGAGACAAGGGCCATCCGCGCGCCCCCTCATTTAAATGCATAACTCAGGAAATGTATAACGAACGTTTCACGGGCGGACGCCCGCGCGCTCTGTGTGTGTGTATATATACACGTATACGTGTGCCGGTGCTGCTGCTGTATACACTGCATACAACAGAGCGCGCAGAGAAGCGCGCTCCCGAAAATCGCGATGGGCAATATTTTTTTCGCCTCTGCTGCCAGTCGCTCGTTCTTTTTCACTTTTTTTTTATTAACGCGACGTGCGCGCGCGTGTGTGTGCACGCCTCGTTGTTCCTTTTGCTCCCTTTTTTTCACGCGCTCTCATTTTTTTTCCCCGCAGCAGCAGCGGCAGCAGTACCGGCCTTTTAGGAGACAGCGAACTGGAAAATTTTTGACGCGCGATAACTTTTGACGTTTTATGGCCTTGACGGCTCTTTGAATTTTTTTGCGCTCGCGCGCCCGCGATTTTTTTCTCTCTGTACCGCCGACGCTCCAAACGTTCTCTCTCGCTCTGTTTTTCATCTCGCGCGCGAGCACAGCAACATTTGATATGTTTTTTAATGAAAGTTGACTTACCCGCGATGTCCAATGAATTTCGCTCTGATACGAGCGCGAGTCGTGTACCCGGTGACATTGAGAAGGTGGTGTGATTGACTTACCTGGAACAAGAACAACAAACAAATTTATTGAAAAGGATTTAATAATGCTGCGCCATGTAAAACGCTCGCGAGCTTTTTTTTATATACCCGTCGCGTCGCCGCGCACACTTTTTATTCGCGCCCTACGGTGCGCGGCGCGCTCGCGGAAAAAATAACGGGCTTGAACGAACTGACAGGCCGGCGCTGTAATAAACTTGCGCGAATAGTCGGTAAATGTAATCGCTTCTGATTCGGCTACACCAGTGGGGCAATGGCACAAATGTAACGAACTCAGTTTTCGATTTTCTACACGGCAATTGTCATATCGCGCTATCTATTTGTTGATATTGACACAGAGGGATTTGAGCAATTCTATCCAACTACGCACATGTGTGGAATATTTGGGACGTTCGTTGAATTAAAGCGCCAATTTTTTGCCTCTAACGGACAACATTATGGCTGTTGTTTTATTGACAAGCGATTTTGTTTCACGATCCTTTTTAACGACGCTGATGCCTTCAATACTAGGGTACAAGGTCATAGAAAAAACTGTACCGTTACGGTGTACCGGCCTTTTTTCCTTAGTAAATGAGCTGCCGAGATTTCGTAATGGCTTTCATTTCACTGATTTATTCAATCAAAATCTTCTCTAGCGTCGATTACTAATAGACAACAAATTAACATAACTTGATGAATCTGGAACAATATGACTTTACGGTCGATCAGCATATAATTATATCGAAACTAATTAACGGGAAGTTCGTGATACATCAATCGGCAGAGTCTATTACGACATGTTCGTCCGGATCGTCGAATTATTTTAGCAACATACTAAAATAATTTATCAAGCAGAGTGTAAACAAACCTACAAACCCAAACATCAAAGCAAGAATTCTGAACCATTCAGTGAAAATCCTCGAGTAAGTATGGCAGAAATAAGTCGAGAAGTCGAGCACCCTCGCCTGTCGCAACAGCCATTCCCTGCGCACGAAAAATCAAAGCGCGCACGCTTGGCATAAGCTGAAACTACGACTCAGAAGCGAGTCAGTCCGTCTCATAAGGCAGCGCGCAGAACTGGGGAGCATCTTCCGCAATGAGAGAAAAATACGTGAAACTCATCTCAACGATCTCATCCCGGGAGCAAAGCGCGCAAAATAACCCCCGAGGCTTCCCTTCCACGAGCGAGCCTCATTCAAAGTCAACGACGTAGTCTCCGTCGTCGTCGTCACCGCTCCAAAGCAGAAGAAGGCGCAGCAGAAACGCCAACGACGACGACAACGACGGCGGCGACGATGACGGTTACAATCCGGGCGAGTCGCGAATCGGGAAAAAGTCCCGGTTTTTACGGCCCCGCGGCTCGTTAAGGCCGGAAGAGTCGCCCGCGTCCCGTAATCGTCGAGGGAAAAAATGCCGGAGTTGCGCGCAAAACTAGTTCTGCGATTTCTTCGCGTTCAGTCGCGTGTGTACCCGCAGTGTCGTCGTGACCTCGTTCTCGGCGTCTCGCCGTAGATATAGATACGCGAGAGCGTCGTCTGGTTTGAAGCGCGCGGCGCAGAAAAGCAGAAAGAACTCCCGCAGTGCGTCGTTTTGCAACCCGCGAATGGATATAAATCGAGCTGTTTCGAGAGATGGAGTGAAGGCTGCATTCTACGCTCTTATTGCTCGATGACGTTTTCTTCCGAGGAAAGTTTTTCCGCTGCGTTGGGTAAGTTTGTTGTCGATGAGATTAGAATTTTGAATCCTGGAAAACTTGAGGATGAGAAAGCAGATGAAGTTGAGAGAATAGACATTTGAACCACAGGAAAAGTAGTCATGCACAGTTTAAAATCATTTGAACGTTCATACTCTTCATTCATTCGCAGCATGAATTTAAAATTTAACAGAGGAATTTCTATCAAATTCAATCAATACTGCAAAATATTGAAAAATATTGTTACAGCAAAAGAAAATAAGAAAAATCAATCTTTGTAGAGCAGTTAGCGGTGTGTCAATGTCGAGGTTAGTGCAGTCTCTTTCTCTCATTCTTGGAGAGCGTGCAGAGTCCTCGTGCACTTCTCCTCCGCAACTCAGAGTTTCTTACGGCCGCGTTCTTCTTGCGAGGCTGTCGCGTTTCTACGAGTTTCACATATATAGTTGACGGCGAACAAGAGAATCCGCTATTCGCGTCATTGGAAATAAAGGGGCGAGCAAGACATTTTTGACATTCCAGTTAGCGTTGGAAGGAAACTTAATTACGCTCTTCGTGTTCCCAGCATTTTTTCCCATTATATGTCTCTCTTTCGAGCTTTGGCTGCCAAGTACGTGGCGTAGAAAGGCTGCGAGAGGAATCTTTGTTATTTTTACTGTTACTAGTTTCTCTCTACCCCCCCCCCCCTCTCTTCTACTGAAAAATCATGCGAGATTTTGAAATTCGCCTTTGAATAAACTTTCCATTTGTATCTGGAAAAAATTATGGAATTGGAATGTTAAGCAGGTCCGAACTGCACTTATGTTTTTTCTCAAGAAGATAAGTAGTATTTTCTAAAACAAAGCACATTATAACGCAATCTAGTTTTTGAGGTCAGAATATATTAATATTATACAAAATAAGCTAGAATGATTATAAAAAGAATCAACTGAATAATAGACCCAAAATCAAGATATTAAACTTAAACCATACCAAAACATTTTAAATTTCGGCGCCATTCAACCGGATGTCTAGCCATAACCAATCAAATCGAGTTTTAAAAGGCTTCACAACATCCGGTCATCTTTTTTTAAGAGAGGATTCTTTATCAAATTTTATGGATACTACAGCATTTTTTACAAATGTTTTTGAAACTTTTATTTTGACGTCTGTTTGGTTCTTCTCTTTTTGTGTTTTTAGGCTATTGAAGTAGAATTTTCCTCATTTGTCTCTCACATATAATCTCGCAAAATCTTCGCACTTTTAGAACAAAAGTCGCATATAATTGTATGAAAACCTAATACATTACACTCCCTAGCGGCACTAAGTGAACTCGATAACTTTTCTCTGACGGAGCGCAGGAGTCAGAGCA
Organism: Pteromalus puparum; assembly: GCA_012977825.3. Taxonomy (NCBI): domain Eukaryota; kingdom Metazoa; phylum Arthropoda; class Insecta; order Hymenoptera; family Pteromalidae; genus Pteromalus; species Pteromalus puparum. The sequence goes on along the minus strand of CM053169.1, from coordinate 36,122,261 downwards.
AAATGCGATTTTTGATGAATACATAGTAAATTTTCATACAAACATACTAAATTTTCTGCATGCGACCATGCGTCGAGTTTGTCCCCGTGAAATTAGTGAAAAATGTGGTAATTTTTAATTAGACATTTCTCCTTGCATTTCTCCCCGCGCTATATTTTCTCAATTTTCATTTTTTGAAGTTAGACATTTAAACATACGCAGAGATCGCGCGCAAAAACAAACATCCAATACTCTCTTTATACAATGATGGCCTTTGATGTGAAGCATTTAATACGTAATTCTGATTGGTTGTTGGCTCGTTGCCTAGGTAACAAGATCAGAACCGCGCTTTGAGTTCATGACCCTGATAGAAATTTTTGAGGTGTTTATGGTGTTTGAAATAAAATGATGTTAAAAGCATTGTGCATAATATAATAAACATATACTTGTCTCCACAAAAAGGGGCAATAAGCCAATAATGATTTTAGAAAATATTGCGAATATAAAACGAATGCTTTAGAACTACAAACGAACAGCATACAGGCGAGAACATTTTAGATTAAACGTTTCTTTTATAAATAATCGCAATAATTCTTTTATAGGGGGATATATAATAGGGATACAATTCATTGTCACGCGGTCTTAGCCGAGCCCACGAAATTGCTTTCGTTACTTTTCAAATATTTACCAGTCAATATTATAATATTATTATAACAATTTCATCTAGATATAGGACGTCGCTTGAAGTTTAAAGTGGAGAAAAATTCGTTTTATATTTTAAAGCTAATTTATGAAGGGCGGAATCCCCACTCGACCGCGAGTACGAGAATAGAATTCAAAATTCGGAATCGATCCCCGATCTGCACTGGATATTTCAAAAGACACATAAATAAGGCTCTTCCGTTACACAAGCGATAAGCCAGTGTCGGCACCTAATAAATTAACGCTCAAAGCCTCTTGATAGACTCTTGAGCAGGCAGGTGTTCCCTCGGCCGTTCAGCTCTGCGCCTGTGTGCGTGAGCGCGCGCGTAAGTATGTCCGTATAGTCACGCTTTCTCGTACCGTTGGCTTTTACGGCGCTAAAACCAACATGTCAATAATGGACGTATTAATACGCCGCGGCGCTCTTTTCTGGTCACGCACTTCGCTTGGGAAAACTTTCTATCTCTATAGGCATATCGACTTCTGTAGAGCACACATGGAAAAGCCGCTAATTCACGTTAAACAGCCGGTCAATGGAGACACTGTGTAAGCTCGCTATTTACACGTGTAACAATGGCCAACTGACACAATGCGCTGCACTCGTTTTTGCTGTTTGGAAACGGAATGCCAGAAATTACGCGCGATGTTCAAATTTCTGCTTATATGAAGTCGCGCGGAAGCGAGTAACAGCCCTTCGACATTTTTATAATTAAATCACACGGTGACGTAACGTCGTTCCAGCGGCAATAAGTAACGAAGTTACGCAAAACCAGCCTCTCGCGCAGCCGAGAGCAAAGTCAAACAAATTGAAATTAATCGCTCAAAGCGTATTTTCATCGTCAGCGAGCCGACCAAAGCCCTTGACTAATTAAATTACGTCACGTCAATGAAGACTCGCCGGGCGCAAGCTGTTTCCCGTTTGCATAATAAAAGTCTCTCTCCCTCTCAAAGAGTCGCAGTGGCCGCCTAATCACCGCCTCTCATCCCTTCTTTCTCCCTCAAATATTTGACCCAATAAACAGAGAGCTGCACGCGAAAGCTCTCGAACGATCAAAGCAGAGCCCCACTCGTAAAAGGCAAATGGCCTTCTTGAGCGCGCACTCAAGGGCCTTCCGGTCCACCCCCCATTACCCATCGGGCGTCTGAAAGTGCCCGAGATATCTCGCTCGCTCTCGCTCTCTCTCTCTGCCTACACGTTTGTGTACTTACACATTATATGGTATGTCGGCATACTTTCCGTCGATTCCCATTTCGACGCCATCAGCCACTGCTTTATAAACACGAATTTCACGCTCGAGAACGCGTGTACGCGCGCCCGAAAAAAACGCCGCTCGACGAAAGATCCGTACGGCTCTCTGCTCGGCTTTTGTAGCTCGCGTACGTGTGTTTGTGTGTGTGTGTGTGTGTGCGTACAGCATACACGAGCGCTCGTCGGAGTATGATTGATAGATTCCGCGGGACTTTCGTCTAACGATCGAGCGCCGAGCGCGTTAACTTGCCCGATCATCGCCACGGGATGCCTTTCCCTCGTCGCTCTCCGCGATGATGGGCTGCTTATGAGCTCGAGCACACACCTCCTTCGGTTCGCCGCTCTCCCGTGTTATTCCCGCGCCTCGTTTTCGGACTGTCTTCAGCGGCACTTGGACGTTTTTTCACTCCCGACGATGTGCGCGTTTTGTGTCAATCACCTCGGCTTTTTTAGGCTCGACTTTATTTTTATGTAAATTTTTACACGCATCGATGAGCCGGAGAGCCGCGCGAGAGATCTCGCGAGAGATTGATTGAGCCGATAGATTCGTTAATGGTCGAGAAAAATGGCTGTTGAAGTGGTTTTAATAACGCCGGAAAAAACTTGTAATATATTCTCTCTTCTCGACTTCTAGGATCTATGGTCATATCGACAAAACGCGACAGAATCTCGACGTGTCTTGTTTTGATTCCGTATTAATATTCAATTAACCAGTCAGAGCGTTTTTTTTCTTCTAGAATATGCAGCGATTATAACGTGGTCGCGATCGATCAAGCTCGTCACGCGAGGAGCAATAACGCACACACGGCTCCACTCTACATACAACGGCCCCGTGTCCGCGGCTAATTAAAGCGCTATTAATAAAAATATCAACAGGCCGGCAAGAAGCACTACTGGCCATTGTTCTCTCTCGAGGTCCGAGCAGCGCGTCTAACGTACGCTTCCTTCATCATCCGGACAATGAGGCCTACGAACTTTTATATCCCCGATAAATTTCGTACGGTTACTTTCCCATAAAAGCCGCTCGTGCGCCGTTCTCTCCGCAGCACACTTTACAGGCCGAAAGCACTTTTTTCTAATTACCGCGCTACCACCTCTCCCCCCGCGGGCAAAAGAAAGAAACAAACAAACAACGTCGGCAGCAACGGGGCCGGGTAAAACGGAAAGGCCGTGTGCGCGCGCGCACGAGAGAGAAGAGAGAACAAGATCGAGAGAAGACAAGAAGATATCGCAGAGGAGGCCGGAGAGAGAGAGAGAGAGAGAGAGAGAGCGAGAGAGATGGTCGTCGCGCGATCAGTGGCCGGCCCGACGCCTTCGCCCGGTCTAAAGGGGCCTCCACGAGCATATAAAGTCGAGGCAGTTCCAGCTGATCGTAAAACGCCGGGCGCCGATCTGCCGACGCTATCGCGCGCGAGAGCGGGAGTCAATAAACTTTTAATTCAATCCCCATTTCGCGCTCTCTTACTCTTCATACGGCTGCCACGTGTACTAAATTGAGTCGCGCCGCGCTACCGCGCGCGGAGAAAGAGAGAAAGGGAGAGAGAAAGGCGAGCGAGCCGACGACTCGCCGAGTTGATTTTAATTTCCAAGAGGACCTTCGCACTCGCACCGAGTCTTTTTCATTCACTTTTTAATCGGCTATTAACGAGATTAGCGGCTGAAGTATGGCTTCATTTAAATTTACTCCCGAGCAGCAGCGGCGGCGATCCATCGTCGCGCGCTATCGTTGCCCCATCGCTTGTTGTTATTTAAGTGACAAGTATATTACTGGAAATTTATTTACGGGCCTTTAAGTTATAAAAGAGCGCAGAAATCCGCGGGACATGTCGAGCGCTCGCCATAAATTTTTGTATAATTAAGTAATGCCTCCGACATTGTAATGCTCGCGAGTCGCGATTTGGCGGCGATTTATACCTATACACCACTGCCGTGCAGCTCCTCTCGTAACTCACTCGGCTCTCCGACACTCGGCCATAAGCGACGTACCTGCATTATTCAATTAGTTTGTCCGCATTAGACGCAAAGCGAGCGGCGAAAGGCGGTGTCGCTCGTACGTCGCGTATACCCCACCTCGGAGCCTTTAGGTCAGGTGCTTTTTAAGTACGCGGCAGTCTTTCTCGGATCTTGATTTCAGCGGATAAAGCAGCGCAACGCGAAAAAAGGTGTCGGGTTTCAGCGGCGACCCTCCATTTAAATAAAAATGACGATAATTCAAGCTCGGCTGCCCCTACTCTCGCGAGCTATTCGGCAGCGCTGGAAATTATTAGCGACATAAATTAGCCGGCCGAGTAATTATTCAAGTGATAACATTTATTATGCGCGCTCGCCGGCGAGGCCGAGGGATAGAGCAGCGGGCGAAGGATGCCTGCGGAAAGAGTGAGTGCGTGTGCAAGGATGGGAAGGGGAAATTAAATCTCGCGCCCCACTGGAAGTCGGCCCTACGGGAGGCCACTTAACGTGTCTCTGCCCGGGCGAATAGTCGCGCGTTAATTTGGCCGCTGCCCGATCGCTTAGCGCCCGTCGGCTCGCGCACGCGATGATGAGACGCGCGCGCGCGCGAGGGCCAGAAAAATATACGAGCTGGCGAGAGATTCGCCGCGCGGCCGAAATTGAGATGGATTTTTTCACTCTCTCGGGATGGAAATTTTGGTATTCGGAAATCGAGCTGGCGGATCGATCACCGATGATCCGCTCGATTTCGAAAAGTCGTCGTCAGTGACTCGGTTAACGCGATTATAGAGCCATCAATGCTTCTTATTTGTCAACGTCAATTATGCTAAGTACTCGATAGGCCGTATCTCCTATCTCCGAGTGTGTTGAATAATTAATTATCCGTGTCGGCTCGTCGCCGGTTTATCTTCCCGCGGCAAACGCGTGTGCGTGCGCCCCAATTATCGGAGTCACCTCCTCGGTCGCCGCGACTTTTATCTAAATCCAATAATCGCGAAATTATCGGAGTAGCAGTTCGTGGGACTGCGACTGCCACCGGCGACGCGTGAGCGACAAGTTTATAAAGGACCGAAAGTGTGATGGCGAGGACGTCAGGGGCCATTGAGAGCGATTCGTCGCGGGTGCTGGATTCTTTCTCCCGCGTCCGCTGGCTTTCGAGTTTTTTCTGCGCCGCGAACAGCTAGTGCAGTCGAGATTTCAGTTGCGCGACGGAGCACGTCGGCCGCATCGCGGCGATAAAAAGCCGTGCACGGGAGCCGCTGCTGCTGCGGCGCGAGCATAAGACGGGCCGCAAAAAAGCGACAGGAAGAAGCGGAAAGAAAGAAGTGGCACGTAGAGGCGGCCGAGAGCCGACAGAAACAAATAAAGAAGAAAAAGGAGGAGCGCGCCAGCTCGGAGGAAGATATATACACAGCGGAGGCGAGAGATGAAAATGAAGCGGCGGCCGGCGCCCGGCCGGAATAAGACGATAAGCGGCGTGTTTATTGCCTCAATATAATTCCCCCCCCCCTCTCCCTCCTCCCACCCTCTCGCCGTCTCCTCTGCCTGACGCGTAGGTGAAGTGTTTGCAGTGTGACGGCGTAAAAGTCCGCTCGGCGAAACTTATGGAGTTGACCTTAGGCTCCCTGCGCGTGCGAGCGATCTCTTTCTTTTGTCTCTGCTCCCCCCCCCCCTTTGCCCAGCTCTCTCTCTCTCTCTCTCTCTCTCTCTCGCTTCGCTCGCGGGAGCGCATCTACTCTCCTTCGGCGCCCCCAGCGCAGTCGTCAGTCGTATTCGCGGTTTATGGAAGCCACTAAACCGCCTCGGAAGAGAATGAGACCGCTCGCGAGTTACGAGACGCCGGGGAAAATATTCAATTTCCGAAGTTGGCCGTACAGAGCCGGCCGCCGGCGGCGGCGGCCACACGGCGATGACCCTTGAAATCGGCAATTTCAACGCGGACGACGAGACGCGCAAGTGAGCCTCTCGGGCTCTCCTCCTGCTACCGCTGCGGGGTCGCCAGCCTCGCACTGTTTCGTCGCCCAGACGGGATTAATTGAACTCGGGCGCAGAGCAGAGCGGGAGAAAGACGGAAAGTTCCGCCACCTGACGCCGACAAAGAGCCGTCTAACTTTTTTTCCGCGGGGTGGAATAAAGATGCCCCTTAGCTCCGTTATACGGAATTTTGCTTTCGCGATCGACCACCTTGTCCACCCCCCCCCCTTCTTTCGTCCTCTACAGCAGCCGAGATGATGTATGCGGAACGAGGCGTTATTTATGTTACTGCCGCGGCGAGTATTAACGCAAATATAAAATCCCATATCCGATATTAATAGGAAATATATTCAAATTTACCGTCTCATTATTGAAACATCAGGCGACGGCTACTTTCCCGATTAGCTGTATCGCACGCGCGCGCAGCCACGTGTGAATGTGTGTTACACTCTCGAACTATCTGCGGCTACATAACACGGCGAGATAAACTCGTATATTACAAGCAGTATTATTAACTGCCTGCGCCTGGCTAAAATAACTTTGAACCCCAGCAAGGCTAAACCTGTCGTATATGCATATACAGTCGTACTGAAATTAATAGAAATCGTTTTGATGTTGATTTTCTCCGACTCGGGTGTCAGGTTTATAACTTGAGGATTTTTGACGCTAATGGCAAGCGGACTTCGATCTTTTCTGTGATTTATGAAAATCGAAATGGCCTGGGCTGCGCGGATAAACGACTTAATTATCTGGCTGGTCTATTGATAATAATGCGCGAGGATATTATAAGCGTGTTTCAAACGTCATTTTTCTCGCCCGACACTTTGCGAACCAAAATCCGAAGGTGAATCGGCACTGCAAATAACTCTGCGTCATAGTTGCAAATTTCGCGATGAATCTCAGGAGGAAAATATCGCCACCGGTGCAAATCGGCGTAATTCGCGAAACACGATAAGAACTATTCGAGCCGACGAGAAATATGGGCAACACACGAGGGGACATAGACGCAGAGGAGGACAAGGGAGAAGCGAGGAGGAAGGTGACGAGGACAGGAGATATTCGCCAGAACGGAGGCTGCGGCGCGCCGAGTCGGACGAGCCACTGTGAGGGCCCAAAGATTGTATCCGTGTCTTGTTTTTATAGGCTCACCGCGGAACGCTCGGGCCCCGCGGTGTTCTCAGCTCTCCCCCCTCGCGTTCGCCGGGTAAAATATAATGCGATGCGCGCAGGCAGGAGAAAGGGACAAGCAGCAGAGCCGCGCCGGCGGAGAAAGAGAGAAGCCGAAGTGGAGGGGGAGGCGCGCGAACGCGAGCGCGGTGGGAGAGCCGGGAGGGAGAGAGAGAGAGAGAGAGAGAGAGAGAGAGAGAGAGAGAGAGAGAGAGAGAGAGAGAGAGAGAGAGAGAGAGAGAGAGAGCGCGAGTTAAGTACATCGCGGCGTGGACGCGCGAGATCGAGGGAGAGGGAAGTCGGGGGACTAGTCGGGGCCCGCGGCTCTCGGCTCGCCGCGCGGGGCCCGTCGCGACGCTCGCCAGTCGCTCGGAGAGTCCCGTAAGCGCAACGTCTCCGCAGTCGCCTTCTTTGTCAGACTCTCACGGTGCGCGCGAGACGCGGAGTTCGGAGACAGCCAGTTTTCCAGTAACGCAACCGACCACGACTACTTCACGTATGCCCAACGTGTCCCGAGGACCGGGAAAATGCGCGCGCTCGTCGCAGCAGCGCTAGTCGGAGGCGGCGACGGCGGCTGACGCCCCGAGAGTGCAGCCAGTGCCAATATCGAGTTGTCGTCTCGAAAGCCCCGCGCGCGAGTGTATGTGCAGGTGTGACGGTGCTGTGACTTGGCCGCGAACGGACGGACGGTGACACGATGCAGGCCAGCAACCCGGCCTTCTTCGCGATCCTCCTCGGCACGATGTTCTGCGTGCTCGGGGCCTCGCTGAGCCGCGCGCTCCGCTACAAGGCCCCGGACGAGTGCGAGTGGCTGGCCGAGGGCGACGCCGAGGAGGACGTCTCCCTCGTCTGCCGCCTCAGGACCATCAACAGCGAGCTCGAGAACACCAACTTTAGCGTGATCCAGCCGCAGCACACGGTGCGGCTGCGGCTCGAGTGCAGCGACGCGCTCTTCTACCAGAGCTCGCTGAGCGCGGGCAGCTTTAGGCCCCTGGTCGAGCTGCGCGAGCTCGTCATCGAGTACTGCAAGATCGCCAACCTCTCGGACGACGCGTTCCGCGGGCTCAGGCAGCTGAGGAACCTGACGGTGCGCACCCACAACACCGACTGGTCCTCCATGGCCCTCGAGGTCTCGCCGCGAGCCTTCACCGAGGAGCTGCTCCAGCTCGAGAGGCTGGACCTCGGCAACAACAACATGTGGAGTCTGCCCGAGGCCGCGCTCTGCCCGCTCTACAACCTCGAGCTGCTCAACCTCACGCACAACAGGCTGCGCGAGGTGTCGAGCTTCAGGTTCAATCAGGGCAGCGGCTGCGCCCACAATCTGCGGCAGCTCGACCTGTCCAACAACAGCATCGAGTCCCTGCCGTCCGGCGCCTTCTCCGCGCTCTCTAGGCTCCACAGCCTCGACCTGAGGAGCAACAACATCGCCTTTATAGCCGACCGGGCGTTCGAGGGACTGACGTCCCTCACGACGATCGAGCTGACCAATAATCGGCTGGCCAGCCTGCCTCCCGAGCTCTTCATCGACGCCAGGGACATCAAGGAGATCCACCTGCGCAACAACACTCTGGCGGTGCTGCCGCCCGGGCTGTTCAGCGAGCTGAAGCAGCTCCTGGTGCTGGACATGTCGTCGAACGAGCTCACCGCCGAGTGGATAAACTCGGGCACGTTCGTCGACCTGGTGCGCCTAGTGGTGCTCGACCTCTCGGACAATCAGATAACGCGGCTCGAGTCCTCGGTCTTCCGCGACCTCTACAGCCTGCAGATCCTCAGGCTGCAGGAGAACCTCATCGAGTACCTGCCGGAGAACACGTTCTCGGCCCTGTCAAATCTGCACACGCTGGTGCTCAGCGACAACCGGCTCTCGACGATCGACGCGACGACCTTCAGCGGGCTCTACGTGCTCAGCCTGCTGTCGCTCGACAACAACAGACTGGTCGACCTGCATCCGACCTCGCTGAGGAACGCCTCGTCGCTGCAAGACCTGCATCTCAACGGCAACCGACTGATGGCCATCCCGGAGGCGCTGAAGGCCACGCCGCTGCTGCGCGCCCTCGACCTCGGCGAGAACCTCATCTCGGGCATCCCCAAGGGCACCTTCGACCACATGGTCCACCTGAGCGGGCTGCGCCTCATCGACAACCACATCGGCAATCTGACCAAGGGCATCTTCGACAAGATCCGCGATCTGAACATCCTGAACCTGTCGGGCAACCGCATCGAGCACATCGAGCCCGGCACCTTCGACGAGAACCACAAGCTCCAGGCCATCCGGCTCGACGGCAATCAGCTGAGCGACATCAGCAACCTCTTCTCCAAGCTGCCCAATCTCGTCTGGCTGAACGTCAGCGACAACCGGCTCAAGATCTTCGACTACGCCATGATACCGACGGGCCTGCAGTGGCTCGACATCCACGCCAACGAGATCAGCGAGCTCGGCAACGCCTACGAGCTCGAGTCCCAGCTGCAGCTCAACACCTTCGACGCGAGCGTGAACAAGCTGACCGAGATCACCGGCAGCGCCATCCCCACGGGCGTCGAGATGCTCTACCTCAACGACAACCTCATATCGCGCGTTCAGAGCTACGCCTTCTTCAAGAAGCCCAACCTGACCCGGGTCGACCTCAAGGGCAACCGCATTCGCAGCATCGAGCCGTACGCGCTGCGCATCAGCGCGGTGCCGGCTGAGCGGCCGCTGCCCGAGTTCTACATCGGCGACAACGACTACCTCTGCGACTGCACGATGGAGTGGCTGCAGCGCGTGAACCAGCAGAGCGAGAGCCGCGTGCAGCCGCGGGTCATGGACCTCGAGAGCATCTACTGCGAGCTGCTCTACGACCGCGAGCGGCTCTACGTGCCGCTGCTCGAGGCCTCGCACTCGCAGTTCCTCTGCAAGTACGACACGCACTGCCACGCCATCTGCCACTGCTGCGACTTCGACGCCTGCGACTGCGAGATGACCTGCCCGACCAACTGCACCTGCTACAACGACCAGACCTGGACGGCCAACGTCGTCGACTGCTCGATGGGCGGCCACGTGGCACGGCTGCCCGAGCAGATCCCCATGGACGCGACCCGGCTCTACCTGGACGGCAACGACCTGCGCGTCATCGCCAGCCACGCCTTCATCGGCCGCAAGAAGCTCAAGGTGCTCTACCTCAACGGCTCCCACATCGAGCTCGTGCAGAACCGCTCGTTCAACGGGCTGCGCAACCTCGAGGACCTGCACCTGCAGGACAACGGGCTGCGGGAGCTGCGGGGCCACGAGTTCGTCGGCCTCGAGGCGCTGCGCACGCTGCGCCTCGAGCGCAACCGGCTGATCGCCATCTCGAACGAGACTTTCCTGGGGCTGCGCTCGCTGGCGAGCCTGCGCCTGCAGGGCAACCGGCTGACGAGCCTGGGCCTCTGGTCGCTGCCCGGCAGCCTCGAGATCAGTCTCGCGGACAACCCCTGGAGCTGCGACTGCGACTTCGTGCGCGAGTACCGCGAGTGGGCGAGCGGGCCGACGGTGCGCGTGCTGGACGCCGCGGAGCTGCGCTGCCTGGAGAGCCGGAACGACAGCGAGGCCCGCGGCTTCTCCCTGGTCAGCGGCCGGGGCCTCGCCGGCCACAACGGCTCCATCTGCGCCGAGCTCGACAGCATCGAGAGCGGCCTGTCCGCCGCGGCCGGCAACTTCACCAAGACCATCATCGAGCGCCAGGCCCTCGAGGACTACCTGCCGCTGCTGGTGAGCACGCTCGTCGCCTTCCTGCTGCTGCTGCTCGTCTGCATGCTGGGCTTCTTCTTCCGGCACGAGATGCGCGTCTGGCTGCACTCGCGCTTCGGCGTGCGGCTCTTCTACCGGCACGCCGACGTCGACCGCGACGACCGGGACAAGCTGTTCGACGCCTTCGTCAGCTACAGCTCCAAGGACGAGGCGTTCGTCGCCGAGGAGCTGGCGCCCGTCCTCGAGATGGGCAACCCCTCGTACAAGCTCTGCCTGCACTACCGCGACTTTCCCGTGGGCAGCTTCATCGCCGACACGATCGTCCAGGCCGTCGAGTCGTCGCGGCGCACGATCATGGTGCTCTCGGAGAACTTCATAAAGAGCGAGTGGTGCCGGTTCGACTTCAAGTCGGCGCACCACCAGGTGCTGCGCGACCGCCGGCGCAGGCTCATCCTCGTGCTGGTGGGCGACGTGCCGCAGCGCGAGCTCGACCCGGACATCCGGCTGTACCTCAAGACCAACACGTACCTGCAGTGGGGCGACAAGCTCTTCTGGGAGAAGCTGCGCTTCGCGCTGCCGGACGTGCCCAACAACCAGCGGGCGACCAGCCAGCGGAGGCAGCCGCCGCCGGTGCGACGACAGCACAACAACCAGACGTCCAGCGCGGCCGAGCGCTCGAGGACGCTCGCCGTGCACATCTAGTGACTCTCGGAAGCGTTGCTTCTTCCGTAACTTTACTATATACGCTGTATGTACCGCGCGCGCGGTTGAGAGCGAGAGCGAGAATGAGAGAGTACACGGAGACTGAATGTCCGAGAGCGAGACTGGCAGCCGTGCGTGTGCGTCGTGTACAAGTGCAATAGGAGCCGCCGCGAGTGCATGTGCTTCGTGACGTGTAAATAAAGAAGAGGTGTAATGTTATCTTCTTGTGTGCGGGCTTTCGCGCGGTGTGAGTTTCGCGTGTAACGCGAAGTCGCGCGATGCGTACGAGTGCCGTTGTTGTTGACGTCGTTGTTGTTGTTGTTGATCTTGTTGGTGGAAGCTTGCCGAGAGCGTGTAAGAGGTTTACGTGTAGAAAATGTATAGTACGTCTCGCCGAGATTGAACATGTGTGCGTGGCACGCTAAAGTCTGTAAATATATATGTCTAGCCGATATTGTACGCGTATGATTGTAATATTCGACGCGGGTGCGCGAGACTCTTCTGCCTCCTCTCCCAATTAGACTGCGTCGCCCGGCCAAATGATTGTCATCGTGCCGAGAGGAGGGAAAAGAGTCGCCTCGTTGTGCTGTCGCGGGGATGAACGAGCGAGCCGGTCGTCGGCTTCCGAGATGTCGAGATTCCAGCTGCTGTTATGTCCTTACGTCGGACACTTGTTCGAATTTCGCGTGCCTTACGCTGTACATAAATCGACACGTTGCACAAGCGAAAGGAGAGCGCAATCTCGATCGCGAACGGGCAGCCAGTTCGCTCGATCCCTCTTGATAATGGACACGTACTCGAGGAAAAATGCGCGACACACATACACGCTCGCAGTCACGAGGTGTACCCGCGTCCGTATAATACATATATATAGGAGAGCTTCGAGGGGAGCCAGGCTCCGCTCACAGTGATATAACTTTCTAATGAATTTTGTATTAGGACTGCGCCGCGTGATTCTGGACGCGCTATAAGCGAGTCTCGCGCGGAGGAATTCTCGAGGACTGTACACGCGAAGCGTCGACTCGTCCATATACGTATGAATTTATATATATAAATAGTGTCTGTAAAGTATATGGCGCCACTTACTATCTATAGTATTTATTTTCGCTGCTGCGCAAATGTTACTGCGTCACTGCGCCCCCGCGAGTGGGTCAAAAAGTGTGAACGCTTTACTTATCGTCAATTTTTTTTTTTTTTACTTGGCCAGGCGAGCCTCGCCAGCTTTCTCGTTTGTAAATTTTGTAAAATACGAGCGAAAACCATATAGAATGTAGAAAAAATAAAAAAATTCCACACACACACACACACACACACACACACACACGAACAGAAGAACGATCGAGCGAAGTCTTATGTGTAAGAGCCGAGGCAGGACGTTGGCCCTTATCCCCGTGCGGCGATCCGGTTGGCCTTTTTCTGTTTGTGCTCGCGCGCCGCACGTGCACGGGGTCGGGGGATGAAACGCCGCCGCGAGCCGGCTCTCCGCGGAGTTGAAATTCGAAAACAGTGCGGAGGAGGAGTTGTTGGAAAACACGCACACACAGACACACGAGAAAGGGAGGAGAAACAAATGAAAGAGAAAATAAAAACTTCTATTGTGACGTTTAAGGACTTGGCCTTTATTTCTCATTCCATTGAGGCCCTGCGACCCTCTTCCTAGCGTCGCCGGCTCCACATCCCTTCCCCGCCACACACCGGCGTGTATCGCTCGCTCATTTTGCCTATATTATATCCCCCGCGCGCGACGAAAACGACGGAAACTGAGGCGCTACAGCGAGGAGACGCTCCAAAAAAAGCGCACTCAATGGGACGAATAGAGATCCGCTAACCTGCATGCGCGCTCGCCGCCGCGGGCTCCTCTTTCTCTCTAGCTATCTATCCGTCCGCCTCTACCGCAGAAGGACACGGCGAGCCGGTATATGCGGGCTTCGGGATATTCTTCCTCTCTCGCTCTCTTCTCCGTATCTTCGTGCAGCCCTGGCGAAAAAGGACGGGGGCACGGAAGAGCGAGTCCGCGAAAGAATTCCTTATCGAGAGAGAAAGAGAGAGAGAGGCTAATATAGAAAAATTCCGCCTGCAGCGTGCACCGCGCTGCCGCTCGTTATGGAGGTTATTCCTGATATGAAAGCTCTCTCGACTTTATCGGATATTTCGTAGCTCCCGCGAGTCTTTTTCTTTAATTTAGCCTTTTCCGTGCAGCCTGCTGTCCTGTCTCCGTATAGCTATATATCCGCCGCGGTTTTTCTCTCCCTTTGGCCCTTTTTTGCGCTATCCCCCGGCCAAGCGCGCGCGCGCGCGCGAGTCGTGCATGTACCGGCTTCTTATGAGAAATAACTGAAATAACTGGGGATCTTGGACCGAGGTGAACGTCGCGCATCGAGAAATTGAATAATTTAATGAGGATTATGGAAATTTATTTTGCAGACCGTAAAAAGATAGCCCGCGAGCACGAGGGAGGGATTCGTGCTCGCGCGCTTGCGCGATTCACATCTTATTATTATTTCAGAGTGAATACATTACCGAAATTAAATGCAGCCGCTGTGCTGCCTTTTCTTTTCCCTGCGATCCTTAACAAGAATGCAGGAGAGTGTACCTACATACACGTGTGTGTGCGCGAGTGCCTAGCTCAGCGCGAGCAGGCAAGCGAGATTGTGATCGGGCACCGCTGAAAGATTGAAGAATGATTCGGCTCCGTGTGCAGCGCTTTACCCGGGCAGTGATTCAGCAGCGTGTAATACTTTTAGCGGGACTGTGCATACACAGCGGCGCATTTTTTAACGAGTACACCAGAACACAGCGCTCGCCCGCGCTGGAATACGAAATTAGCGAGTACGAGTTTTTCGAATAAATTCGTTGTCAAATTAATCGCGCGATAGAGGCCTTTCTCTCCGAACATCGTGGAAGCTAATTTTCCCCCGGCTTCGCGCGAATTCCAGCCTAATCGGACAATCGGATCTCCCCGCGCGAGCAGTCCCAAAAAACGCGGCCGCTGCGCACAAAGCGCCATAATTCACGAGTATCTCTCCCAAGGACGGCGTCTCTCGCGCGCGAGCGCGAAAAAAGTCTGGCCAAACAATGCAATCCCATCAACGCACGGGCGCTCACCGGAGAAAAAGAGCAAGTGGAGGAGAGAGAGCGAGAGAGAGAGAGAGAGAGAGAGAGAGAGAGAGCCAGCTCGGCAAGTCTCCGGCGTCGCGCCGCGCGCTATCAGCGCGTGTACAGGCCGCGGTATCGCGCCGCGCGCCGCTACGTGCCCTATCGCTGAAACGCGGACTCAGAATTCTTAATTAAAGAAATCCCGCGTATACCGTCGCCGCGGCGATATCCATCGCCGAGAGAATTGTCGCCCTGCGGTGTATATACAGCGCATCGAGCTTAGAGCCAGCCGCAGACGACGACGACAAGGGTAGACGGCGCGTAACGACACTGTAAACAAGTCTATTTTAGATTAAGCTCGTCCCTCCGTCGTCCCGCGTGCACCAGCTGCTCCTCCCGAGTCCTCCTCGAGCGACGATAGCGGTCGGATTATAATGAAATATCCCTAATCGCTCGCATCAGTTATGCGCGACGAGTCCGCGCGCGTATCGATAAAACTGCCCCGCCGTCGAAAATGAACACGTCCCGGCGCAGTCGCTGCACTGGGGAATTTATTAGGTGGTACCGGATTTTCAGAGAGAGGCTACTACTCGGCCTCGTGCCATTATCGACTGACGATTCAGCGCACTAGACAGACTGCGCGGCGCAGCTTGCATCAGGGAAAAAGAGAGTGAGAGAAGGCGCACACGGCCTTTCCATTAACCGCTATCGCGCAATTAAGATAAAATTATCGAAAATGCATTAGCCGCGCTCGAGGGAAGCGGCCGGGGCTTCGGACAGCGGCGGCGGCGGCGGCGGCGATGGCATCAAGGTGCATGCATGCTCGCGCTTGTTCGCGCCCGCGAACATCTGGCCCGCGTCAGTCTCGTATACACATATAGCTCGCGGCAGGAGAACGACCAGCAGCTGCCGTCCTGATACCCTCTCCACCCCGCTGTATACGTCGTTAGGCGTTTAAAGCTCCTAACAAGCGTCTCGCGGAAAAGCTCCCGTTGCGAACAAGTGCTGGAAGCCGTGACGTAACGCTGCGTTTCTCTCTCGTTGCAGCAGAGGAGGCGTTGGATTGAAGAATCGCTCGAGAAGCTCGGCCGGTCCTCCGACTGTGCGCGCGAAGAAGGTATCAGAGGAGGAGGAGAAGAAGAAGAAGAATGGAGGGAGAAAGAAAGGAGGAGAAGACAGACAGCGGTATATCCGGTATTCGAGAGCGAAGCGAGAGAAGGCTGGAGGTGTTGCGTGCGAGTTAACGAGCTAACGACGCCCGGCGAGCGCAGCGCGATTTTCCTCTCCTATCAAGGCCCCATCTACTTCTCACCACTGCCGCCGCCGACGCCGCCGACGCCGCTCAGACGAGACGAGCCTAACCTCGAGTCCCTTTATATTCCTCTTTAGGCTCGGCTCACAACAATTGTCATAAACGCTCCTTCTTCTTCTTCTTCTCCTTTCTCACTCTCGACTCTGTTATTTTTTATCTGCACAGCCTGCGTATCGTTCGCCGGCTCGTGTATATCTTCTCCCGGCTCTAGGGCCTCGCTTTATTTATTTATTTCGTAATTCAAAGCCGAGTGGGCGTGCACGCACATCTCGCGCTCGCGCGCGCAGCTATAAAGAATAATAAAGTTTGATCTTTTCGCGCCGCGCGAACGCAGGATACACGCTCGTATAGCACACACGGCGCACACACTCACGCTCCGCGGCGATCCTCTCTTTCTCTCGCGGGCTTTTGGAGTTATATTTACGCGCGCGCATATGCGGCGGGAGGCAGAGAAAAACGCAAGTCGAAAGAGAAACAGACAACGCGCGCTCGCAGAGGAATCGTTCGGCATCGTTGCATCAGCTGCAGCGCCGAGAGAGAAAGGGTTCAGAGACGGAGAAAGAGGAGCCTCGTAAACGTAACTCGACGCCGCAAAAAACTCATTTCAATAATAAGCTGCCCTCGGACACACGTACACACGTACGCGCGCGCGCGCGCGCGGTGAGGAGCTAGCGCTCGGGCGCGGAGGACTTTAATTAAGTAAATTTTCGAGGAATATTGGCAAGAGCTCTCGTCGACCCACTTCGCTTGCCAATATTATATCGACCGAGTGTCCGCAGTGCTACGCACGGGAAAAAAGAAGCGCACGAGCACGAGAATTCCATAACGAATATGACTGCGCGCGCCGCCTTTTTCTCCTATACACAGTCTTATCGAGCGACGGCGGCGGCGGCTGCGCGGAGTTTCATTAATTCAGGCCCGCCGACGTTTCTCGCATCGAATTAAAATTCATAGCGAAAGGACGATGAGACTATATATACGTGCGGGCTGTGGCGCGAGAGGTACAGCATCCGCGCGCGGCGGCTTAATGAGCGGGAATAATGGCAAAATCAATTAGGTATTCGGCTCGTAGCCAACTTCCCGCTCCACTACGGCGCGGCGCATTCCCAGACGGTAAAGCGATCCGGCCGCGAACAAGTGGCGCGGAATCCGCACCGCACGAGACTCGCTGCGAGTTGGCAACGGCTAATTTACTAATTTCCTTGAGCTACCGGAGCAAGTGCCCTTCCCAGCTCTCTTTCTCTCTCACTCTCCCCCTTTGCGCGAGAAAGTGTATACGAGCTCCGAAGCACACTGGGATCGCGACTGGGAGCATCTTCTCCGAGAGCGAGTACTGCTGTAGTGTTTCCTTTCCCCTCTCGTTCGCCATGATAGCTGCTGTTACAGCTTTTGCTTTATCTCTGTGTAGGTGTACACGAGCTCTCGGAAATTTTGCACCTCGAGGGTTATCGAGGGAAGCTCTGCTTTCGGCGATGATGCCGAGGCGCCGACGCTTTCCGCGTTGAGAGCGACGAGCTGCTGCGGTCGCCTCCTCCTCCTCCTCCTCCTCCGTCTGTCTCTGTCTTTTCGCTCTCGGCTTCTCAGCGGATTAACGATTTTCCGGATGAATATGCTCGGGATTTACGAGCCGGGCTCCATGGAATCGACCCAAATTCGACGCTCTCGCCACGACCTTCCGTTTTTTCGAGCTGCGAGATTTGAATTTGAATGCGAGCCATCGAGGCGCTCGCGCTCTAGTCGGAATTAATGGATCCGAGACAGCTGCTGAAAACTAATCGAATAGTCTGGCGGGACAAGACCGAAGAATCGATAAAATATAATTGAATCTTGACGAGGACGGACGTCTTGGCTCTCCGCGTTGGAGATGAATAACTCTTGCCAATTTCATGTAAAAGAGACTCGGCGGCGTTGCGGTAATAACGGAAAGTGAAAAAACAATCCAAAGGGCGTTAATCCGCCAGGGAAAGTATATGCGCGCGCAAAGTATACGCGAAAGAGTTAATGCCTTCACAGTTCGTTTAAAACACGTGACGTTACAAATTATGTCGGGGCATGACCGGGAGCGATATTAAAATGATATTGACGCGAGCACGCTCTCTCTCTCTCTCTCTCTCTCTCTCTCTCTCTCTCTCTCTCTCTCTCTCTCTCTCTCTGCCGCATAAGCTTTGTAATCAAAATGATGATTATACATGAGAGTTGTTTTGAATATGCAGATTACAGAGTTAGAGCGGGGAAGACTGTAATTCATAATAACGGCAGTTATTGTACCCGAGCATGGCGACTGTTGCGAAATCCGAGATGAATTTGACGACGCTTATAAATATTTAGTAAAACGGGTGTACGTTTTTATTTTAAGTTTGTAGTTTAGGTGATGAACCTTATTTTATGTATACTAAGAAATTCATTACGCAATAAATTTTTATTCGCCTCTGAGGAACGCAGATTGGGTTGCATACCAGCTTACACTTTGTACTTTGATGGCAATTTTCAATTAAGTTTTAAAAGGATGATATTACTCGTTTGAGCGGTGCCTACTATATATTATTAACTAGTACAAGCTTTCTCGGCATAAAAATTGCAAGTAACGACCTGAATATGCTTCGCATTAACCGTAAGTGCAGTTTTATTCAAATAATAATGTATACTGTCTGGAAAACGAAAGCAAACATGGAAGTGCGAGTATGCTTGTTTGAAGAAATTCAGCACATGAAACAAATTCTTATGTGCATATAGTAACGAAAGTATTATAAAGAAGAATGAGTACATTAATTACTAACAAGAGTTAAATATGCAAGAATGTTTGCACCGTGGAGAATAATGGCGCGATTTAACGGTTGAGTGAACGAATCTTGGTCTCTCATCTGCACTACTCAGCAGCTTTAAAATGGGTACACGGTTTCGAATGTGTAGTGATATCACCGAGGGGACGTGTACAAACGAGCTCGATAAAGTTTCGACTGAGTACAAATTCACCAACGCAAAAGTTATGCCATTCATCCTTGGAAAATCTCGTGTTCGTCTTTAAAAAAGCAATATATTGCATTAAAAGTGAAAAAGGCAGCAAAATGCTTGAAGAATCGCTGACAATTACTGTACGCCAAGTACATATTTCTTCATTATCAAGCTCATCTGATAGGAGCGGGAACAAGGCGTTAAACGAGGAGTGCTCTAATTTACTGACTATAATGGAATATTCCCCCTTTTCAACGCGATATAGTTACGGGTATTAACGGTTGCCGAAGCCGAGAGAGCTACGTGCGGGTAGAATTTTTTTCTCAGCGAATGTAATCAAGAAGGGAATCATCAAATATTTATGAGCTAAATAATAATCTAGAGAGCCGGGCAGGATGTTTATTAATAAATTAATCTCTTCATCCTGTTAACCAGCAATTTCGAGCATTTGTTGTTTTTTCTCGTTATCCGTAAGATTTTAATTAAAATATTGCTGAAAAAACAAACCTGCATGCCATGGTAGCGCGTAATACAGCGAAATTGATTTCCGCGCTTTTTACCATGCCATCCCGGGCCCCCTCCCCTCTTCGTATTTTAATAAAAGCACGAATGAAAAGCCGGACAAATATTGGCGAACCTATATACAGTTGAAAACCCATTCAGAAGGCCAGCTCAGCAAGTGCGCACGGATGCAAGTCGAAAAATTCTGGCGAACTCGCTGAAAATAATAACGCACCGCACAGCACGCTGCGGGATCGCATGTTTGCATAATATATCGAATTTCGGGAAAAGACTCGCTGTTGGCGGCGCATTGTTATCTCGGTCACATGCGCTCGCGCGAGCGCGGCATTTCACTTTTCTTCCGCGTTATCTCGCGCAGATCATCAGCGGCGGCGGCAGCAGCGTCGAGCGGAATTATATACATCTCTGTCTCGCTCTCTCTCCCTCTCTCTCTCTCTCTCTCTCTCTCTCTCTCTCTCCCTCTCGCCAGCTGCCTGTCTCGCGTTCTACGTGCGAAAATTTTCCGCACCTTACACAATCTGCGCGATACACACAGCGCGAGATGATCGCGCGTGTGCGCGGTGCGCACTTTCCTGGAATTTCATGAATAACTTTTATCCCATTATTATTGCGCTGCTGCTGCTGCGGGGATCATTCGCGAAAAGCGCTAATCGGTCAAGCATCGCGCTCGCGCTCGCGCGCAGTATAAGAGAGACTTAGACCGGGAGCGAGAAAACGAGCTGGGAAAAGTCGTATCGTTACAGCGTCGCATCGATACAGCTTCGCGGAATGAGCCGCGCTCCCGGTTATTTCCTCGCGCGAGGTCGTCCAATTAAGGTCGAATTTCCACACGGGCTTGGAGAGAGAGGGAGCCAACTAGCGGACCACCGCCGTGCTGTGTGTGGAAGAAAGTCGCCGGCTGCTCTTATGCGGAATTAAGGGGATGCGGGGACTCGCTCTAACGCGCCGCCGACTCGAATTGCATAACTAATTGTGCGCACTCGGGCTTTTCTGGGGTTACGATAATTCAGTGATCTCGCTCTACCTCTGATGCCTTCTCTTTCTCTCGTTCTGCATGTATATTTGACAATGGAAAGTTCGAGGCAATCCGTGGGACTCGACTCGCAAATTGACGTTCGTTTCGCGTACACTGAAATATTCGGGTGAAAAGTGCACAGCCGGGGTATAATTGCAGGTGAATAATGACCACTGCAGTCCGCAGGGCCGCGCGCGTAATTAACGAGCAATCAGCGCGGCGGCGCATGAAACTCTTACAGGCTGCAGTCGCGGCCGTTCGATAAGCGCGCGCTCGTCGCCAATCCGTCACATCCCTCACGAGCGCGCATCAGAAGCAGCAGCAGCAGCAGCAGCCGCGGTGCGCTGTAGCGACGACAAGCCGCGTCTATCAGAGCGTCTCCCGTACTGTGTGTGTATACGCAGCTACAGACACTGCAGCAGCCGGTAGCGGCGGCGGCGACGGCGATTGACATATTCCTATTACGCAAGTGCGCGGCTCACGAGAGCGAGAGCTGCTCGGGCCTCATCCGCGTAATTAGCGCGTTGATGTACGGCCGCGCTCGGCGGCCCGAACGAGGGCCCATTTGTAAGCCGAGCCAAGCCCGACGCAATTACTCACGCAGGTGCGATACATATCGGCCCCCGGGATCCCCGCCGGGGCGCGCGCCTTGCTCTCTCTCTCGCTCTCTCTCTCTCTCTCTCTCTCTTTCTGTACGGCACTCGCACACGCGAGCCGAGGAGAAAAGCATCAGCCGCTGGCTTTTTAGCGCTGTCGGAAAACCCGACCCGCTTCCGTCCTGCTTTTTTACCCCGCGCTCGCGAGCAGGGCGAGATTAAATTGGATCTCACCGGCTTGATTCCGCGCCTTTGTGCGGAGCCTGCTGGCAGAGTTGGTGCAGCGACGCGACTTTTATCGTTTGCTTTTTACAGCCGAACGCCGGAAAGTTCATCTCTCCGAGTCGACGATATTCGCTGATTAAGTTTGACGACGGCGGTGGCGGCGCGAGTTGTTTTAGGAAAAATCCCGACGCCGCTCGCCGCCGTGTTTGCGGCTGTCTGTTTGACGGGGGGCGGGATCGGCGCTGCACTCGCGGGGATTCGATCTAATCATTGTGTTTGCTCTTTGCGGCGTGCGTGCGCTTCCACGGGCTTTTGAACAAATTGGCTTCTGTATTTCGCGGAGGAATCAGTTCGTCTGGTATTTCGCGCAACGAGCAGCTCGAAAAGCAGGATCAAAAGCGAGAAGTCGTTTCTCGAAAGCTCCTGAACTTTCAGAATTGCATTTGCCTTCTACGGCCGTCTCAGTTTGCGCATGGCGATCGGCATCACGGCTTCCTGCATCAGTAGTAAAAACGTTCGAAGAATGACTGCTCTGCTAACATATAAAACGAGAACAGATACCTCGGGAGGTAAAAATATTTTACAGTCTCATTGAGAGTCTATTTGCTCGGACACGCGAGTAATAAACATTAATTACCGTTCGACGTTAACAACGACCACTGAAATATGGAGATAAATACGCATTTGAATAACATTAAAAAGCCCGTGATAATTATAAATCATGCTCAATACTCATACGAAAGCCCGGAACGTAAATGTGCCTATACGTTTATTTATACCAGTCAGTCCGCGCATTTTATTTACAGCCGCGCGTAAAACGATCGTAAATTTCAAAAAAGGCGCACACCGAAAAGAACGAACCGTGTATACGAACGTATTCCGTTTGATGTACATTTCGGCAACTCACAGCCACGCATATATATTACATCCGTATCACACGGATTCCCAAGCTCTCCAATCCCGCTAAAATATTCACAATTCCATCAAAATTCACTTACGCCGCGCTCTATTATTAAATCATCCCGACTGCGGCCCTAAAAAAGCGGAGATCCCGGTATACGTACAAGAAAAAGCCAGGATTTTTCCCACAAGGCAGCAGCGTGCAGGGTCAAACGGTATACAGCCACGTATATAAGTAAGATCGTCTTCGCCGAGCGAAACAATGGTCTCGGTTGAGCGGCAGCGGCGAACGCGGAGCAGCGGGTGTATCGCGTTTTAATTATCCAATGCACCGCGTGGCAGCTCGTTTCCCTTGAAAAATCTCGCCGGCTCAATCTCAGCACGCGCTCAATACATCGCAGCAATTTTGCAGCAAATATCCTTTTCTCTCTCTCTCTTCTTCTCCTCCTACATCGCGATAAAAAAAGAACAAAGAGCGAAATCCTCGTGTGCGTGCATACGCAGCGGCGGCGGCGGCAGAAAGCAAAATGAAAATGTTACGGAGGCCCGCAGAAATTTTTGCCCGCTCTGCTTAGTCCGCGCGCGGTCTCTCGCAAAGGAGAGGAGAGGAGAGGAGAGGAGAGGAGAGCAAGATGAACGAGGAGATGCAAAAAAAGGACGCACGGCTTCATAACTCGGAGGAGCGACGGCGGCGGCGTTCCTGGGCTCTCTCCTCTTCCCCGTCGAGTCTCCAGATAACCTTTCCAACCGACAATTATTGGTAATATCGGAGCTGCATGGCTGCCACGAGCAGCGCGCAGGGGCGAACGATTATACGGGAAACGAGAAGAAAGATGAGGGGAGATATATAGAGAGAAGCAGGGAGAGAGGGAGAGAGGGAAGAGAGGATAGGCCTCGAGGCGGAGAGTGAGATTCGCTCGAGTGCTCGAGAAACGTCGGACGTGCGGCTCCTTGGGCGCAAATTACAGAGTAGTCGGGGCGGCGGGCACGTTGTTTACCATGGCCAAAGTAAATCTAATGAATATCTATGTAAACAAAAGAAGCGGAGAGAGAGAGAGCCTCATCGCTAAGTAGTTCTCTCCCACCCTCTGCTCATTTCCATCCTCTATATTCCTCTTCCTCCTCCTCCCCCCTGATATGCATTTATACTCTGGCGCACGTACACGTAGATATACGCGCGGCGGCAGATCATTGCCGCGGCCGAGCGAGATATATACCTATATACAATAAATAAATGGTTCTCGCGCGCGCCACGGCTTATTGACGCTTTTTGCGCTTGGCCCACCAGCGCGCGCGCGCCCACTCCTCCTAACGAGGGAAAACCCGTTTTTCCGGACCGGAGGATAGCGCAGATGCGCGGCACGCGATTGCCCGGCCTCTTCGTCTTCTTCTTCTTCTTCTGCTGCTGCTGCCGCTGCTCCGCTCGCGCATCACAAAAGACGAGCGCGATGTTCGCTCGAAAAATGTCGATCCGACGTGTGCAAGAAAAAGAGGTGCGCTTTCGTCGAAAATTACATCTCCGGATGCGAGCGATAATTGATTTGAACTCGCTCAAGGTCGCGATAATTGCGTATCTCTTATTGCCGACGATTCTGCTTCTCTTAATAAGCGGTGGCTGCGCTGATTTGTGTGTTCAACGCGAGGAAATCGCCGATGATGTCGCTACCCACTTGCGCGCTCACGAGGTGTATACTTACTCGATCGCGCCTTCGCGATCCCGATGCGTCGTCGGCTTGACGATCCTACGCTTCATTTTATTTTAAGCGCGCTAAGTAGATGATTGCACGTGAGAAAAAAATTCGGCCGGTTGGTTACGTATACACATACGCATGTGCCTTAATTCGAGCAGTCGAGAAAGATGCGTGTGTAACGTACCGAAAAATGCGGACTAATGAGGACATGGCCTCTAACGGAATAGCGAAACAGCTTTTATTTTCGGAGTCGGGACACGTCTTCTTATCTCGCCCGTTCGATGAAAATCTACTCGGAAGTTTTACGATCGGATCGTCGCTGAGTCGGGATACATTTTATGAATTAAAAATCGTGTTACGTAGGCTGATGGTCCTGCGAGCGACGTTGATACTCGAACCGTGAAACTTTTTAGAGGAATTCAGCCTTGTTTTCAGGAATTCTGACATTGTCTCGAGATGTTTTATTAGTCTTCTGTTTTCTCCCGAGAGCGTTCTTTTCAACGTCACTGCTGCAAGCATGACTCGGCGACTAAGAAGACGTTTAATAAAGTCAAGCAGCTTGCACCAGGACCGGGGACAGCGGACGCAATATTAATAAACATAAACGTTTCTCTAATACTACTTTGTGGCTATTTATCGTTTCCAATTCTAGCCGTTTGTCGCTGCGCGCTTGCGGTCGATGGAGAAATAAAGAAGTTTAATGCTTCTTCAGAGCTATTACAATTTTCATTTCGAAAACGAGTAAAGGCGTAGGTCATCTCTCCTTGTGTAGATTCGAGATAACAGCGCGCGTACGGCGGTTCACACGCATGATTCACACCCGAGGCTAATAAAAATAAAAAGCAAGCAGCGGGAAAATTTACATATCGCTCGAAATTTCAATTAAATTTTACGAGACAAAACGTTTCGACGTTCAATAAACGGGACTGTCGTAAACTCTACGTAAGCGTGCTTTTCTGAAATTCAAACGGCGTTCATAATAGAGAAGAAATTACCCGTTCTCGTCTCGGTTCGTGATATAATAACAGTATAAGCATCGATCTCTCACCGCGGCAATAACGAGACTCCGTATCCGTATTCGAGGCTCCCCCCATAACGTAGGGTGTGCTCCCCATAAATAAAATATCAATATCCGAGAAGAGTGCTCGGCCGGGCTGCATTCTCGAATTTCGCCCGAGCGCGGGCCCATAACCCTCGACCGCACACGGCAAACGAGCCGACCTGCAGCAGTAGCAACTCCGGGAACAACAACAACGACGACGACAACAGCACACACCGGTAGCAGCGACGGCGAGCGCGCGCGCGCGCGATATTAATGAATTACCAGCTGGCCCGTATACACCCTACTGCTGACGGCGTATCCTGCAGCATTAAACGAGCCATAAACTAGCCCACGCCGTGCGCGGCCAAGAAGCCGCGCGCGAAGAACTATGCGCTCGGCTCTCCATTAACGAGTCGCCGCATGCGATCGTGGTTATGGTAATACATGCCGGACGAAAAACGCTCGGTCGGATGAAAAAATATTCCGACCGAGACTCATCCGTCGTCGAGCAGGAGAGAAAGAGCAGGGAAGGAGTAGGGAGCAGTTTCTGTCCGTGCGGCCAAGTTTTTATCGTGATTTCTTTAAACATCGAGCGAGATAACGATCGCGCGCGCGCGCACGGACATTCACGTTCGAATTCCCCAGTGCGTGCGTTTTTTCTCGCTTCGGACATCTCGAAACTTCTACTCCCCTCTTTCGCCCCTTTTATCTTTCGGCCGTACGATCACCTCCGCTTTTTTTTTTTACTCGACATGTATATGTTCGTGTATGGACAATTTTGCAGGAAATCGAACGGAGAAAAAGTGAGAAGACTGAATCGTGATTACTCTATACATCGTCTTTTTTTTGCAATAAACAGTTTGCTGGGATTATTTAATTTTGGTTATTATAACGATTTGTTACTATTGCAAGGGGTGCGTCGCGAAGATCACTTACGACTATGGAACCGATATAGTCGGAACCGTGGTGGGTTTGTATAGATATATTTAGTCGGAGAGCGAACTTGGGATCGTTTTTGATTGCAATGACGAATATCTCGGGGAACTCGTTGGCGTACGTTGAATGCGGCTTCGAAAATGGACAACCAAGTTTTGGAAACTTGAGCAGCATTCAGTAAAGATTAATAGTTCTATTTATTGCGATCATCATTTAGAATATTTCCACCGAAAGGTCTTTGATGAGATCGATGTATTGGTTGCCTTTCTTGCCTTGGTTATCAACGCCAAGGAAAGTCATAAGTTTCTTAAAGGAACTAGCGACTTTGATGCGCTTCGTGCCGTTACAGCATGAGCGGCCAAAGCAGCAGGCCAACCAAGGCAGTTTTAGCATTGGTGGCACACCACTATATCTTATAGACTCGAAGCGCATGTTGTTATGAGGGAAATAAAAAAGTGCATAAGCGCCACCTATTTTCACCGGCCAGACATGGAGAGTTTAGGCGGTGACGAATTAAAGGGCCAGCCCAAAATTGCTTTGTATTGGTATTGATATCGCTCTAGCAGTCCGCACGTATACATTACGTATATTAAAATTAAGTTTAATTGCTCCGCGCGTTTTATTTTTTACATTATTAAGGTTAAGTAGAGCTTTTAGATACGTGTGCGTACATGAACGACTCATTCATAAGAGTCAGGTGCCGACTATCCTTTTTGGTATAAAAGTGAAATTTTCTTCTATTCAGAAAGTATTTTTTGTTGAGGTTCTAAATTCATACGTACAAGTTTTATAGGTTATATCGTGCACTGCTTGAAGTCGTAAAATTCTAAATATTAGTAACTGTTTGAATATAATAAAAAACTATCCTAATATCTCATTTTTTTCGCATTACTTATCATTCTTGTAAAATTTAAAATACAACTTCGAATTCAAAATTGAACCGGAACCGCGCCTTTTTTTAACTGACCAATCGGACAATAAATAGAACTCCTTCAAGATGGAGCGATCGAAACTTTTAGGTAGGATCCATTTTGGAGGATTTTTTGAGGACTTTTACTTCGGGTACTTCTCAGAGAAGCTATGCTCGTATGAAAGTGCAAGACTGAGCTGGCCATGACACAACCCTCCTAAATCGCTTTCTTTATAAATAGCCTTTACTTCGTTGCTTGTTTTCTTCTCTTTATAGCCTTTTCCATTTCTTCAAAATCTGGGTTAATTCTCAATTTTTTAAAAAAATCAATTGCATTATGCTTCAAATTAATTTAATGAAATCATCGATCTACTTTATTCTTTGTATTTTAATTTGTTTTGATACCAATAAGTTACTGAATAATTTTATTTATTTTCTTATAAATAGTTTTTGAATAAATTTAATAGAAACTATTTGCAGGGAGAATAATAAGCAGTTAAAAGCAGAATGGTTTTCAACTGTTTCTTAAAGATATGAATAAACAAAACCGTGCCTGTCGCGTGCCGTTGATGTCCGAAAGACAATATTCGTCGTTCTTTTACAGGGAATCCGCGAAAGCTCCGAATAAACTAATAAAGCTGTAGCTTATCCAATATGCTTGTTTGTTTCTATACAGGATTTCCAACGAGAAAACACTCATCCGAGGCGGCAAAGGTACACACGAAAGAAGCGCCGCTCGCGTACACAATCGACCAACCGGAAAATGATTATCATAATGACCGATGAGCCGATCTATGGCCGACGGAAAATCCATCCGTCTTCCACAGAGAATAGAAGAAGAAGAAGAAGAAGAGGAGGAGGAGGAGGAGGAGGAGAATACGGAGCGCGCGCGCGCGAGGCCAATCTGCCGCGGCGTGGAAAGAAGCGCGCACCGCGGCAATAAGGAAATGCGGATCGGAATGTCTCGATCGAAGCGGTAGCTCTCGCTCTCTTATTTGCTTCTCCGCGGCTCCGTTTCGCTCCTTTATCCCTCGCGCAAACTCTCTTCGCGCGGCTATACGCGCACGTGTACACGGAGTAAGTATTGTATGCGTCGCTCGGGAAAATAGAAGGAAAGTCGAGCGGACCGAATCGTTCGAACGCACTTTGGCGCGAGGCTTTTATTACCGCGCGGTCGGGTACTTTGGCCGTAATTAATTTGGCGAACCGCCGCGCTGTGCGTATTCTCCGGAGAGGGAATAAGGAGAATAGTGCGCTGCGCAGCCTGTCGTTTCGGATTTACCGTTACATCGCACTGCTCGAATATTAGACTGGATTTACTCGCGTTTGGAAATGCTGAAATTTGCTTTTACTGCCAGCCGATACCTTTTGCGGCTCTCGAACGCCTCGCCAGTTCAGTAAACTTTCCGCGGCAATTACGCGTCGTCCGTTTCGGAGCAAAAAAACGCACGCGGCATACGTATTAGTATTCGTCGTCGGTATGCAACGTAGTGAATATCATCGCAGGAATGCAGTTCTTCGGACGAGCGCGCGTGCATTTCGAGTACGCGTAGGCAAAGGCAGGATAAACATTCTAGATGAAGCGGAATACACGGCGAAGAAATTTCCAAGTTTATCTCTCCGCTCGTACGCCGACGGGATTCCCGACAATGCGCACCGGCCACAATGCGCGAATAACCTGTCGATAGCACAGGGGAAAATCGATACGCACCGAAACGTACGCTCCGACGAGTGCGGGAGCGCTTCCCCATCAGATGCACATATAATAAATGCAAGCGCGAGTCAACAGCGGGGAAAACCTTCTCCTATACTCCACATCCAACTGCTGCTGCTCGAGCGCGTAATATGAAATTCCAGCGTCGCGCTGTTGCCTCCTCTCGTAGTTTTGCATAAACAAGCTGCGGCGAAATCCCTTTACCTCTCTCTTTCTCCAAGGTAAAAATCCAGGAGAGGGCATCCAGTTATAATAAACAAATGCTGCTGCTGCTGCTGCTGCTGCTGCTGCTGCTGCGGGCGCTCGATATTATTCCTCGCGCTATGCGAAGAACCGCGCGCGTGCAGCGGGGCGTTTCAGTGCACCAGCTTGTACCGTTTGAAAATTGAGCCGACGACGAGTTTATTGCGCCTTTGTACTACCACTAGGCGCTTCTCCGCTGATCGGAAGGAGAGTGGATCTTCCTTATATTTCCTCTCGAGCGACTGAATTACTTTTCTCCGGGGCTCTCGATTCAACGCGCGTAGGAAACAAAGAGCCGGATCATAACGGATGCAGCAGCCGCGCTTGTAAATACAAACTCGACATTTTACACTCAGACTGCCGAGTGCCGTCACAACATCGGGCGGAACGACTGCATTAGCAGATCGTGTAAAAATTTACCGGCTAATGGACCGAAGTCGATACTAACGAGAGAATCGTCTCTAGTTACGCGCGCTGCTGTTATATGTGGTACGCATATGCAGAGAAGCGCGCGTCGCGAAAGTGTGGACAATGATGAGAGATGCGATAACAAGGGCGAAACGAGGCCCCTGCACGGTAACGAGTTTAGCAATTAGCCGGCTTGTCTGAGCGGATTCATCGATTCCCAGGTACGCGGAAATCGACGAAGAGATGTGCCTCCGCCGCCGAGGCTTTTCTGAATTCTGATCCGCGCGCGTTACGTATACAAACGAGCCATATGAGCTGTGCTCGTTAGCGCATAATTGTGCGATAATCTATATCTGCAGCGCATCGGCTGGTCATTTTTAAACGCATCTTTTCCGCGCGAGTTCGCGGCTAATGCGCAAAAGTTCAAAACAATGGCTTTTGTGGCGCAGCGTCAAAGCAATCAGCCGCGGTCTGCAGGATGAAGCACAGCCGACCTAATTGAAGACCGTATCAGCGGCGGCCGGGTTATCCGACTCGCCTCTGCGTATGTGCAGGCTACACGGGCAGCGTATACGGAGCGATGCGCGAAAAAGTTCACGCGGCTTTTTTCCTCGCGCTCCTTGCTCCTTCTCCTTTATCTCGGACTGCTCGCTGTCGAGTTAAGTGAAATTGTCGGTGAAGCCGGCATTTTTTCGTCCCCCATCCCCGCGACGAGCCTGCATTAACTGATAGGTCTCGAGGGGCTTTTACACTTATTGCGGCCGCGTATGAACTTTCCCGCTAGTTTTGCCTCCCCCGCAACTGCGGGCTAAGTTGAAAATCTTGCCGTTTCCCGGAGAGCTGTGTCTCGTGTGCTTCCCTGAGCTCACTTTGGCAGTTTGCGCAATTTCTTTGCCGACGCGCCGGCTGCAGTTATGACGTCCTATACGTACGTATATAAAGAACTTTGCGAAGCAAAGTTCACGGGAGTTGTGTGCTGCCGCTCTGCGGCGGAGACGAAATTATCCGATGTCGGGTTTAATCAAATCTGGGGCGAATCTCGCGCGTATCGTCTTATAGCGAGACGAGATCGAACGCATTCAATTATTTCCATTTATTTCGTCGGACACGAGCCCGGGTATAACGCACATTAACGAGTGTTGAACGAGAGGAACGAGAGAAGAGGGACGATGAGAGGCGTAGCCCGGTGAATTCCTCGGCGACGATTTAATTTTCGAGCATAATTTCCAGAAAACGGTACCTTTGCGCCGTAAAGTTCGTGAGTCACTTGAACGGAGTAAAAACTTTATCTTTGTTAAACAAGCACGAACTCGCGCGCATCGGGGGCCAATAAATTATTCGATGCTGGCTCTATTGCCGGGGCAACAATTCCGGGCACGTGTTCTCGAGCGTGTGCGCGAGGCTCTCGCGGGCCGCACTAAACTACGCGCGTAAAAAGGACGCATAAACGCCTGTCGAACCCGCGGAATCCTAAGAGCGAAACGATGTTGCGGCCTCGGGCCATCCTCGGCTTCCTTCTCGGCTCCTTTTACGATTGCGGCTCGAAATCCACGCGCCCGCGAAATCTCGCGACTGCAACTTTTCCCAACGCGAACTTCTCCGCGCGCGAGCTTTTTGCTGGTGCGCGAGCGACGGGATCCTTCCGCGCGCGAAGACGACGACTGCGCCGAGATTTATGAGGACTTTATTCAAATCTTAATGCGCGAGGTATTGTTTAGCTCCGGAGGATTCCGGGGCGCGCGGGGAAATGGCCCGAGGCTCGTGCGCGGCTGCGCGTAAAATAGCGGGACACGGGAAGATACTTACTCGAGCGCGAGGCTACTGATAGTTCGGCCGAAAAAGTTTGATTAATCTCCAGCCCGAGGCGCGTTGCTGCACGCTCGCGTTCTAATTCGAGAGAGAGAGAGAGAGAGAGAGGGAGCTTTTCGCTGCGGAAATATAATTTTACGACTGCGTTTTGAATTGCAAACGCGTAATTTATAGTTTTGATAATCGAGCTTGGATCGAACGACGCCGGTAACTGATAAGACGCACAATGAAACGTTGTCGCGTAGGCTGCTTACAATGCAAGCTCGATAGCAAAAAACCACTAACTTATAGTTTTATCGTTTTCACAATGAAACATTGCAAATAGAACATCGCGTTAATGATCGCGAGTTAGGAGTTTTTGTCCGCCGCGGGGCACTCCGTGTCTCGCTGAAATGAGTTTCCGACAAAGCCAAGTGGAGCATGAAAAATTGTTAAAGTAATAAGCGGTTACGAAGTAGTAAGTAGCAGCGAAGCAGTTTAGCTTCGGCTAAAAAAATAATTGCGAACTGCGCGTGGACGGCTTTATGAACCGTTACCTGCTTAAACAACGGCTCGTAAATTATACGCAGAACGAATTCTTCGAAAAAAAGGAACTCATTCTCGAGCGCGCATTTCGATAAAAATCCACAATCCTCGGAAAGCGCTTTTCTAATTAGTCTTCGTCTCCGCTTTTCATTTCTTTCGCAGCGTGTTGACTTACGCCCTCGGCGGACCCGCCGCGCAGAAAAAGCTCGGAAACAGCAAGAGCCTCGTCGAAGGAAACCCAGGGCTCTCTGCGAGCGCGCGACGTTCATTGTGTCCATATGCAGGAGCGCGCGGGCACGAGCTCTACGCCCGCCGCCGCGGAAAACAATGAGAAACGAGCATTCTGCAGCGGAACGAGCGAGGGAAAAAAGAAGCTCACGACGAAATAAAGAACGGCCGGGAGGCAAAAAGACGAGCGGGGAGAAGTTAAGGTCCGAGCCGGCCTTAATGAACCGATGCGGCCAGAAAACTCGGCTCGCAGTCGGGAGTCGCGAGTGTGTATAGAGACTGTATAGATGTACACGGAGGAATGCGCAGCGGCGAGGCGGATGGCGCTGCAGTGTCCTGGCGGCGACGCCAATATTCTCCGAACACGCTGCGGTGAGCGAAGAGGAAAGCGGTGTGAAATCGACTGGAAAGACAATATGATTTTGAGCGCCGAGAGCTGCCCGACTCTTCGTTCGGCAAAATAGTAGCTACTCTCTCTCTCTCTCTCTCTCTCTCTCTCTCTCGAGAGAGAGAGAGAGAGAGAGAGAGAGAGAAGGAGCGAATGAGGCGGATATGTATCGTATACACATCGTTCTGCTGCCGTGCAAGTCGTGAATGTGCACTCGACTTTTTCTCGCGCGTATAATAAGCGTTGCATAAGAGAAAATATCATAGAGTTGTAAGTGAAAAATAATGGACTGGAAAGTGGGCGTATTGAAGCGGTTCTGCTCCGGAGAATCTGGTTGAGTTTAATCGAGACTGCAGCTATAAAATAACGATGAGAACTGCGATCTACGACTGCGCGAGACGGTATCGGTATATTTGCGTAATGACTCGTCACTTTCTCGACAATCGCGCGCTGGCCGAAAACAAACAAGTAAAACAGTACAGAGCGAACAAAGAAATCCAAAAGTAGCCGCACAGCTCGCAGTTTTGCGAGAAACAAGCAGTGCACGAGCGTCCGCATCGCGCAGGTATAGGGCAAGGGAATTAATGGAGCAGCATAACGGCTCGCGGCGGGCGCTCGCGACCGACTTCTCAGCGGCGGCGTGCAGCGCGCCAAAGTGAAAGAGGGAGAGCAGCGCGAGAAAGAAAGAGCAGGAGAGCAAAGTGCGATTCGTGGTATTTGATATCGGGATAATCACTCGCGCTCTCGGCATAGTCCGCGGATATATATAGCCCGACGCGAGCGGCAGCGCGCGCACCTATATACACTGCACGTACAAGCACCGCCGCCGCCGCCGCCGCCGCCAGAGGCCGACGATCCGTATACACAGCCGCGGGTGTAGTCGTGAATCGCGCCGCCGCCGCCGCGATGTGTTGGATGTGGTGCAGCAGCACGCGAGAGGGCCGCCGCGGCAGCACGTGAGGTTAACCTCTCTCGCGCGCAGCTCACCTCCTCTGATCGTCTCTCTCTCTCTCTCTCTCTCTCTCTCTCTCTCTCTCTCTCTCTCGCTCTCGCGAGCAGCGCCGCTCTCACGAGAGCGAGCCGCCGCGGGGCTTTCTCTTTTTCGCGAGAGAGCCAAGACTATGGGTACGTGGGTACAGATGGCCACCGGCTGCGCGCTCCAAACACACTGGAGGTGTGCATGTACCTCTTATTCGCCGCGCGCGAGACTGTATTATTGCGGGCTTTGTTTGAATTTTCCGGGTGGAGCACGAGAGATTGACACGAGGCGCGCAGCCGGCCGTGAAGGAATCACGAGCGATAGCGCGTCGTATCGCGGCGGCTCCAGTTTAATGCCTCGATAATTTTCGGATGTAAATGCGCGGCGCGCGCGCGCTCTCTCGGCTGTAGATGAAAGTGATAAGGCTGCGCGGTAACCTGTTGCTGCTGCCGCTGCTCGTATAACCGATATTAGACTGATTTTTTCGGGAAACCGAGAGGGGAGACAGCCGCGGACAGATAAGGCCTTTTGGCTTTTGACGCGGACCGGACGCGAAGCCTGCAGATATAATTGATCGCGCGATTTCAATGTGCTCGTATCATAAAGGAGCGCCGCGAGTCGTGCAGCTTTGACACACTGCGGTGTATAACGCGGAAAAGTATGGGTCTCTCGCTGCAGTCGGAAGATTCGAATCGACAAGTTGGCGAAAATTGATAACATTCAGCCGAATGCGCGCGGAGATTTGTGCACTTATCTTTTATGGCTCGCTGTGTATAAGAGGCTGCAGCGACGATGTTAATAATTCTTGGACGCGGAGCCATAGGAAAGCGTACGACTCCGTGGAGAACATCAAGATATTTTCTACGTTCGGAATCGGGGTTACCTTATTTTTCAAAGTCAGCGAATTATATACCATATCGAAAGACGTATCGTTCAATACCGAATATAGCTTTATCGACAGTCTTATAGAGGAGAAAATTATAGAAAGTACCCTTGGTGTTTCGAGTGGGACCGTGTAACTCGTGTAGTTTAACAATCGTTCATTGTCCTTTTTTACACGGATAAGTAAACCGCGAGAAAAGGACATTGATCAGAGGCCCGATATACCGTTGGGTCAACTCGATCGTCACAGTGTACGTGTCATTAAAGGTATACATTTTTCCGTGCACAGCGTCGCGTGGAATTCGAACGAGCGCTTAATTGCGTCGCGGCGGCAGAGGCGGAGGCATCTTCATTTGCAAGCAGCGATTAAACGAAAAATAAACTAACCCATTCGATTCCGGGGATTGGGAGTACCCGCAGCTCCTCTCGGGCCGCAAACATCGCGGAAAATTGAACCGGCTTCTCGGGAGAACTCGGATAAATTACGAATTCAACTAATTTGAATTTTGGTCGTTCCGAAGTCCCTTTACTGCACCTGCTAGACATCTCCGACCGCGTGAAGCATAGGGATCGTCGACGCGCTCCAACTGCCGCTGCTGCCTCCGTCCTATCTTCCATAACGCCAACTCTCTCGACAGAGTCCCAATCAGAGCCACTCCGGGGGCGCGAAATGGAATCCCACCGCTCTCCGGCACCTCGAGTGCTCGAATGGGCCAATTTACCTTTTTTCCATTCAATTATTCAGGACGCGCAATAAACAGAGTGCGTTTCGCGAGTTTCGCCGAAAGTTTAGTTTGTTGTGGCCCTCTCATTAGAAGATTTTTCCGTTAATCTTTCGAGCAGCTCGACGCCGAGATTAAGTTTCATTCGTATGCATATCATTAATTCGCGACAGCACACGAAAATTGCGCCAGCGTCGGCGATGCGGTTCTTACATGCGCGCTGCACTCGCCCTGGGAATAACGCGGACTGGCGTTTTCAAAAGCAACATTTACCTTTGTCATCGCATAATTTGATCATTTACATGCGCAATCACACTCTCGCGCATGCAAAGTCTCCGCGCGCTCGAGCGATATTAATTTGTCAGTGTGCTTAAACGCTGCAGTCAGCGCTGGTGCTCAGCAGCTCGGGTCACTTACCCCGAAGGCTGGCGCAGGCAAAGCGGAGAAAGACATTCGCGCAGCGAGACAGACAGAGAGAGAGAGAGAGAGAGAGAGAGAGAGAGAGAGAGAGAGAGAGAGAGAGAGAGAGAGAGAGAGAGAACCAGAACTGCTCACGCGGCTTTTCTCGTGGCTCACGGAACAATATCGCGCGGCGACGGCAGCAGCAGCAGCAGTACACATAGCCGCATTGTGACCGTCGTCGTCGTCCTCGCGACCGCTGCAGGTTTTCAAGAGGGAGCCGTGCATATATACCAAGGAAAAGGAGCTCGCGGCTCTCTCACACGGCCGTTATAAGGGGAAACGTCAGTCGCGAGCGCGCGTGTATGTGTGTATGCCCCGCGAGAGAACGACGAAAGAAGAGAGAGAGAGAGAGAGGAATTTTCTGGTTTGCAATGGAGATCCTGCCACGAGCGAAAAGTCGGTGCATTATGAGACTCTGAGTTGCTGCCGAGTCCGACTTCGGCATTGTGACGTCGTCGTATAGATTCTTTCTTTCATGGCTTCGGAGAAAAGTCACTTCGTTTGATGCTACTTTGAGAAATTCTAATTGCCTCACTAATTGTCAACTGTTTTTTTTTTTTCAATTTCATTATTATCTACAAATGAATCGCATGAAGGGGAGAACCTCTCTATTCCACAGTTTCGTCCTCGTTTCAAGTACATACAACAAGAGGACTAATAATTTTCAATGAAAAAGTAAAAAGTTTCGTTACGAGCTCCGAAACTGTTAGGATTGAAGGAAAGCACACGATCGTGCGCATACACGAAATAATTTTTAGTTGGAATTTCATCATTTGCCTGAAATGTTATCCCTGATGCAGAATGATGATGCATATGGCCGTGTAGAGCCTTCAGCAGTACATTGCCGCGGGTATTGCGCAACTTTTGTTTATCGAATGAAATCTAGTACACGTCAGTACACAGAACAATATCAGACTTTATAGAAGACAATTTTCTCGCTTGATACAGGCGATAATAATTTCAGAGAATAAGGGCACTTTGTATGCTTCGTTGATTATGCCCGTCGTGAACTTTTCTCGTTGAAGCACGACTGGGCGTCGTGGAATCGCAAAAATGTTTAAATAAATTAATCGCGTTGGATCGACAGTACGGTGGAAAATAATCTTCTTCTTAATGCAATCCTGCTTTTAAATGTTCTCGGCGTGTTCCAGATTCAGCAAGCGACAAGGCGAGAGCGCATCTCTCAAAGTCAAAAAGAAGAAAGACGAAATTAAAAGTTTCCGGATTCACGGGGATTCTTACTCGAGAGAGCATTAAACGCGAAGAAGAAGTAGAAGGAGGCGGCAGAGGAGGATCAGAAGAAGAAGAAGAAGAAGAAGAAGAAGAAGAAGAAGGAGAAGAAGGAGAAGAAGAAGGAGTGGATGATGCATTAAAGCTGCTAGCCAACAAAAAAATTACACAGACATCAGCATGAAAGGCTTGAGAGAAATACGCTTTTTAACGAAGTCTCCTGGCTGGCTGCACGCTGCCTCCTTGCACTCGACTTTTCTATAAAACCCGAGAGCGGGGAGCGAGAGGGGTACAAGAAGGAGCAACTCCTTGAGAAAATAGAACGCGCGCGCATTTACAAAATTAAAATAAGCAGAGAGCAAGCTCGCGTGCGCCCAAAGGAAGCCAGCCAGCCAACCAGCCAGCCATCTGAATAATAAAATCTCAATTCCGTTACTTCAGCGCTGCAGCAGAAGGGCTGCGAAGAAAGCCGAAGGATGAGTCGGGCAACAAAAACACAAGTAGACGAAGAAGAGCTTCCCGCGAAATTCCAGGGAAAAATGACGACGGCGGCGCGCCGACTCCGAATGAAGACGCGGATATGTGCGCGCGTACACTCGCAGGCGCTTAGAAGATCCGTCAGCTGTCGCAAGCGCTGTTGAAACTGCACTGAAATAAACGCGCGCTCAACTTTATCCATCTCCTTCTCGCGCGCGAGAGCTATAAAAGCCGCAGCGTAATCGCTCGCCGCTGAAAGGAGTGAGCCTGCTGCCGGTAGACCGAGCAAGAGAGAGAAACTGTATGACGCTGCAGCCTGCAGCCTGCACGAACGCTGCAACTATAGTCTGACAGGCGCACACTTATATACACGAGAAGATAGTAAATACTTTTACTGCGTGTTTACATTATGATAATTTATGTGCGCGTACGCGCTCGCGCGCTTCACGTCCTCCTCTTCTTATAATCGTTTATTTTTATGAGAGGAATAAACGTCAGGAGCTCTTTTTCACTCGTCTGCTTCCTTTTTCCAGCCATCCGCGTCTCTCCTGTGTTCCCCCTCTCGACTAGCTCTGCTAGGCTCCCGCTTCTTCGATTTCGTATGATTTGGATGGGGAAGCCCTGGTCATCCAGGAGAATTACAAATTACAGGCGAACAAAAGTGTCGTCCGCGACGGCGCCTGATCCTCGAGCGAGCCACTGCTTGGGTGGCACAGTTCTTAATTTACAGCTACGTATAGCCTAGACCGAGTGCACGATTCTTCTTTCGACGCCCGCGCGCGTGGGATTATTTAGAGCGGCAACAATGCATCGGGACCGGCTGTTATTGAGCTCCGCCGAGGAGAGCAAGACAAATATTTGACTTTATTTCAGAGCGAGAAACTGCAATACGGGTGCCGAGGGATCGGGCTGTATAGAAAATCAATATCATTTTAAACGGTGACTCGACACTTTTTCTCCTCGCTGTGTGTCACTCGTCCATACAGAAGCGCTTTACGAAAATAATTCGATCATCGAGCGGTGGTCAGCATTTCGCGCGGATTTTTATCCTGAATTGTTATCGCTCTGCGCGATCGCATTGAAAATTAGTCGAGCTAAAAGTACAGACCGAGATGTTTGCAAGAAATAAGTTATTTTCGCAATGCACCTTTGTAAAATTCTCTGGAATATAAGTGCAGAAATTTACGGTGCTGCATTTTTCAACTCGGAGATAAGCTTCAATAATAAGAGAACAAAACAAGCACGCGGTAAGAAAAGCCGTTCTATAAATTGAGTTCTCCCGAGACATTTTTATTGGAACAGGTTCGATAAATAAGTTATAAATTATTAAACAATGTACACTGCACGCTTGGCGCTTTTATTTTTCAAAATTAGTATTACGCGAGCGTTTACGCGAGCTCATTTATAGCAACCGTATTAGCATAAACTCAACATAACCTATTAGAGCGCAGAGTTGCTTGACGCACGCTACCTTGCGTTCCGCGTATAATATGCTAAAATAATTTTATTCCTCGCGCTCGAATAATTAGCGTAGCTGGATAAAATATCGAGCTATATTCTCACCTTGCTCCGTAGAACAGTTTTAAACGCATCAAAGCGCATTACACCGCGTACTTTTTACTTTTCGATGCTCTACATGTTTAATATATTTCTCCACTGCTGCTCTCGCGTAACGTATCGGTTATTACTTGAATCAATTAGTTGTAAAAAATGTAATTAGCACGAGGGATCGATGGTAACGTATACGTCGTCTGATTACGCCATAAATTAAATGCTTCGAACTTCTTAATTCAGTTTTTTGCGTACGTTTACCCCACGTAGGCGCATAAAACACGATTAATACATTTTTTAACTGCTCTAAATAGCTGTACGCAATTTCGTCATCGCGCGAGCATGAACGATAAGGCCGCAGAATTGCTAATAAACCATAAAACTGCACGACTGTATCAAATTATTAGCAATATAATATCAACGAGAATAACGGCAAATCATGAGTAATATCGAACGCTGTATATGGATGCACTACTGTAAAAACGCGCGAAAACACAAAACATATATACGACGATGTGAACGAACGGCAAGCAGTAGCACATAAGATCGCATCGAAAGCCCGGCGGACAATGAAAACATTATCCCGTTCCGCGAAGTTCAATTAATCGATTTATTTGACAATCGTGACCGTTCGTTAGGCGCGCCAGGCGATATTACTCGTCGGCTATATCCTTGATTCCCGTTTTTCCCGGGCGTCTAAGCACAGCTGTGTACGGGGTACATAGGTATACGTAGTATATACACCGAGAGGCAAAGAGAACAGCAGCCCATAGCGCGCGGCGTTGCGCAAAAAACCGCTCGGGCTTTATCGATGTAGAGCGCGCGCACGCCGGGTAAAATCATATAATATAGTTATTGATATACGATCGAGGCAGCCCGAGTTATAAAAGCCGGCAGCAGCAGCACGGCTCTGAAATCAGTGCCGCTACCTCTCGCTCGCATATATATATATGCGCGTACATAGGCGCAGTA
The DNA here is from genome assembly GCA_012977825.3 of Pteromalus puparum. Taxonomy (NCBI): domain Eukaryota; kingdom Metazoa; phylum Arthropoda; class Insecta; order Hymenoptera; family Pteromalidae; genus Pteromalus; species Pteromalus puparum. The sequence continues at coordinate 36,083,045 of CM053169.1, read as the reverse complement.
GCGCAGCATCAGAGAGTATATACAGTATAGAAGAGAAGGAGAGAGCGAGGGAGGGAGAGTAATCCGGACAAAGGAGAGGGGAGGAGGGGTTATTAAAATCGGCCTGGTATCGATTGGCAAATTATCGGGCCGACGTCGACGCAAGGCTAACTACAATCATTTTAACAGTCTGTCGCGCGTATATATACGAGCCGTGTGCACACGAGTCCTTTATCGGCTGCATACCTGCGCTGCGCGCATACACACGCAGGTCTATATAATACGCGTGACTCAACGGGTTTTCACGAGCAGCCTGTGTGTGTGTGTGTGCGCGTCCATAGGTGCATGTCTCATTGTGCTCGGCGTCGACTTCTATGAGTTATGGGCGTTGCTAAAAATGCAAATGGCTAGACGTTGCAGGCGGGAACGCTAGGGAGTAAGAGTAAGAGGGAGAGAGAGAGAGAGAGAAAGAGAGTTTGTGTGGATGGGAGCTGCCGACGCGAGCGCGCGCGCTTACAAGCGTGACTTCTTACTTAATTTATGTAACGAGGGAGTAGGGAGCGAGCGAGCGAGGAGGAGTGACGGCGGGACACGGGACCGAGCGCCGAGGAAATAAAAGAGTATGTGCAGCGCGCCGGTAGCTATCTCTCCCTCACTCCCACTGGATATACCTGGTGTATGCACTTTATCAAGCTCGCTGATCGGGCACGAAGCTTTTCATTACGAAAATTTTAGGCCTCTCTCCTCTGTGTACACTGTATACGTATGTGTGAGAGACCGTCGCCCTCGATTTTCTCCCGTCTCGTGCGCGAAGGGGACGATGTAAATTGAAAGAGTTATCTCGTCGAGATATGCGCCGCGCTCGCTGTCGTGCCGCGCGATGAGGGATGGCCCACATTTTTCGCATTCTCACGCAGTTTATTTCGGCTCGCAAGTCGAGCGTTCTACTCGCGGAACTTGCGGCTGTTGTCGCTGCGCACTGGCGAATCGATGTTGGAGAATAAAGGATGATCTCGTTTTTCGAGTTGCGATATCGCACTACCAACCTTGAAGTTGGTATATCGTTTGGCAAGCGATTTCACGTGTGGGCACGATTGCTGCAGTGCGCACAGCTTGATTGCGGTCCAAATCAAGTCTGATGGAGCTCGATCAGACCTTCAGACGGTTGCAGATCTGGCGAGCAAAAATACACCTCCATCAAAAGCTCATCCGAAGCTTCACTTTCCAAACCTATCGTACGGGCGTCAGTTCGCGAAACTATGCGGAGCGGATAATTCCGATAATAGCAAAATCGATGATTGAAGCGACGCGGGTAGATTGTATTTCAAAACCGGAGGCTGTGAACTATCGAGGGAGCATGCGGATGTGTGTCTCAAAGAAATAAATAGCGACACGCCATTAAGCAACGCGCATTATACGCGCGCGCGCGCGCGCGAGTGTAAGGCTTTTGTTGTGTTGTCGCGAACGCTGCGGCGGCTTATCAATGACTCATGTCGCCGTCGGCGGGATTGACGTTGTATCAGTGTAAATTGTGCAGGCTATATTTCTAAATTCAATTGTCAACCTAAAATTAAAAGCACCTTGGAAATATTTGATTCGGAGCGGAAAATAACGCTGATATCTAAATGCCGGCCGTAAAAAGCGCTGCGCTATTGAATTTTTTCCCCGTCAAGTCGATCGAAGTTATGGTGTGATTCTTTTTCTCTGTTTTCGCACAAAACGAAAAATTACGCACTTTGCGACATCGGACACGGCAAAGCGAGCATAAATTTTCCCTAAAAATTCGCCAGAAATCCGCTCCGAGCAGCAGGCCGGGAAATAAAAGGCCTGCATGTATGCGCACGCGACGAGTCCCGGGTATTAATTAAATGAAAACTGCGCAGTGTTTCGCATAAAGTCTCGGACAAGTTGTCGAAACGGCGGTAATAAAATTATACAAGGAATTCAATATTCCTCGGCACGTATACTGGTTCTGCAGCGGCGAAATGAAACAAAAAGAAGGAAGGAAATATCGACAAAAAAAGTCCGCGCGTCCCAGAGGCGTGAAGCCACCTACCGATGTTGTCATCGTCCCCTCTCGTAAAATGAGCCGTAAATCGAATCGGAAAAAATGCGCGCGACTTACCGCACCGCGCGTCAGCCGCAATAATTGTAAATCAGCCGGCTATTATCGCGTAGTAAACGCTACTCGGTCCAATAATAACGCAGGCGAAAAAACGAGAAAACGAGCCAACAACACAGCGTCTCGGAATAATCTCATTTTTCCCGACTGCCCCAGCAGCGGCTCGGCGAAACGAGCCTACTACGCGTGCACATACTCGAAATCATTTATGCGCCGCGTACGCAGGCCTATACGAGGGCAAAAGGAGCGCCAAAACGATTTGCGAGCGGGCTGTTTTTCTGCGTCTTGTATTTACATTCGATCGGGCGATTGGGTGCACTGTCGGCGGCGCTCGCAAATCGTCGGCCTATAACAGAGCGAGGGAGAGAGCACGCATGTACGCGCCGTTTCCTCGTCAAACGCGCTGCAGTGAAATCCCTGGCCACTCGTGTGGATGCGCGCGCGTAGCTATGTGTGCATAAAAACCGCTCGGGGATTATCATCGCGAGCTCGCGAGCGCTCTAAACGAGTGTGTGCGTAGGAAATCGAAAAACATCAGCTCCACTTGACGAGAGAGAACGAAAGAGAGAGAAGATAACATCCGCGCGCGGCGGCGGCGGCGGCTGGTAAAAAGGACCGCGGGAGGGAGCAGAGAATTTATTCTCCGCGTCTCTCTCTCTCTCTCTCTCTCTCTCTCTCTCTCTCTGTTTTCTCGTTTTGCCGGTGCAGACGTGCGCGCGTACTACCGTTTCTCCATATTTTATGCCGCCGCGTGTCTATCCATACATAGGGAATTGAAATAGCACAATAGACGCCGCCGCCGCCGCTGCCGCCACCGTAGAGACCCTCGTGTATGAATACGTGTGTACGCGCGCGCGAGGCCTGACAAGACCGAGAGTGAGACGAAGAGTGTTTCGCGCGCGCGCGCATAATAGACATGTAGAAAATATATATATCGCGGCTATACACCGACGCCGAGCGAAAGCGCGCATCGTATCTTGAGAATCGTTGCCGCCGCTGCTGCTGCTGCAGGAAACGCGAAACAAGATTTTATACCCGATGCTGCCGCGGCTCCGCTCTCTCGCCTTGTTTTAATCGAAGATCTTTATAGTCACGGTTTATGTATTATACACCGCACCGGGGGAGAAAATCGCGCGCGAGGAAACGATAATTTTACGGGTTCGTCGTATAATTTCGTCACGCGCTCAACAAGTGTCAAAAGTAGATCGACGTCCGAGCGTACTTGGCGTTGATCTACTTACGCGCAAAGTTGTGCCTCTTGCGCAAGACTCTGATTGCGCTCCTTTACGGAAGCTTTTGGTTGACGGTATTTTTACATCGAACTGTATAAGTTTCACGTCGGGAACTACTTGTTGCGCATTAGAATGCAACGGCCGTCGCCGCACTGTCGTGTAATCGCCGGGTGCGAGACCCTTGGTAGAACTCGAAGTTGAAGAAAATGATTGCTCACTTGACTCGACACTTGCTATGCGCACGGCCGGAACACTTTGTCGGCGCTATAACTCCTTATTTTCACCTTTATATCACCGACGCCCGAAGCTGCAATATCGGGGCTTATAACAGTGCTCAACAGGGTAAAAGGGGCAAAGGTCAAAGAGAGCGCCGGGCAAGCGGATTCTGCGGAGCAGAAAGAAAGGGGTGCGGGCAGACGAACAAACGAATTCTTCCGATCGAGCTGCCGGGCACGTTTTGCGAGAATCATTTGTAATGCTGCGTTCTCCGCGGCTCGAGAAGCCGTGAACGGCGGGTTATATTGCCTCGCGCCAGACCAGACTGCATAGAAACTCGTCTCTGTACATCCTCTTTGTGGATGTATACGCTTTTCGCTTTGTAGCGCGAAAAGTGCGTGTCATTCCTTTTTTATTTCCCCAGCCGCTCCGATGTATTATATACGTACGATTTTCTTTATCGTCGGGTTATGCGTGTGTGGAAGAATTCTTTGAAAGAGTTGCGCCCAGAATGGAATCGGGAGAGACAACGTTAAGTTCATAAATTTGAAATAATTTAGTGGACTGGAAGGATGCGGCGGCCAACCTGCAATCTTTCGCGCGTTTGTTTTCTGATTTATCGAGTCGAATTACTGTCGATAGAGCGAACTTGTGTTATGTACCTACGCTTTAAAAGCCGATGCCGCTGTTACACTTCATTTTTCTGCAATGCACTTCCAACTTCTCCGACATCGAACTTCTCTATATAGATCAAAAAGAAAATTGCCCTTATTTCGAAGTAGAAAATCGAATGAGTCGCCGACATTTTCGGTGGAATTCAAAGTGCTTTCCTACCCCGGAAGCTTTTATTCGGGGGAATAAATTTTCTCTGAAAATCAGAGGATGTTTGTTCGACTTTTGTGTAACGAATGGGGAATTTTTCTCTCGACTTGTTTAAGGACCAATTTACGCTAATGGTATCGATTTTCGAGAAGCCATTAAGGGAGTGGAGAGAGAGAGAGAGAGAGAGAGAGAGAGTCGTGTGTGCTTAAAAAATTTATCGAGGTATTACGAAAAATGCGGACGCCATTCGTCTTTAATGACTTCATCGATAAATCTCTTCTGGACACCGAAATATTACAATTTCGCTAAAGTTTAATCGAAGAATGTTAATTATACACGTGTTTCTCAACTCAACTCTCCCTCCGCGCACAGGCGAGCGAGGGATTCCCGAAGCTCTCCGTATACCTGTGCATATGTAACGCGTATGATCAACGATTAATTACCCCTATAAAACGCTCGCTCGCTTATATGCTGCAGGTAATATAGTGGATCATCATGTTTTCCCGCTTGCTAAACTCGTGAGTAACGGTCGGTACCCTAGATACATCGCATTTTTTATTTCCAATACATTTACCCCCGATGCGAGTTTCACTCGATCACGAGCCAATAAGTGTACAGCGTATACGAACACTGGTGAAAAAAAAAAAACAAACAAACAAACAAATCGGCTTCGAAGATACGAATTTCCATTCATCCATCAAACGCAGTTCGCGCGTTATCCCCGAACAAATTATACCGATCCAGCAGCAGCCTAAATTTCAAAACAGCGCATTTCGATAAAAAATGACGCGCGCTCTGTTTTTTTACAGCACCTCTCGGAGCCTGTCGGAAATTCCCCGTCCGAACATCAGCGGGAAACAGCGGTTCTCGCAGCCGATTATTCCGCGATCCGCAGCTTTGCAAAAAAACTCGAACAAAAAAAATAACGCGAAAGAACGGAGCAGTGGGCGCGGCGCGGTAAATTTGAATCCCCAATAACTCTCCGCCTCTCGCTATATTTGCTCCGGCGCGCTTTCATTGTCTCCCGCGTGTCTAATGGAGAGAACGACGGGCCATCGGCGGGCCGAATCTAGGATGATGAACGGCGGGCGTGCATGCAAGCACGGCGCCCGTCGACAGAGCGAGAGGCCGGGATTTTTGACATTATGCTCGCTGAATCTACATTGTAAATTTGGCATTATACGAAGATCGATGGCTTTTTTGCCGCTGCGAGAGCTCGCCTATATAGGCATTATACTCCACTCCCGGGAGCTGCTGCGCGATCCCACCGCGACGAGCTACTCGCTCACACACACACACACGCCCGTGTCCCTCTCGGAAAATCGTGCGATCGTTGCTCGCGCAGACACGGGCTCTCGGATGTTTCCACGCGTAGCTCTCCCTCTCTCTCTCGCGTAGAATTCGAAATTGATTAAATCGAGACACGTTTAGCCCATTATTCCTCCACGGGGATCTTCGTCCTCCTCCTTCTCTCGTCATATAGGGTTACCCGCCGCCGCTATCGGCTGCTCCTTCTCTTTAACGGAAAAATGTTTAATGCACGCGGGGAGCGCGCGGTGACGTGTGGGCTCCTCTGACGCTAGATAGATAAAAATCCCGCGGAGCTGAATGCCAATGATTGGAGTGCGGTAATGGAAAGAGTGTGAAATTTAAGTCGTTCCCACTTTTTCCTCTCCTTTTTTTCTCTCTTTCTCGCGCGTCGGCATGGGAAAATCGAACGAGGGAAAAGACTCGCGTGACGAGGATGGACACGGCCTTTTAAGGCCTCGATTGTGTTTGTTTTCTGGTTTCGACTGAATTACTATTCCCCTCGCGTTGACGTGGCGCCAAACAGTAGCACGTTTTTTCTTTTATCAGCTTCGTCTCTACAACTGTACGCGACGACACACGAATCTCATGCAAACGAGAGCATTATTTCACAATTTTTTTCTCAAACGCGTAATGGATTTCTTAACGAGCGATGTTTAAACGCTAAGTACTCATTGCTCTTTATACCTCCACCAAATGAACGGCTACGTAGGCGGTAAAAAGTAATCGCCGAGCATTATCCGCAGTCGCGTGCAAAAAATCCAAAGTTTCACACGCCATTGTTGACAGACACCTGGTGTTTGCGTTAAGGTTCTCAAGGATTCCTGCTTGATATTTTGCAATGCACTACCGTTTCGGCTTCTCGTATATCACACGTGCGTACATATACACACAGCCGCGGCTCTAGCACGTGTGTACATCGGTATCGGTGCGCGGCGCGGGATTTCTTCATAGGTTGCGCGCGTGTCTTTAAATTATAATGAGATATCGATGCAAGACGCGTATTCTCGCTCGCGAGCGGGAAGGCACGAGACGTGCCGGCATTTCGGTATTTCGTCGAATGTGGCGAGCGGGCGGCCGCCGCCGCCGCCGCCGCCGCTTTCGGGGGCAGGAGAAGGCGCTCATTTATACGTTAATTGGATTTATATCGAGGATATTGATGAATTTGGTAACCGACGAATTTATTATACCGCGAGCCCTGCCGCTAATGTGTTGTGGGATTTCGCTCGCACGGCTGCATTCAATGAGTTTTAATCGAAGCGACGATGATGAAAAAGCGCTGAGCGCGGAATAATCCGCTTTATTTTTTTCCGGCTGCATCCGTGAGATCCAGGACACACGTGCGGCGGTGTAACTGAAAGGCGATTAAGCGCGGCATTATCGGAGCTATAGCTTCCGAAAATCCGGGGCTGATTTTTCTATAAGAGATATTAATTTCGTTAAGCGGCGAGCACTCGATGGTGGAGGTCGCGAAAAATCAAGAGACGAGAGACGACACTCGCGAGCGACAGCAAAACATAGAACTTGTTGTCGGTCTCGGGGTACAGGGAAAAAAGTAACAGCAATACCAGCCATAACTAAAACGCACTCTCCCCGCCTCCTCGTCGATTCTTTTCTTCGGGCGAAGCCGTGAATTTTTTCTCGCTGTACCCCGACGGGCTCTTCTCTCTCTCTCTCTCTCTCTCTCTCTCTCTCTCTCCACTCGGTCGCCGCGCGCACGAGTGCACCTTTTAATCTAATACAGCCGCTGGACTTTTTCAATTTGGCACGCAATAAGGGGATGGATCGAGCCCATAAGCAGGCCATCAACGAACCGAACGAACGAACGGAGCAGCGTCCGAAGAGGAGAAGAAGAAGAAGAAGAAGAAGAAGAAGAAGAAGGAGCGGCGAGAAGGGAGAAGAAAAAGAGCAGGATCTCGCGAGGCTCGTCTTGTTGACTTAACGAGAGGCCTTTTTCCGCGTACGCTCGTTAAAAACAACGCGCGCGTCATTTCTCCCCCACCCCTGGCGGCCCCCCTCCTCCGTGCACGGGCTCCGCGCGTATAATACGCAGCGCATCCTCGGCGTCGGGAGAAAACTGGTTTACGAGAGCCGAGCGTTCTATAGCCGTGCTTCTCTCTCTCGCTCTCTAGGCGCATTATAAAGCCGACGCGCGCGCGTGTGCGAGCGATCGGTAGCAGCACCGGGGAAGCGCGCGAGAGGAGCCATCGCTCATACGAGGCGCCTGCCTGCCTGCTCCTCTCTGCTCTCTTTTCCACGAATGCGCCTCGCGCTTCTCTTATCCTATCTCCGACTGCTCGCGCTCGTTCTCATCGCGTGCGCAGTGCGGCGAGTACAGAGCTGTGCAAGCCGGTAGTCCTCGCTACCGAAGTCGGACCTGCTGTCTGTTGCGCTTTCGGAGAGCGGGTCAGGTGCTTCTGCTCCGCCGCACGTCCGAGTTATTGGACGCGCTGCTCGTTTGCCCACTTTTTTCCCCCGCGCCGCGATAGGAGTTTTATTTCGCCGGCGGAGCACCGGTACACGAGCTGTCTTCTTTTGTCTTTAATTAAAAGAGCGAAATTGCACGAGAGCATAGCGGGCAAGTTGCTCGATGACGGATATACCGTCTAGCTTGGCGTTGATGCATCGGCTTGTTTGTGGAGAGCCGCGGCTGGAGTGGAAAACTCGAAAACTGGAAACGACGTACTCTGATTTTCGAGACAATCATCACAGAGATTTATTCGTGATCCTGATTCGCTGCGGATAAATTTTCGCAATTACTCGTCATAATCGCGACGAGGAGAAGGATCAGAATGAGCTTTTTAGCCGGAAAATTAATTATTTCGCCTCACCCTGCCGTTTTTAGCGAATTTATATGATATTAGCACAGCAGCTGGTTAAGTACAGAGAGACTAGGTCGAGCAAGATTTCCCGGGATGAATTTCAAGCTTTTACGCAGTCTAGCCTTTAGAATTCGCAGCATGAATGGCCATACAAATTGAACAATTTTAATGCTCATAGTCCTTTTAAGGTATTAAAGCGCTTTAGTTTGCCAATAGCGGCTCTTCGCGAATTCCTCTTTAAAAGCAAATCTGAAATTTAATTTTCCCGTTACAAATCCACTCGATCATTCTCACTTTATTATTTTATTTTCAAACCCGCCAACCAACAGATTGCTCGATCAATAACACGAATTTTCAATAAAATTTTATCAACCAAAAGGATTCACGCGTATTTCAGAAAAAGAAACGTCGATAATGAGCGATAAGCGCACACCTTTTTTCACCGAAAGCACGTTCCGAGGATACATAATGAACGAACAGCTGTACAAAAGCCGCGCGAAAATATTAACATAAACCACCCAACTCGCACAATATAACGGGGAGACAGCGCGCGGACGTCGGGCGCAAAATTACTCTGCCGCAGCTTCTCTCCTTTTGAAAAACAACTCGCACCTCGACAAATAAAAGTCCCGTCGAAAGCATTCCTCGGGCTCGACTGAAGATTCGCGTAAAAACCTCACACCGCAGATTTTCGCCGCGGCGGCTGCAAAGCTCGTCCCTTAAAAAAAGCCGCGACCAAAAAGCGAGAGGAGAGCGAAGGAGACGCAAAAAGCCGCGTGCATGAGGCGACCGAGAGCCGAAATCTCACACGTGTACCTTAATTTCATTTCCTGGCCTATAGCAGCTCTCGTATAATTTATCGCTCGCCGCGTATTCTGCCGTTCGCGCGCGCAATTTTTTTTATCGCTTACAAACCCGTTGCAGCGCCTAACGCCGTCCCACCTCTTTCTTGTGACACATACAGCTATATGGAGCGAGGCGCATACGTGCGTCCGTTTTGCGCACTGCAAAAGAGGACGCGGCAGCGAGTTTGTCTTCGGGCGTATAAATTTGAATTCCGCGAGTCCTTACGCCGTTGAATCGAATCGCGTTACCAGGCTCTTTCTTTCTCCGCGTCTTCACCGATCGGCGCAGATTAATTTCAAAGCCGCGATCGAAGCTGCGCGCACGACTCCCGGGGGAGTGTGACTGATGCCGTTGTGTTTTATTCGCGACCGATCGAGCGTGATGGAAAAGAGCGTCGCACTGCGCTCGCGCTATAGGTATATACATACAGCTACTTGCTCGAGCGACGAGTGTCTTTCTTTCTCCCTTCCATATCCATTCCTTTGCTTTCGGTCAAGTTGCGCCGAGGAAGCAGCGGCGCAGTTGTTCCGCACGTCTAGTCTTCCGACGACGATATTCAAAGGATCCTTTTTTCCATCTCCCTGGCTTTCTGCGCGTCTTGAATGCACATAGCAAGGATCGCTTATAAGCGACGTGAGAATTGCGCCCGATCTAATGATGTGTGCAGCGCCGCTGTGTATACGCGAGCGTGGGTGTGTGTATTATATATACGCGAGGCGCACTCGTCTTCGTTTTCTCGTCTCTCGGCGGCGGCGAACACGAGAGCTCAGGAGGCGCACACACAACCAGAGTAACAGGACCCAGATGAAAGCGGAAGACGAGAATAAGGAGCTTCTGCAGCCACGTGTCTGCTAGTCAGGATGAGATTGTAAGCGGAGAGGATGAAAGGGCAAAATGGATTTATCGATAAATTGATTCCTTTTTCTCTCTTTCAGCGATATATAAAAGAAGGCTGCGCCCGGGAGCTTTTCAAACGCGACGAGCTTTTATTGAAAACCACTGCGGTATTGGTTTAATTTTCCTCTCGGCAAAGCGAATTTCCGCTCCTGCAGTGAACTTCTTATTATTATTATTTTTATTATTATTATCATCAGCGAGTGCACAGGGCGCATTTTCAGCGTAACTATATATATTATGTATATACAGCTGGCTGAGGAAGCACGCGCTGCGAGCGTGAATTTTTAACGCGATTTGTGTTAGACTTGGGAATGTTTAATTAAGAAGCTCAGCGTAGCGTGCGCTGCTCGTTCGGCGTAGCCGTGCGGGCAGTAAGTAATTTTGTAAAGTTCTCCACGTCCTTATATGTATACTATAAACTATAACGCGAGTCGCTACAGCGAGCGCAAATAAATTTTCGCGAACGTTTGATTAGAGCAGTGCTCTTGCGTCAGCCGACTTTTCGAGGGAGACACGCGATCTTATAATTCAACATTATTCAAGGGGTTCGCTCGATCAAAGCTTGATATCACATTTAACGTAACTGCACGTTCGATTATATCTCGATCTCGGGCTCGGGGAAAACACAAGCCGCGGAGCCGAGATGGCAACCAAATGACATCACAATGTGAAATCGTGCATAACGTGACGTCACAATAGAGCCCAAATAGCTTTCGCGAAGCTATATTATATACTTGTTACACAACGGTAGAGAACTTGGATTCGCTTCCAAATAACTCGCTCTCGCCATCTCTCGTCGTGTAACCGCGTGTATGCCTTTGCTCTCCAGCTCTCTCCCTCTCTCTCTTTCTCACTCTCCCCGAAAAAGCTGTCGATACCGAGAATGTACGTGCAACTTTCGAGCGCATGCGGAATAAATTTTCATCCGATCCGAACAACGATATCCGAAATTTCGCAGCGATTCAATATCCATTAGAAGCATATCACGTCTGCTCCTTGAATTTCCTAGCGCTTCTCGAAAACAGAGAGCGAGAGAGAGAGAGAGAGAGAGAGAGCGCAACCCCTTGACTATACACACGCAACCCGACGCCTGGGTCCGCATCCCTCAGAACGCAATAAACGGACCAGCAAAGCACGAAGCACGAGCTGCAGTCTCAAGTCCTTCTCTTTCTCTCTCTCTCCGGAAGAAGAAGAATATTGCGCGTGTGCGGGGTGAGAGAAGGGTGCGCGGAATGCGCGCGTCGCGCATCCGTAAAAAGGCCTCGCGCCGCTCGAGATTCCCGAAGACGCCACCGCGTCAACGACGAGAAGACAGAGACTCGAGCGCCGGGCTGCTGCTGCTGCTGCTGCTGGAATTCCACGATTGGATCTTGCGAATCTCTCTCTCTCTCATTCTCTCCTCTTGCTCACAGCGTCCTTTGAAGTGCGACGCGTGCAAACCTGCGTACCTAATGTGAAGAGAGATCTACGTACGCATTGCGCCCCGTGTCTGTGAGTCTGCTGCTAGACGCGGCGAAATGATGCACACTTACGCGCGAGCTTTCGCGATTGTAACGTCAGCCTGTAATACTATACGCTCTACATAGCTCTCCCCCTGTCTGCACGTTTTCGCCGCGGCTCGCTTTTCTCCTTGTATAGACAGAGCTACCCCCCTCGCGATCTCCGGCACTTTGAGATCGGCTCTCTCGAGTCTCGTGTGCCAGCGGATTTTTTTCGCGGCTCGCGTTACACTTTCCGCGATTACGTGAACGCGCGGAGCGTGCGATTCGTGCGAAGTCGAAACGGAGGCCGATTTTTCGCCGTCCTCTCGTCGACTTTCTTCCGGGTTTAGGTCGCACGAAAAGCCGAGAGTCGCGAGTGTGCGTTTTTTGCATGCCCCCGGCGCTGCAGTGTCATAACGATGATCCCTCGAAGCTTGACTTCATTAGTGCAGCTTGCGAAAAACGTCGACGCTCGATCGCGCACAAAGTCGCACGAAGTCATCAGCTGGCTGCATCGGAGAAAGGCCTCCTCGCGCGCGGGACGACGACGAGGAGAGCACACCGTAGGCGCGAGTTTCTCGAGTCTTGCTGAATAATGCGGCCCCCGGTATTCAGATTGTTTGATATCTTGACAGCTCTTCTCTCTCTCCCCTTTGTGATTTTTTTCCCTTCCCAACACGAGAGCGAAGGAGCCTTTCCCAAGTCTCTTGTCCGTCTTATCGTACGGCCACAAAAATCCGGCGGTGCACGTTTTCCCCGGCGCGCGGGAGATAGCGCGCAAAAATCGCCGTCGCCTCCGTGGCCACGTGTAGCTATATTTATACAAAGTTTACCCGCATGTACGCTCTCGAAGAGAAGCCTCGTCGCAGGCGGGAGATCATTGTGCCGAGCCGTGAGCTGCCTGTCGCTCGCGCGCGATATGTCGTGCGGGATGCAGCGAGATATAGACGAGCGAGGCACACAGGCCGATGTTGCTCCAGTTGCCGTCGGCCCATTTTTATGGCTACTGGAGTGCCTGTGTGCATTATACACACGATACACCTACATATACTTACCCGCGGCGCCGTCTACTGTGCTGCCGAGCGATGGTATTATATACGTATGACGGGGGGTATACCTTTGGTGCATGAGCTGCTGCTGACCTGGATCTGCAATTTCTCGGATCGTGCGCTGTCGCTAAGAATGCGGTGTACGTGTGTGTTGTAATGGATGTAATGTAGTCTGCGACAGAGCGAGAGAGTGCGATCGACGGAAAAATACGGATGGTATACAGGAATTTACTTTTCTAACCGCAGCGCACTGATTACGCGATTCAGTGCTGCTATTGTTGGAATCGGCTCATTTTATTGCAAAATAGTGGAGCGAACTCCCGACTCGGCTGGTAAAAAACGTTAAAAAGTTTAGCGCACTTGTAGTACACACGTCGTTATACGCGCGATATGTTTATTCTGTATCACCCGGGTAGATCTTGATGAAACAATGGAAGCTAAGAAGAAAGAAGCAACATCAAAAGCGAGCGTATTCGTTATGTTCTTTGGCATATCCAGCAGCGACTTGAAACACTCATATCTCACCGTCGGCGCAACGGCAGCGCGGTGAACGAAATTTTCAGCCTGAATAAAAAAAGGCTCTTTGATCGGGCCGCAAAACTGCCTCTTATAAATAAAACACGCACTTTCAAAGACGTAATCTCGCGCGAACTATCGGCGAAACTGGGACACGCCGCGCGCCGGCTCGCAACTTGCGATGCTCATCTGCGACCTCAAAACTTGTGCGCTCACAGTCTTATAATTCCCGTAGCAGAGTTATTCATCGCGGTAGAGATATAACGAGCGTCGGTATATAACGAGAAAATTTTCCCGAGACTTGCACGTCGCACAACAGCATCAGCCTCGTCTCTCCCTCTCTCACTTTCGTCCTATTACGTGATGTCCTTTTCCGCGTTAACGAAGCGAGCGGAAGTGAAGCGACGCGAGCGCCGCGCGAGACTGATGGACTTAAATAACGTATCAGGCTTTCTCCCCGGAACTCGGCAAGAAAATTTAATTGGTCGCCGAGTTGACGCTGATTTCCGAATGATTAAGCGTCTAGTGTTGTTTGCTCGCGGATTAAACTGAGTCGCTTATTCGCATCCCGACGACTCCGCGGACTCAAGCTCAATGGGATGGTTTGTTCTGCCAGTCAGAAAATTAGGTTGAATCTAATTAAGTGTACACTTGAATGCTCGACGACGAAACGAGGCGGAGAGAGAGAGAGAGAGAGAGAGAGAGAGAGAGAGAGAGGGACTGAAAAATCGGTGGGAATCGCGAAGATGTTGATTTGAATGCTTTATACGTGTGCTGCATTGCTGCATTGCTGCAACGACGACGCATTCACTTTTCACGTAACATAATTACTTATTCCCAGGAAGTAACACATTCAGCCGTACACTCGCGCACGGAGATGGAAAAATTGCGCAATAGCGTTAACGAAATAATTCATCCGCTGCATGAAACCCCGAGCGAAAATCACCCGGGCAGTTTAATCGGGCTTCGCCGTGCCGCGCGTTGGCTCAGTTGGCTGGCTTCTCGACACTTTAACTTCGCTATCGTTCTCGAAAATCAAGAAGCCGCGAATCAAGAAATTGCCCGACATCGCTTTTGCTCGCGCGCACACCAACTCACGCAACTGCGCGCTTGAGTTATGCGAGCGTGCGCACATAAAAAAGGCCGACGGCAAAACGCGCGCGGCTTTGGCGGAGCGCAGATGATCACTTTGCATTATCACCGGTGTCTCGCGTTTGTTAAATAACCCAAGCGATTCATCATTTCTACGATTCTGCACGCTCGCGCGGTAAAAAGCGGGCTAACGAGCACCAACGACGAACCAAAACTGCGCGCGACCAAGCTGGATTGTATGTGACTTTAAAGCGGATGGCAAGTTCCGAGTATATAACTATATGTATTCTTGATTTTGTTATGGGGTTGAGTTTTTAATTTGTTTTGCAAGCTCGCATGCAACTTGTAGGTGAATAGTACATTTCGATACTAGTGCACGAGTGCGGAATCAACTGTTTCGCACTAGTATCGAAATGTACTATTATTCAATAACCACGCCGATTAGATGAATTTTAAGTGCGATTTTACAGATGAAGCTATGTTAAGAACTCTGTTTCTGCGACTCACCGTATTTATTAGGGTAGATAAAAATACGACGTGGATTGTAAGGCTTTTACATTGTGAAAATAACCTCAAACGATGTTTTTAAAATATCAACAGATAAAATTAATAATTTCTTTTTTGTAACACGTAAACGATTTTTGCGTTTTTCGTACCTATTAATCGGGACTAAAGTGACTTTTTGTTGACTGGCGGGCAAAAAAAAAAAACTTTTTTTTTAACAGGGGCAAGTAAAAGGCCTCTTTTTGTCTATAAGAAATGAATGGAAAATCTAATTTTTCTCGCAGCGGGAGGAAAAGTAGGAGCGGGAGGTCCGTCTCGGGCGCCTACGGCGCCTTCGACTCCCACTCGTGCTTGAAACATCACCCACGCTAAAAAAAGGCCAATTTTCCCCGCTAGTTGCACAATATACTATTTTTGCCCGCTAAATTCTTTTTCGTAATTTAAAATTAAGTTGATTTTGATGACTTTACGTTATTTGTTTATATATTCATTTAATAAATTAATAATAATTCGGCGTTCGTTAAATTTGCAGGAATCGCATAAAAAATTAATTTTATCTTTAAATAATGATTGAACAAGCGCGTGATTGCCGTGTCAAAAAATAGCCACATCAGCCCCGTTTAACACGCACTAAAAAACTCGAAAATACGTCCGCGCGTCTCAAAAAATATGGTGTGCACCAAGGGCTAAGCGGGCTTTGTGACCTCGTCTGGTTGCAGTACTCGTCTGCGTCTTGCTATATATACGCCCTCGCCTTTGGCTCGGGCTGACTCGCCTTGACTCATACTGCAAACTCCACACTCGGTCTAAAAAAGCCCACTTTATGCCCTTGGTACACAATATACTATTTTAAACACTCAAGAATCGCTGTCAAAGATTTATTATCTGCAAATCAATCGTCTAAAAATATGACTTTTAATTTTAACGGACCTGTATACAATATACGTTATACATATACATACACTCTTGCCGGATTTCCGTATTAGCTCTGTGCACAATTTACTATCAGCACCGTTGTTTGCGGCAAGACTAAGAACTGTTGGTTTGCTAAACTATAGTACATTGGTTTCAATGGAAAGTTATCCAGAGTAATTTATTAAAAAATTACTATTGCTTTAAATGACGCAAATTTTATTGTAGGATGAATATCAGTGTACTTAATACGTATGAAACTTTACAAGTATTTATAAGAAATATTTTTTGTCATTTTTCCATATAAGCTATATTTGCAACCGTTTGTTTCCGAGGGCGACCACAAGTTATGTAGGATACGCGTAAAATACGTCAGTGCACATAGCGAATATATTTTGCTAAAACCCTGGTACTTATAATCTGCTTTTGCTAGTTTGAAGCTAATAAAAATGAGATATTACTGGAGACGGTCGAAAAATAGGTTCATTTTTTGACCAGCGATTAAACGCTTTTTTGGACATTCTTTCAAGGAGAAGAATGATACCGTATTACAAGGTATTTTAAAGCTTGTAAAATAGGGTTTTATTGTCTTTGGCAAAGCATAAGTAATAGCTAGTTGATGGCTATGAAAGAGCACGAAAATAAATCAGGTTATGAAGGGACAAAATAAGAAAACCAGGAAGATCTTTGCATGTTGTACCTGTATAACTTTAATTGACTGTTAATTGTTTGGAAATCGATTCAAATCTGTAAGTCTCTTCGTAATTAGCAGGTATACGGCATAAGGAGTTATATCAATATGAAAGATTTAAGATTATGTTTATTCCAACATATGCCAAAAAAATGGAAGAATAAGCGTTTAATCACAAGCTATTACAGCCCATTATAAATATTCGAATTCCTTCCAACTTTACCCTTTACTATAGGATACAGCGCGCATAAGTATTGTTAAAATTTGTCATCGAGTGCCAGAATGCCACCTTGTTAAACTAATTCATTGTCAAATTGACGATGTAGCTTTATCTAAATGGTGTCAATTCGAAGCTCTATCCGAAAGTAATTTGACAAGCGATTCCAGCCCCAAATCTCAATCACAAGATACGTCCATTTGAAATCTCGGTTAAATCTGTGTCAGGGTTGCAATGCTTAGCACTCCATCACCATCACGCCGCTGTGTAATAAGACAACGGGGCTCCTTAAAATTCTGCAGGGCGCGAGACTGGAGCGATCTATTACACTTAGCACAAGCTTGGCATCCCAGCGTAGGGCAAGTAGCGGAGCGATCGCTCTTTTTCGCGTAGCCTCTAGTGCATCGAAAAGTCTCGACATCCCCTCCCCCCTCTCTTCTTTCGCTGCAGTTGCCAAGACCGAGTGCAGATCATCGCGTCAAGGCTGTGAGCGCTGCGCGGTTGCAGCTCGCGGTTCCTTTGTAGCGCTTCTCTCTCTCTCTCTCTCTCTCTCTCTCTCTCTCTCTCTCTCTCTCTCTATCCTGCGTACATACTCGCCCGATAAATATACCCTCTGGCAGTATAATCCAAGTTCTCTCTTTCTCTCTGTAAACAGCACTGCAGCAGCAGAAAGAGCATCAGGCGGTCGGCAGCACCGGTAGCTTCTGAGAACCTGCCCGGAGGTTCGCGGAGCCGCGGCTCATTCTCCCCGCGTGCGCTTCGCGTCTTTCTCCTGCGCTCGCGCGCGCGCGCACGGCACTTATCCACACGCGGCGGCTCGCGATCATCGTTTCCTCGACTGCCTCTTCTTCTTCTCCTCCTGCCGCTGCTGCTGTTGCATCTCTCGTTGCTATACACACCGTGAGTATACATATACTCGGCAGCGGCTTACGCAAATATATCACCTGGGAGATGCTCGCGAGGAAAGCCGCTGCCGCGGCTCACGGGCCGATATTTCGTTTTCAGGCTTTTTATAATTCAACTTCTTATCTCTCAGAGCGGCGGCGGCGGTGGCGGCGGCGATGCGACAATCGAGTTGCAGCCGCAGCAACAGCATAAGTCACCGAGGAGGAGGGGGAGGAGGAGAAGAAGAAGACGACAACGCCGAGGTCGAGTCGTCGATCGTCCCGCAGGGACACCGCGCGTATTTCCCGGCGGACGGACGGACGACCACGACACGGCGGCGCTATAGTCGTGAATCGCGCTCGCTCGCGCACCGCTAACGGCACACGCGCTTTTTCTTCCCCTCGCGCTTATATACTCTTTCTTGCGTGTACTCGCTCTGCGCGCTCTGCACTTTTATGTCCGGGAATTTTTATAGTTCGAGTAGCCGCGGGAATTCGAGCAATGCTCTTAATTAGATTAGCCGCGCAGTAGCGATTCGCGGACGACTAATTAAGAATGAGCGCTTATTACGCGCGTGAATTACGTTACCGCGAAGAGCGGCGAGCCGTTTGTTGTTGCCGCTTACAGCCGTAGCGGAGCCTCGACTGCGCGATGACGAGTATTTGTCGGCTGCATCGAGCTTTTTCCTCGTGATAAAATGCGCGCGCTACTCCGAACGACTTGTGTATCGAAAATTGCCTCTCTCGCGAGCGCGCAATCGCACGCGCTCATCGCCGTCCGCGGCGTGGATTCTATTCTATTCCGGCAGCTTTATCTCCCGCATTGTAACGAATTTCAACGAGCACTTTACCTCGGACTTATCACGTCGAAGATGCAGAAACATTTGGTACTGCGAAACGTACAGCATACCGCACTCGCGCTCTCCAGCTCGCTCTCGCAGATCAGATCGAAAATTTGTGCTGCTCCGGAGGCTTTTCACAGCTGCCTCGTGCCAGTGTGTCTAAAGTTAGCATAAAATCTGATTGGGTCCCAGCGCCGCAGCCGCCACTTCTCCGTCGCTTATCGCTCCGCTCGAGAGCTAACGGCCCCGACGAGTGTCCGCGCGCGCTGAATTTGATTTTGAATCGCGGCCTCGTCTCTCTCTCTCTCTCTCTCTCTCTCTCTCTCTCTCTCTCACTCCCTCGAAGCTCATTCTCCTCTCTTTCTTCTTTCTCTTCTGTCCGCTCGCGGGGCTTTTTTCTGCAGCTCGCGAGCGCGTCTCCCGTGCAAACGTGACTGAAAGTATCGGAAACTGTAAAACAGGTTTCTCGCCCCGAGATCATCTGATTGGTTGCAAGAATTTCGATTCGATTTATCGACGCCGGCCGGGCTCTTTTTCTCTCTTTTTCAGCCCAAGATCGTAATCTCGTTACCGAGTTAAATCATACCGGGCGGCGGCGGCGGCGGCGGCGCAGAAATTCCTTACGCGGAATTCTTCTCGCGCGAGGATCCGAATTATTTCGTAATGAACGACGAGGTAAGCCTTGCGCTGCCGCCGCCGTCGAACCCCACTGGCTAATAATTCACCGGCTCATGCGCGCGTGCGCCGCTCGCTCGCGGACTAAAGCGACGTTTTTCTCTCTTGCTTTTATTCCGAGCGCGAGAGAGCTGAACCCTGATGGAGTTGAACTATAAGCCGGCGAAAAGAATTCGGGAATAAGAGTGTGGAAATTCTGTATGTTAATTGCCCCGTCAGCGCCGAGCATTATACCGCGAAGCTATCACGAGCGCTCCTAGATACATATCTAGGAGTCAGCCCGTCGCTACTGTCTGATCTCGGAGACGCGTGAAACTTTGGCATGAATATATGTTTTTAAATACGTGCTTAGGAGGTTTGGAAATTTTAACCTCTCGGCGGATACTTTATGATGCTTTATACGGGAGAATAAATTTCCAAGGATGATATGGTGTACATCCTCTGCGGAATCCTCTGCGGAATTAAATAATGTTCCTCATCCGTATTCAGCGACAGTTCTGATTGAATATATTTTAAATGCGTTTTTTGTCCACGAGAAAAAAATTATCAAACTTACCATTCGACAACGATCTGGTGCGAACAGCTATATTTCAATCGCTTACCTGAAACAAAAAAAAAATCGAGTGTTACGGGGAAGGAATTGGTAAGAATGTGCAGATCAAACGTACACCAGTTAAATGTATAAGGTAACTTGACTATATTTTTAGCACCATCTATGTGACAAATGCACCCATCGGCGTATAACGCGACAAATTGCAACAAAAATGACGAATGATGCAATAAATGTCGTCCGTCGGCGAAAAATGCCCCCACAACTTACCGGGGCCGGGCGGTCCAGCTAGAAAAAGCGGAATCCGCAGCTACACACGAGCTCTCCCAGGCTGCAACCGATCCGCCGAGCGAACTCTAGCTTCTCCTCTAATACCATCCTAATGGAAATAAACTGGAGGGCGCATAATATGGAAGATTAAGCTCCAGCCGGGGGGGGGGGGGGGGTATCGGCGAGCGGTATCGGCTTAGCCCCGGCTCACTTGGCCGTAAGGGAGCAGCAGCAGCCGCGTCAGATAGCAAGCTCGGCTAACGGGCCGTGCGCTCGATGAAATATTTACATTTAGATTCGTTCCTAGCGTCCGCGAAATCCGAGCCGTTATTGGCACGCAAGCTGCAGCCAGCAATCCCACGGGCTCACGCGACAGCCGCGTCTAAACCGATGCGAGCAAATTTTTACCCGCTCGAGCGAGCGAGCCCAAGTAAATCTTCAGTGCGCGCGGAGCCGCGGCCTGAGAATTTCAGATCCGAATTCGTCCTGGGAATCGTATCCTGATTTTTCATGACTTCCAGTGGATATTGCTGCCGATTCGGGTTCGATTTTTGGTATAAAATTGATTTTTAACGCACAACGTGGATCGTTTTCAGTATGTGTGCTTCTTTTTATATTCTTCAGCATATACCTTGACAAAATTTACATTCTTGGACAGCACACCAGCGGATTGTTTTCCGAGTCCCTGCAACGAAAAAAAACTCCGTGCAACGATAGTAAAACAAAGAGTACAGACACAGTGTTATCGCTTATTTACGTTCGCGCATCGCAGCATGCTATTTTTTTGCGGCACTGACTCTGCAAACGCTACCAACGTAAACCGTTTTTAAAAATCGCCGAAAATAATATTTTGTAAAAGTTTTGATGGGGGTGTCCATTTTTCCGTATAGTTCTAACCGGACAAAAGCAGTATTTAACCCTTTTCACCGATAATTTATAGATTGCGGGAAAAAAGTTTAAGCGTTTATTACAAAGTTTACGCATATCTATAAGGTTAAAGGAAAATAACAGGTTTATTATTATTCGGTTTTATTTATAACAATATCGCTAAAGCATTTATTTTTATCCGTCGGCTTTTTCGTTTCGCATACAGAAATTTCTTTTCACTGCGGGAATTCAAAACGAATCAACCGAAAATCAAACCAAAGCCGATATCAATGCAAATCCGATGAGATTTCGCATTGAGTCCTATATAACTGCATATCGGCTACAATAACTACGTTGATTTAAAAAAATTGAAATATTTCGTTTTCCAACTCTTATAGTCAATGGGGCTCGTGTCAATTTATATTTCGGTTTTTTTTTCAGCCACCTCGTCAAAGTAACAAAAACCGATCTTTCAAAGCAACGAACATTACAAATATATGGACGACAGCGCACATCTGCATTTTGCAATATTCCGCTGAAATTGCACTTCCATCGGCAAACACGGTGGAGCAGCTCATCGGACGAGTTCTCTCGCATAGCCATACTTATAATACCTTTTGCAAGCTCTCGCTGAGTCGGGAGGCGAAAAGAGCGCACAAAGGTTTGATGCTTTTGACGTACGTGTGAAAAATTACTCCCGTAGCGCTGAATGCGAAATTTTCCCCTCGCTACGAGATCGGAATAATCGATAAAACCTCCTCGCGAGCTCGGGAAGAAAGCCCGCGGATCGAGCGCATAAAAAAGAGCAGCGGTACCTACGCAAGCAGGAAGACTTGTGTAGCGAGGAAGAGAAACGCTCCGGAGGTTGTAACCTAGCTCGCAATCGTGTGTCGTAAAAAAGGTCACAGAGTAGGTAGCGCGAGCTAGCGAGAGGGAGAGTGAGAGAGATGGAAGCGGAAGAATCAGCGCGCGTCGAAAAATCCGATCCCTCACTTTGGCGGCTCGTAAAGTCGCGCGCGCGCGGACACACTTTACGCCTGAACGCCCAGCGTGTGAGCGTATGTCTGTGTGTGTGTGTGTGTGTGNTGCGGCTTTACACTTAAGCTCTGAATCCGCACGATCTTCGATTGAGTCTATGTTTTTGCTTTAAACGTTGATGCTTTTCAAGACGAGATTAAATTTATTTTTTTGGAAAAAATTCTTTTTTTTTAAGTTTAATGATTGTGCAGATTATTTTCTAATTATATAAATGTTAATGAAAAGATTCTTATATTTCCTAATCATTATAGTATCAAAAAGGTGGAAAATCTCCAGCACAACCTCGCTCCAGCGGTCGCACGTGGTAGATGACGATCCAAGGGGGGATAAGCTCGGAGATAAGAGAATATCCATACACAGGAACGTGCGCGTCCACTCTCACAGCCCTGAAAAAATGAGCCACAAGACGAAGAAGAAGCTGAGTTTACAAAGTACGTTGCGCGGCTACCGGATCCCGAGACCGACAAGGGCAGAGGGCGGCTCACCGACTCAACTTTATCTCTTCAAAAGTTCAAGAGCCGCAATTAGCCTCGTCCGCGGTATGCAAATTAACTAAGCGCGTGCGACTCTATTCGCGCGCTTTGTTGCTCTCTCCCCATCTCTTCACTGGAGCACCGCTCGCGCGTGAGATAAAGTGCGCCGCCGAAGAGCGAGAAAGAAAGAGAAAAAAGAGGCAGTAAGCACCTGAGGGTTACTTTCATCGTCTCGATTTCTTAGTCGCGCTCCTTAAATCAGGATTTAGCCGCAGCGCCGCCACGATTTACAAAGTGACGACAGTTAGCGCGAAATCCTGGGCGAGCCGGCGGGACAAAGTCAGTCGCAAATTGCGCACGATTTTTCTTTTTTATTTTTTTTCAGTCTTATCTCTGCTGCGTTTCCCGCGCGCCGCGGCCAAATGAGAGGCGCAGTCGGCGCGCGAAATTGGAGCCTGGAAACTTTTTAAGCGAGATCTTTGAGCTTCCAAGTGGCCTCCAAGTGTGCACTTGAAACTCTGAACTTAGCCGGCCTGTATCTATATGTGTATTCAGCTCTGGGATCCTATCTGTGGCCACTTTGCTCGAGTTTTTCTCTCGCGCTTCAGCAGACCCACAGCAGCAGTCGGCCAACTTTTTATTTTTTCCCAGCCCGCAGATAGTGTGAAGTGAAGCTTTAGCGCGAAGCAAAAAGGATGAAGCTACGTCGCGACAGCTTTGAAACTTTCCAGAAGCGCATCGGCCACCATTCGTTTGATTGATACATTTTTCCTGCATCGGCACGCGAGGAAGAATCCTGAGCAGGTGAAACGAGCAGAAAAGGAAGAGCCAAAAGTGAGGTCAGAAGAGAGACTACGGAGGCGGGGAGAAAGGAGGGAGGAGGAATTTTTTAATTACCGCGCGGCGCAGCAGCGCACAGATCTACGATAATCGCCGAAAAGATCATCGGATTCTCGCGCACGCGCGGGAAAAGATCGCGGCGCTTTAATAAAGCAGGGAAAGAGGAAAGAGTATAAGAGAGAGAAAGAGAGAGAGAGAGAGAGAGAGAAAGAGCGAGGCTTTTAAAGAGCCAAGAGCGCCAACTGCTGGTGTGTATGCACGAGGGCGCTTTCTCATCAAGGGTAATACACGCGCTCGCGGGTAACGGATTTTTTCGGTGAATTATTATCCGTTAGGGAGATTCGCGCGTTTTTTCAATCTTGTTTCGGTCGAGATAGCACTTGATAAAAAGATTGGATTTTTCAATCAAGATTGCACGTATCTCGGCTTATTAACGTGAGGCACACGGGCTACAACATTGTATGCGAAAGTTGCGGTAATTCGTGGCTCTTACCAGAAATTGCGTCTGGCTCGCCCGACTCTCTTTTTCACTGCAACGATTCGCAATTGTCGCTGGCCATTGGGCATCAAGTCCGCGCACGCGCTCCACTTATTTCGAGAAATAATAAACACGCGAGCGAGTTATTGATTGGCACGATAAACTATCCCGACGCTGGACAAACGTAACTGATCCAACGGTACCAGAGTTTGAAAAAAAAAAAAAAAAAAAAACCGGAGGCTGCAGTGTTGACCCGCTGCGAGCAACAAAAGCATCGCTGTGCAAACAAGCTCCCAGCGCTGGCGAGTCGAAAAACATTGACAAATTTTTTGCGCGCGCTCACAAAGCGAAGCAACGGCAGCCGCCACTGCACTGCACACGCACGCCCCAAATAATTAAGATTCATATCTGGCATTCCCGGGCCGAAAAAAGACGAGCCTCTCGTAATACGCACCTCTGCGAGCGCGCGCGCAACGATGCATTATTCGACTGGCACTCGCATGTGGCGCGGAGCAAATCGATTTTTCAAGATTCCTCCGGTGATTATTTGCTGTGCGGCGCAATATCGCCCGGAGTGTAGTTACACACACACACACACACACACACACACACACACACAACGGCAGCGCGTCGTCTTCATTCCCATGATAATAAGAGAACGCGTCCGGCGGCGCGTCGTAGAAATTAATTTTCTCGTAAACGAGCTGCTTAATTGCGCCGGCGAGCGACGGACGGGTCCCGGGATAATTTGATTTTAATCGCAATGCGAGAAACGCGCTCGCGCCACTGGCTTCTGCTGCTGCAGGTAACACTAGCAGCCAAATCGTCCGCGTCTCGGATAACCCGGAACGATCGTCGTTATGCTACAAGGAACCGGAGAAAAATGTGTCCAGCGCGCCAGTCGCGTGATAAAGCGAAAGAGGAAAACACGAACGAGGAAAGAGAGACCGGCCGGCCAGCTTTCTCCATCAATTTCCGCGGGCGGCCGGCTAAAAATCTGATACTCATTAAAAAGACGAAATAACGTGCCGGCCTATCTCGTCAGGGCGATCAGCGCGCGCTCACCTGGGAGAGGAAAAGACGGCGCGAGCGAAGAGTTTTGGAGGTCCTATACGCGCGCGCACTCGCGTACCTTACGCACAATCGCGCTGTGATCGGGCCCAAAAGAGTGTAGTACAGAGGAGGAGGAGAGGCCTTCCTGCGTAGCGGGACGTATCTCGCTTTGTCCCGCGGGAAGAGGGAGGCTGGAATCCCAATTTATAAAATAAACGACGGGAGAGCGCTCGGTTTATGCTCTCGCGTGCGAGAGCCTCCCACACACAGGTGGTTATCTCGGTGACTTAATGCCGGGTAATGCGCTCTCCGGTTACATCCGCGGGCCCGATCTCTCCCCCCCCTCTCTCTTTCTCTCTCTCTCCTCTCGACCGGCGAGAGAGCGATGCTCTGCTATAAACTGCACTTCTCTATACAAGGAGTTTGTCTGAGATCTGAGGATGGGCCCCTTTTCCGAAATCTCGTACGCTCGTTTGCGTTCGTATGGCCCCGTGGGCCTGATCGAAGCATTCCTCGCGTGGAAAGGCATAGTTAAGAGGAGGCAGTGATTGTTTTGCCTTGACGGTGATCGTTATACTTTCAAGAGGAGTGTCGAAATAACCTTGTTGTATATTCATCACCAATTTTGGCAAGCGAAATTATTTTTCAAGCGTTTTGCTGAACTGGGAAAGAATCCGTAAATCCATTATACATAAAGTAATTGAAATCAATGCATAATGTTGAAAATTTTCTTCGGCTCCAGATACTAGACTGGTGACGCTATAGGTTTCATTATTTTATTCTGATAACCTTCACATTTATTTCTTCCCACGATGTAAGCGGATATCTGCTTTTATTGCAGGCTATAAAATTCTTATGGTTCTGTTGTGGCGCTAGTAGGTGTAAACTGCTTAATTAATCGACTGTCGTCGGCGATACTGGAAACTGGTTTTGATTTATTTTATATTTTTCCTATTTTCTCAAATGAATTTCAAGCCGACACTTTTTATAGTTTCGCAGCACGTTTATAATTTATTTCAGCCATTTGTCATCGGTGCAGTAAACATCACAAGCGCCCATGGCGTTTTTTAGTTTTTGTCATAAAGAGAGCTGCTTTTATGGCTTTAGAGAATTTTTTTTTATCACTAGCATTTTTTATTTAACATTTTCATTTATCTACATATTAATGTAGAAGTATCACACACTGCTTGAAAAGATAAACAACAAATTGCCAGATGGTCAGAATGAAAATGTGACGCAAATTCTTTTAGGTAGTAGCAAAGTAACTTAATTTTTAGAAGATGCCTCTCAATATCTCAAGTTTCCGCGTGCTAGCAATATGTCATTTATCGCGTAAAACGTAAAATAACAGTTAATGGTCCAAAAACTCCGAACATACATCCGAACGCGTCAGACTGAAATCCACGATTACTTCCTATTACTTCTAAGCAAGGGGAACCGGAAAATTTAGCCGCCTGGAATTGCGATGAAAATTTCAACGCACTCTTCCCTTTTACGTCCACACGCGCCACGAAAAGAGCGCATCAGAGCAAGAAGAGAGCCACCGGATAAGGAGAAGACACAGCAATATATACCGCGGAGAGAGCCGAGCAGAGGCTCGTGCACGTATACGAGGGAACTCCACGTCGAGAGGAGCAGCGAGATAACAGGGGTCTTTGAAAGTCTGAGGCAAAGGCTTCTGATAAAGAAATAATTGTAACAATATTTGTTATCTTTTGCCCTTACGAAAAAAGTCTGCAGCAAAAGCTGCAGTTTAGTATGTAAATTTTCTGCATACTTTCTGTATACCTTCTGGAGAATGTTTCTACAGAATTCCTGTTAGTAGGTTAGTAACTATACTTGATGCTATCATCCAGATGGCAGCACCCATACGGCAAGTCTTTTTTCAATTCTAATGTATTTTACACTTGCAAGAGAAGCTGCAGAAATTCTGTAGGAATTCTGTAGAAACATTCTCCAGAAAGCATAAAGAAAGTATGCAGAAAGTATGCGAGAAATATGCATGCCAGGCTGTAGCTTCGGTTGCAGATTCAGCTGCAGCCTTTTTTTAAGGGTGATATTTACAAGAATGTTTAAAATTGCTTTAAAGTCTGTCCTGATGTATTTAATTTTTTTCCTCTAAGGATTATGTATAGTTGTTAGCGCTAATGAAGCAAGCGTGCTTGCGTACCTTATTAGGGCTAATTTTACTACTAATTATACACACGAAATAATAGCGCGTTCATAGCTTGTAATTCATATGCACGAATACATCTTTTAAAAACTATTCAAAATTAATTTTTCTTTTAGATGCACTACCTTTTGTGACAGAAAATATTTTTATAATATCATGTTCTAGAACGTATCTCATCGATTAAATTTAAATTGAACGTTGAAAGGAATAACATTTTCAGAACTCGAAAAGAATCGCCGTGCATCATTCGCGACATATATTCAGAGAAACATGCATTACAACTATATCTGCTTGGCCCACTTGCAACTGAAATGCCCCGCGTACAAGAAAGAAAAAGCGCCAAGATACGTCCGTCTTGGCTCGCACGACGAGTCTTGTACACGACAATGCAGGGCTATTTCGAGGAAAATTGGGCCCCGTTTTTTCGCGCTCTCTCGTCTTTCTCAACGTCCAGATCAGAGCACCACTTTTTTGGATGAGCACACGCGTGCACGCCGAAAGAACTTTTAAAGCAACTTGGCACTTTGACAATGCGCGTGCCATTTTAGCCGCGATTTCCGACGAGCGTATAAATTAGGCGGCGAATGACCCATTTAATTACCCGTCGGCAATAACTTATACGCACCACCGAAAATAAGTGGTTGCTTTTTAGTATGAATGCAAGCACCAGCGCAAAATCCTGAATACCAAGCTTTTTGGATTGGCAAAAACTAATAATTATTCTCTCAACAAGTATTCTATACTCTAAACCATCTAGATGTTATATTCGTAATGCTTATTGCTTCCCCTCAGAGAAAGCTCCGTAATAGCTTTATAGAATTGTCTGTCTCTTAAGAATACATCTGAAACATATTTGGAGGTGTTTTAAGTCCAAATCATCTGATTTCAGAAAATTCTCGTATATATGCGTATGCGTGCATGGAATTTCAGATAATGCAGATGTGAAAAAATTGAGCAGAAGGTTCCATGGTAGTAATTCAAATATTTTAAATGATCCTGAAACCAAAATTTGTCCAGGAAAAATGGCAATAAATCAGGTCATTATGATACGCCTTTTCTAACAGTTTTTGAGTATTTAGCCTCGAATGCATAACCTTAAAATGATTGAATTAATTTCATAGCTTATGGTATACAGTAAATTCAAAAACAGTAACAAATCAAGATCACTTTATGAATTATTCATCTATTTAAGTGCAAATTAGTATCATGCTGACACTGCATACAAAGACATATGCAATTTTCTTTTTTTTTTTTTTTACAATTTTTTACTGAAAACATTTTTCCTAGCCCTAGAACTAGCCAGCCATTTCGTGTCGAAATTTTTAGGTTATCTCACATCAAATATATACGAAGCATCGCCAGAAAATGCCCATAAATGAGGTAGTACTAAAACTATTACCCGACCCTGGTAGAAAATAACCCAACCAAAATGGCTTGTCAACTAATTGTTCGGCAATTTTTTTTTGCCAACGCCCTGGTAGAAATCGCAACCAATTTTAACCCAAGAATAAGCTTATAAGTGTCGAATTGGCTTATCTAAGCCAAGAATATTGGGTTATAATTGGTTAACAGCGACATCGTTTTTACGCAAGAATAAGGTTATTTTAGCCCATATTGTTTTTGAAGAGGAGAAACGTAACCTCAAATGTAGCTAATAATGCAGCGAAGCAAAAAAAACTCAGTAAATATTGATGAAAGAAAGTCCAGTTTTATTACTCGGAGGTTTTTGGGGTCGCTAAACACGAATATCGCAACGGCAATACTCTCAAAAGTACCTAGTGCCCAGGGTGGACAGTATCACGTCGTCTCCTAGAGTTTTGTTAGAATTTGAAACATAATTAGTCGAAACTCGTTACTCGGGGGTTTTCGAGGTCGCTGAATACGAATATAGAGACGACAACGCTCCCCGAGGTACCTGGTCCCCAGGGTAGGTAGTATCAAAGTCGTCTCCTGGAGTTTTGTGGGAATTTGATAGTAATTAAGTGAAATACGTTACTTGGGAATTTCCGGGGCCACTGAACATGGATATGGTGTTATACTTAACATAATCCCAGGAGACGATGTTGATACTGCCCACCCTGGGCACCAGGTACCTCAGGGAGCGTTGCCATCGCGATATTCGTGTTCAGCGATCCCAAAAACCCCCGAGTAACGAGTTTCGACTAATTATGCTACAAATTCCCAAGAAACTCTTGGAAACGACGTTGATACTGTCCATCCGGGCACCAAGTATCTCGGGGAGCGTTGCTGTCACGATATTCGTATTCAGCGACCTCGAAAACCCCCGAGTAACGAATTTCGACTAATTATGTTTCAAATTCTAACAAAACTCCAGGTGACGACGTTGATACTGTCCACCCTGGGCACCAGGTACCTCGCGGAGCGTTTCCGTCGCGATATCCGTGTTCTGCGACCGCAGAAACCCCCGAGTAGCAAAGCTGGACTCATTTCTATAAATATTTACGAAGTTTTTANTGGACGCCAAAGTCGCACGAGCGCCAATGATACATCGCGCCCGCGGTAGCATATACTATTTTTTTGTCCCCAAAGGCCGCTGAATTTGAATTTTATAATACAATTTGGCGGAAGGGGTGGGCAGCGGGCGGAAGGAAGGTATCCAGGGGCGCAGGGATCGGAGCCCACGCTGGGGGGTTCGGGGGGTGAAGCCCCCCGCATAAGAAAAAATTAATGAAAGATCAAAAAATTAAAATTCATTATGTTATCCGACATTTAATATATAGACTCGCACTCAATACGACTACTCGGCTACTCGATCGGAACCAGACTGTTCGTAGGGCTCGTGTGGAAGAACGTCTGCGTGGCTTAGTTGGTTAAGGCGCACGACCGTATTTATTTGACTTCGTGCAGGGCGTGGGTTCAAATCCCCGGTAAGACAGAATTTTTTCTGATGCAAATAATTATTCTATACTTTACTTTAAACAAAAAACTCGCATCCAAGCCAGCTAGCTATGATTTTCCAATTCCATCCTCGAACCGCGATGAGCCACGTGTAATTCAGTTGTGTTACTCGACCAACTTTGATGGGCTGTTTGTACTCAGAAACAAGGTAGGCAGAGTGAATTCAAGAACTATCCAATAAATAGGTTAAAAAGCGTTTCATTCAGCCTAAGAAATGGCAAAGAAAACAACCTAGTTCTTGGATTCGCAGTCTAAGAACTAGCCAATAATGGGATTCCGGTTTCTACCAGGGTCCCGAAATTTTCATGATTTTTCGATATTTTCAATGGTAGACAACTTTTGACCAAATCAAGCATTTTCAACACATTTTTTTTTAAACAATACATAATGTTGAAGGAAGCTACGTGCCAAAGAATTGGCAGCGGTTTTTTTATATGTACCAGATACAACATGTTTCCGAAGGCCAAAATTCACAATTTCCATTTTTTCACTCACCGCAGACTTACTTCAGTTCTAGGCATCGAAGAGCACTAAAACTTTACAAACATGTTTGAAATACACATAGTTCTGACATGAGTGTAAGTATTTGTAAGTAAATTAAATCTTAAAAAGTTATCTTCAATTTAAACAAAATATTTGTGTAAAATGTTAAAAATGACAAATATATTATATTTTCCCTTAAGAACCATAGGGGTTTCAATGCTGCGAAATGAACTTACCCAAGACACATAAAATATCTACCTTTTTCCAAAATCTCAAGTGCAATAAGGCCTCTTTACGCCCGTAATCGAGGCACAAAAAACTTTTTTTTTTCAGTTTTCAATTTATTACTGAAACAATAAGTAGTCAAATCACTAGATAATTTTAACGGAATATAGTTTGACATGTGAACCATAAAGATGATTTTTTTCGTGAGGTTATGATGTTTAGTTTCAGAGATATGAATTTTTTTCATAAAGTACCTTTTTTATGTTATCTGTCGAACGGAGCGATCGATCCCGAGGACCAAAAGGGAAAAAGTAGGTAATTTTATTATCTTTTAAATGCATTCTAGCTAAATTGTTTTTAACAGTGAGATGATTATGACGCAAAATAGTGTTTTTCAAAAATCAAAAAATGGCCATAAAAAGAAAAATAGTTGAGAAAATAAAAATATAACTGTTCTTCCCGATTTCAGAATCCAAAAATAGATATGCATGTCAAATTTTATTGAAATTGACGAAGTAGTTTCTGAAATATTACGGTATACATACATACACACACACACACACATCCACCCACACACATACACACACACATCCACCCACACACATAGACACACACACATCCATACGGACATTTTCTAAAAACACGTAATTCGAACTTCAAACATCTCAAAACATATGTGTATGAAGTTTTAGCGAAACTGAAAATTTTACTATCATAAAGCTTCCTCTAGGAGGAAACAAAAGTGCAATTTCCAATCCTCGTAAAATAATATTTCACACTTTTAAAATCCAGATTTACTTATTTACCTTATAACGTTTGATGTGATTAATTTAAAATAACGGTACCGAAGTATGTTCATTAGACCACAAATATGTACGAAAAGACCTATCTAAAGATAGCCTTATCTGTTATTGGAAGCTGGAAACAAGAAATTATCCATACTGATCTCCCCTAGTACATTATTAAACAAGTAACGCGAGGGCACTCACTTTAAGGAAATAGAACTTTATTCAAGACTAATTATGTAGCCAATTTGTTGACTATAAGTATATGAGCTATTAGTACTTACAAACATCCACTGTAATAACAAAACAAACTTAAAAATGTTTTAAACTTTTATGTAATACATATGGAATATGCAAAAAAAAGCTTTCATTTATCAGGCGTACAAAAAACAGAAATAATTAGCTTCGTGACTTTAAAATCCGTTAAGTAGAAGCTCATATCTAGGATTTTCATACAAAAATTTATAACGAAATTGTTTCTTCGATCTTGTATTTTTATTGTCCTTTGCTCTCATACGTCGTCATGTGACTGATAATGCCTTTTAAATCAAAACATTCTATCGATTAGAAAAACTCTCCAAAATATTGTTTCAAAAAGCGCATAACCCCACAACCAACCCTTTCCTTCATTACGTTTGGCTAAATTTTCCATAAAATCCAGTGTGTGAAACCCAAACCGCAAGTATACAAAGGTAAAATGAACGGCTTATTACTAGACGTCTCGCGACGACCAGAAGCAAAAAGCAAATGTGAGCCCGCATGAAGGAAAAATGAAAATAAACGAAGAGCGCTGCTGCATAAAGAATTGCGAATTCACGCGAGCGCAAACACGCCACAGATTAATGAAATGGTCGATCGAGCGTTAAAAGATCCGCGAGGGTCCAAGGGGTAATAAATTGAGTTTATTCGCCGCGGAACAGAAGAGCTAGAGTGGAGAAGGTGAAAGAAAGAGAGATAGAGACGGAGATGCAGAAACGAGTGAGGCGTCCCTCGCGTCGAGTGTCGACTGACTGCATAGTGTAGTGCACTCGGCGTCTCGAGTAAACGGTACTTGATCGACGGCACAGCCTCTGCGTGGACTTAAATACGCGGGCCAGTGCAGCGCTCGGCGCTCACCTCGAGAACAGAGCGAGCAGAGAGGGAGACAGAGAACTGAAGGCTTCTTGTACGTATCTGCACTGTCTACCTCTCGACACGATTGACTCTAGTTAAGTACGATGCGAGTGTGTTGGCGAGAGTAGAGAGGGGGTAAGATGTATAGAGAAGCACTGCCCTTCCAGCTCTTAGCGGCTTCACTCTCCAAAGTCTCCCTTTTATGAAAGGCTAAATTCATTCGGGTAAACATCTTCAGGTTACTTGCGAGTGCACCGCTTTTGAGTTGCTGAGAAATGACTCTCAGATCCGGCGTACTCGAGAGCTTGCTTTGCCTTATACATGTACATCAGGTAAACATATTTTAAGGATATATTTACTTTTGAAATTATGAACTTCAAAAGTGAGTTTTAACATTCGCTAGAGACTCGTTTTTCAGATTGATAAGTTTGGCAAAGTTAGTACAAAACAAGCCAGACAAGTAACGATGCAAAGTATATTCATTCTAAATATAGGTGCGTAGTAATATTATTGTTGATAGGCATGACTTACGCAAAGAGAGCGGCGATGGCTCAGTGGGCAGAGTGTCGGGCTAGTAATCCAGAGGTTCTGGGTTCAAGCCTGACTCTCGGCACTTTCTGACATCGGGACACCTCTATTACGCAAAGAATCCAGAAATCCAAACAATAAGGTTCCATCGACTTACCTATAACAAAAACAAGATAATATTTATCTCTGCAATAAATAAATAAGATGATTAGAAACAAAACTTGTGAAAATATCGTTTAAAAATATTCAATGTTTAAGACTTCTAAAAAGGCTAATTTCAAATAGCCATTAGATTGTTTTACTGCACGATTACGATAATCATCAAATTGCTTACAATAAGTTAAATTTAGGGGGTATTTTATTTATATATTTTTTTTAACGAATAGAAGAGTTCTAATCCTCTAAACTCTTGGCGCTTCCTCCTATCAAGTGGCGCGGTAGCGCCACGAAGGCAAGTTTGAGAAGCAGACGAAGCCGCGGCGCCCGTGACATATTTACTTCTATATTGGTGTTCAGATTTTTCATTATACAAAAAAAAATGCTTATTATTACTGTTAGTAAGTTTTTTTTGCTTATTAGCTTGTTTTCTGAGCTAAACTATGATTTCCAACAAAAATATTAGTGAAAAAGCTGCTTATTTTTAAAATATGTGAGTATAATATATCCAAAAATGCTGAAATCACGTATTTTTTCTTCAGCCAGAAATGTGGTAGGACCGTGAAATTGGCTGCAGAAGATTATACATGTATATATCAATTGGCGCGGTAACAATTTCTATTGGAAAACGTAGTTTGAGAATATACATTTTTTAGAGAAACTTGTGGTTTTTTGTGTCTAGGTGTAAGAATCATTCGAGGGCGGTATCTAGGTGTACAGGGTGACCGATGACGAGGTCTAGGTGGTGCGCTTCGAGGCTTTTTGTGTCTAGGTGTAAAAATCTTTCGAGGGCGGTGTCTAGGTGTACGGGGTGGCCGATGACGAGATCTAGGTGGTGCGCACCGTAGCTTTTTGTGTCTAGGTGTAGAAAAAATTCGAGGGCGGTGTCTAAGTGTACAGGGTGGCAGATAATTCATTGTATACTTACGGTGTTTTCATGGCGTTCTAATACATAAAAAGAACATTTTAGTTGTTTATCAATAAACAAAATGAAACGGGCATGGCAAGTTACGTAGTAAGTATTTTGAGAGTTGTTCCTAATTGATCATTATATAACTTAACTTTAAGTTAAGTAAGCCCTTCATTGAAAAACAAAAATTTTGTTGCTTTATTATGACTAAATATAATAAACTTGACTTTGTTTGATTGATCTCAGTTCTTTTTTATCTTTGATTTCGTTATAGAATAGATCAAACTCGCCTAACCTTTTACTTTCGTTACAGAATAGATCAAACTCCCCTAACCTTTTCCTTTTTTTAAAGTTAATTTTTTTAAGAGATTCCGCTTTTCATCATTGTTCTAAGCACAATGTTATTTTTTTATAAGTGCGATCAAGATATAGTGTAGTACGCATCAAAATTATTTAAAATTTTCTATCCAGAGGCGAGGCAGGACCGCGCTAGCGAGTAAAAGTATCAAGAGGCGCGATAGCGCCACGATAGCAAGTATAAAGTACGAAGTACATACGAAGCCTTCGGGAAGCACCGCGCCCTATATATTCTTTGAAATCGTGGTTTCTATTCTAACACTATTTTTTAAATGCTACAGTAGCATTTCATGTGATTGTTGGCATTGATTTGAAAGATATCGAACTTATTTTTCACGTCAAAAAAAAATTTTCACAAATCATCATTTTTTAAATGTAATAAAGTAGATTACCTTTTATATCATAAAAAATGAACAGATCAGTGAATCTAGAAAATCTTGCGGGAAAAGTAGACAAATTTATGTTCTTTTAGATACACTATTGTTGAATATATTGTATAAATCATATCATTATAAAAAAGCAAAAATATTTTTTCAAAAATAGAAAAATGGCTATAATATGGCCATAAAATGGTCAGAATCATAACACAAAAAATGACCTAAAATTCAGAATAGAAAAAATATATGCATGTCAAATTTTATTACGATCCGTCGCATGGTTCCAAAAATATGGCGGTATACGTACACACACACACAGGCGGCCCAGCAAACGAAAAGCAGTGGTGATAACCGATCACACAACACACACACCAACATCACACACATTGAAATTTCCGGGTCACACCTACACTTCACAAAAGCAATGCGTTGCAGGAGTCATCACACTACACCAGGGCGAAACCGTAATCAGGTTCACACACACAGCCCACACACACACACACACAAAACAACACACGCCACAGATAACATCACCACCCATCACAGCCCACACAACCACATCCACCCGCCAGCCGCACTGGACATATTTCGAAACGTATGATTCGTACTCCAAACACCTCCAAATGCGTTTCCACGAAGTATTAGCAAAACTGAAAATTTTACTATTACAAAGCTTCCTCTTGAGGAGGAAGCAAAATTCTTTCTATAATTTATTTCTTTGTTTAAAATAAAAATAATAATTATAAATCAATTCTAAATGTATTATAAGTAAATAATAATAAGTATAAAACGAATAACGAAAGAAAAAAAATTAAATTTTTAAAAATTTCAGATAAGGTAAAAAATTACTATGTTACATAGTAAAATTTGCTATAATTCGAGTATGTCTCTCGGTTCCTATGTAACATAGTAATTTTTCCTACATTATTAACAAATTTTCTAATATCATTTCGCTCAGTGTACCGAGTGACAATTTAAGAATTAACGATTTCTCTAACTGTAATTAAAAAAAATCTTAAATTGTCACTCGATACATATAGGAACATGCTAGCGCGCTAGCGAGAGACGAAAGCATGTTCTCTCTCATTTTGTTTTGATTTGTATATTCGCTTCGGTATCGTATTCTTTCATGACCAGGCCTTACATTCTCTATTTCGTGGCCTCTATACGGGACGAGAAAATTCATTTCGCGGCCTGAGGACAAAAAATAATGTATCTGCATGCGTATACCTGAAAAATATCAAAAACAATAACTTGACGACATCAGTTATGTTTGTTTTGGGGATTTCACAACTTTTGTAAAGAAACTTTTACTTGCCAATATTTTACCTTTAAGAAAGTTTTTTTTTTAGGATACGAAGTATACGACACGATGATGACGCGGGTCGGGTCCCTTTTGTACTTGTTAGGCCAAACATTAGATAAAGATAAAAAATTAACTCATAGTGGGCCAAACGAGAAAAGCAAGGTAATTTAATTCTCTTTCAAATGCGTTATGATTAAATCGTTTGTATATAACAATAAAATGATACAAAAAACGCCAAAAATAATTTTGTAAAATGCAATGAAGGAACCCTGGTAGAATCGGTAACCCACTTAATGGCCAGTTCTTGGCATAGAATCTAAGAACTAGACAGTTTTATTTGCCATTTCTTAGGCAGAATGTAACGCTTTTTCTCCCACTTAATGGGCAGTTCTTGGATTCAATCTGCGTACCTTGTTTTTATGTACAAACTGACCATTATAGTTGGTCGAGTTACACAGCTGAGTTACACGTGGCTTATCGCGGTTCAAGGTTAGAATTGAAAAGACGTGGCTAGCAGGCTTCGATTCGAGTTTTTTGGTAATAGGAAAGTATAGAATAATTATTAGCATCTGAAAAAATTCTGTCTGACCGGGGATCTGAACCCACGCCCTGCACGAGGACAAATAAGTACGGTCGTGCGCCATAACCGACTGGGCCACGCAGACGTTCTTCTACACAAGCCCTACGAGCTTGAAGCTCTCACCCATGAAAAATACACAAGATATCGCTACTTTTGAGGAATTTAAAATGTCTAGTTTTTTTACATTTTACTTAGCCAGTTTCTGCCTTTACCACCATTTTAAATAGGCGCTTTTCTACCAGGGTTCTAACGTAAANATAAAACGAAAATTAGCTGGCAAAATAAAAAATAACTTCTTTTCCCCAATTCGGAATTCAAAAGATATACATACTAAATTTTGTAGACATTCATAGCCTCGATTCGAAAATATTGCGGTATACATAGACTCACACACACACACACACGCACACACACACACACACACACACACACACACACACACACACACACACACACACACAC
>CM053169.1:35999653-36045989 GCA_012977825.3 Pteromalus puparum | reverse complement strand
CACACACACACACGCACACATACACACACACATACACACACACATACACACACACACACACACATCCATACAGACAATTTCTAAAAACACGTGATTCGAACTGTACAAACCTCCAAATGGATTTCGAACCTCTATTTGAGAGAGAGTCGAAAATTTTACTATTACAAAACTTCTTTTACTTTACTTTATTTTTGTGAAATGTACCCAACTGACTTTTTCAGTTTCATAAGGGTAAAAATAGTTGCGCGTCGCACAAGCAAAAGTTTTAATTCTGTCAACTTTTTACGAGATTTAGTCGAAGCTTTTAAATGAATTGCTCTCGTTGTAACGTGTGCGTATGTTTAATAAATGACGACAATCACGGAGTTTCATTGAATTTTGTGATCGTAAATCAATTTCATTATTGAAATCATCATGCCATCGATGAGCTGCAAATGGGCGATTTGAGCAATCGAATTGAAGTTAAGACTCGGGACAGCATATTGAAATTCCATGCGATCTATCGCAGCTGTTGTCCATTCGAAAACAAGCTCGCAACAAGTATCACCAACAGTTTTTCGCTATAGCAGATATAAGCATCCTCGAGAGCTGCGCAACGATCCTCGGTTGGAAGAAGCATAGGCCACTGGGCGAGCAGCGAAGAACAGCGGCGCGAAGCGATGTACACACACGTACACGTAGAGAGAGAGAGAGAGAGAGAGAGAGAGAAAGAAAGAGGGAGGGAGAGAGAGAGAGAGAGAGAGAGAGGAGCGCAAGAATATAACGTCGGAAGAAGGAGCTCCGAGAAGCGCAAAGCGAAGAAGAGGAGTGGATTCCGCGGGGCGAGACTGCCTCGTTGGCGGGTGGGAGTGTACAAGGTCTTCGATACCTCGTAAATTACCTTCGGCCCTATTCGCCCTCACCTCACCTCTCCTCTCGTTTCGTTCGGTTCTCTCCTCGCGGCGGCGGCTGCTGCTGCAGCTCACTCACTTCTTTCTCTGGGCTTCGCTATTAAATATCCGTTTAATTTCGCGGCGAGAATTTCCTGGCTCGGTTTTGCGCTGAATTTATGCAGGATACGCCGGCGCCGGCACTGCAGCCCGAGAGTGCCCGCCTTTGTGGCCGAATTCGCGGTTTCAGCGCGTGTAATTGCTTAAAGAGCCGAAATTTTCGCCTCCCGTTATTTAATTGGCCAACTTTTTGGCGCTCTAATTAGAGCTCCCGTCTTTTTTGGGATAATTGGAGAGCAAGTGTATATTAAATTTCGCTGCCGATCGATGCGACACGTATAGAAATAGTCGTCGACGTCCAGCGATGCGGTAGGAGTACGCAGTGTATTTTTAGCCAAGTACTATATATCGGATAATTACAAGTTGCAAATTTATTTAAATTACGAATCTTCAGAGCGGCGCACATGTACGATAAATTAAAAAGAAGCGTTATCGGTGGGCCGATTAAATTTATTGTCTCTGAGCAGTGCATGCAAGTCGTCGGGTAACGAAATTTCGAAGAAAAAAACCATAACAAGCAACGCTGCCTGAAGTCCGAGTTAAGCGGAATGTTAAATCATTGAAACTTCTCCGCGCGGAGGAAATGCAGCGCCGCGCGGCAATAAATTGGCAAGGGTTATTTCTCTTTTTCCCCTCTGTCTCTCAGGCTTTCTTTTCCCTTTTATTACTCCCTGCTTATTTTTCCTCGCCATATTTGCTTCTGCGTCTTGCTCCTCGCAGCTTGCTCTTCTCCTTCCCTCCCTCTCACGCGTTCCTCGTGCTGCAGGCCGCTCGTCGAGAGGCTAACAACGACAAGCAGCTATGTATCGTCTGCGAGCCGTGTGAAGACCGAGAGAACAAGAAACAAATAAAGAAAGAAGAATGAAAAGCCGAAGCGGAGAGAAAGAGTATATGAGAGAGAGAGAGAGAGAGAGAGAGAGAGAGAGAGAGAGAGAGAGAGAGAGAGAGATAAAAGGAAGAGAGAGCTGCATGCATGGGTGTGTATGTAGGTGCATATGAGCGCACACCGGTCTGCGGAGAAGAGCGAAGTTGAGGCTATATCTTGAGCGGACTGATGTCGTTGTTCGTGAGCGCGAGGCGCGTGTACGAGCCGAAACTCGGCTTCAACCGGTCCAATTTTGAATTCGCGCTGCCACGACATTCCCGACGTGCTCGCTTTTTTCCACCAGGGACTGCCCTGACTTTTCGCTTCTTTTTCGGTTCGACGACCACGACAGCGACGGCGACACGGACTCGCGAGTGCGATTCTGTAGCAGCGCTGACTTTTATCGCCCTCGATTGTTGAGCAAAGTTCCAAGATAAACGGATATGGCTGCTTTATTCGATAAGTTGCTTCGTTATTTAATTAGCAGCCTAGCGCTGCGATTGCGATAACGCGCTCGTAGCATGATGAAAACAGGTTCATTTTATCATCATTATGATACCGTCGTTCAAAAATAATAACACCCGACTTTACTTTAGCCATGTTGCTTTAATCATGACGCAGAGTGCGAAGCCAGTATCAACCGTGCTAATGGAAAAGTTACTTTGCATTTTCCCCGCGAAATATTATTAATTACTGCGTGTAATGAAAAATTCGCAAAATGAAAACGACACTGAAATATTTACCGAAGTAAACATCGTTAAATCGACGAGCCCATTTTTTCTCTCTCCCTCGGCAGCGCATAACCTACTTCTCTCTGCTCCCTCCTCCCCCGCTTAATCGCGAACTTTTGCAAACTTATAATTGGCCGCATAAGAAACAATTTCACGTGCACGTATAACACGAGTGGGAATTACGAGCACACAGAAGTTGGCTTATGATAGCCAGGATATATTTACGACTGCTTGAGATAATTACATCATGACATTATATGAGCGCGGTTGCCGGCATTCTTTCCGATCTATCCAATAACGAATTCAGGCCTATCTCGGCGAGTTCATCGAAAAACTTATAATTAACAAACTCCTGTGAGAAAGTCGCGCGCCGGCGCGTGCAGGATAGATTCGCCCGAACCATTGCACCTGGGGATCGCAATTTAAATACCGAGTCTATAAGTCCGCAAACGTCTCTCTCTCTCTCTCTCTCTCTCTCTCTCTCTCCCTCGGCATTGTCGGTAATTAACTTTGAATTACAACGGCGCGCGCGAGCGAGCGACGCGCTTCTATTCGCGACTTGGAAAACGTGACACGCGCTCGAACACGAGTTCATTATCGGAGTTCGTTCGAATGATGAAGAGGTGGGGGTGCCATATAGGAGGATCGAGTGAGAGAGAAGCAGAGAAAAAAGGGACGCCCGCCGCAGAGGAGAAATGACGACGGCGACGCTTCTAAATTAATCGACTGACTGGCATTAAATTGCAAGCCGCGATCGCGATGAGACAATGGATCGTTTCGAAAATTTCGTGCCTGCTCGCGGGCGCGGAGCCGGTTTTTTGCACGCATGGAGACTTTTGAAATCGGCTTGACGCCGAAATCAATTTAATCGCCTCGCGAACTGGACGTGCTATTAGCGGGGACATTTTTTGCGCGGATCGCCCAGAGAAGCCGCGATTTTGGGCAAGAAAACTTTGCACAGGACTTTATGAGGATACATATAGCATTGAGACATCAAGAGAGAAACGAGCCAAGTATTTCGGCGGAGCTGTAAAAGGGAAGCCAAACTTCAAAGCTGTTTAGCTTCCCTCTTTATGGGCATGTCTCTCAGCTCGCCCTTTTTAAGCTCTTCCCCTCTTTCTTACTTTACTTAACTGCCCATTTCTAAGCTTGACTGCACCCTGCCCGCTTTTATTATATGTCACTGGTTTTCGATGCGCAAAAAGTATTTGCTCCTCGATTTGCTCCCCGACTCTCCGAATTGGAATTTTGGAGGCAGGATTGCAACATCAAGAAAAGCTTCGTGTTTCAATAGCGTGAATAAGCGAATGAAAGGAAAACACCTCCTTCGCATACATCGTTGCACTGCGACTCTATATTCGCCTCGTTTTATCACACTTTTATTTTCCACTCGAGTCACTTACTTACCACGTCTCTCTCTCTCTCTCCCTCTCTCTCTCTCTCTCTCTCACCCTCTTTCTCGCCGTCCGTCCTCTCCCTCGCGCTCTTACTCCACATTTCTTTGTTTCCCATCTCCGCTTTCTCTCTCTCCCGACTGACTCTCTACTCCTCCATTCGGCGCTTGCCATAGCAATGCATTGCCTTTGTCTCTCCTTTGTCTCTATCTCTCTCTTGCTCGCTCGCTGCGGCTCTTCCTCTTCGCTCCTTCAGCGCGCAAATTTCGCGTTCACAGAGCGAGCGTTTCGCGTCACGTGCGCCACAGAGAGCAGAGAAGTCTTCTCCAAGTGGCCCCATTGTCGTGTCTAATTCAGCGTTAAATCGTTTACATCTCATTAATCGCGAAGAGAGGGGCGCCCCAAAGAAAGAGCAGAGGCAGAGAGGCAGCGGTAGAAGGGCTCCTTTATATACCTGCGCGGGCGCTGCTCATCGATGCACATCTATCCATACCGGCTTTTGCGGCCGTCATTTTAATTTCGAATTTAACCGTAAGTCGGGACAACCGCGACTGCCTCAACCCGCGTTGCGTCGTTCCGCTGAAGAATAAGACACGACGCCAGTGAAAAACGTTTGCGCATTCACATATGGCTATATGCAGTTACACGGATAGGCAGACACGCATACAGTTCGCCACCTAACTGCTTCCATTTCATTTCGCATCGATTCAAATCGTCCCGCAGCAGCGTCCACACCCTATTATACGCTCTCGGGCTTTTTTATTTTCATCCGGAGTGCGCCGTCGACTTTTTGTCGGCTCTTTCACATCTCTGTTCGCTTCCTCGGCTGGCTGAGCTCGCGTTTATTTTCGTTATTTTTATTTTTTTGCTGCTGCTCCTCGGTGCTCGCTCCTTCCATTTGATTAACGTACGTTTTGATTAACGTACGTTTGTTTCGTGGCGCGCGACCAACCCAGCATCGAATTATTACTCTATTAACGAGCTGAATGATCAGATTACCAAGAGGCTCCGGTGGTCTTTTTAAATCTATTTGTAAACATAGATAAAATACTTCTAGTTTTCAAGTCAGAGATTTTTTTAGACATTTGCTGTAATTTTTTAAGGGATGCTCAAATCCCTGTTTCAATCCGCTTGTAAATAAAGATGCGAGAAATAATATTTTCATTGGATTACGTGACATAGACTATTATTGACAACCAGCTAATGGAAATAACAAATAGCAGCATTCTTAAAGCTTTTGTAGTACATAGGTTTGTATCAAATTTTAATATGAAATGGCATAACTATGACTATCAAGAGGCGCCCCGATGTCAAGTATGAGTATGGTTATTTACTTTGCTGTATAGGAGAACCGCGACCTATTATACTTTGAATTTGCTTTTTAACTAGCTTCGATGGATTATCCTGAAGTGAATTTTGTGGGTTATCGATTATTTGATTTACAATTATTGTTTGACTTTCTTCAAAAGTGTTTGCGTTACCAATGTAGTAGAACAAACATTTTCAAGTTAAAAAAAAAAACAAAAATTGGAGCAAAAGCAAACATTTAAGAAGTGAATCGTAGAAGTGTTTTGGTCACAAGAATGTTTGGCAGAGGTTTCGCTAGTTTGAATTTTTTTGTTTAGTTATGGATCTTCCTCGTCCTGTGCGAAAATCAACGTACAGAAAAATAAAACTATAAATTTGGCAGGAAACGTTAGACCTAGCTAAAATAATAATGCGTGATGCAGTGGAAGAAGACGTAATTTTGACAAAGCAAATTACAAGCAATGAAATATAAATTTTAGAAGATAATGAGTCAGAATGTATTGCGTATATTGATGAGAAGCCATAATATAATTTGGGCAAGCAATTTGGTCGAATATCTTAATCACGATCTCGAAACTCGAACGAATAACTTCAGATCTGTCTATAGATCGCTATAGCTTTATCGTATTTGCTGTTGTGATTTATAAACGTGATTTTCGAATATTTTCGGAATTGTGTTTAAATAATCTCCGAGGACGATGAGCCGGGGAGTTTGAGATGGATGTTTTTGCTTCTGTTTACTATTATAATGTTAATAAGGTTTTGTTTTTAATGTTCATAATATGCCTTTCTTTGTTTTACTCAATCAATAGCATAAGAAATATTTTGCATAAACAATAAAAATAAAAAAATTAATAAAAGTTAAATCGCTTCACGTGCCTGATCTCCCTAGTACAGAAAACCTTTTGTAAGCTGTAAACATTTGACAATTTTTTTAAAGATTTCACCAATTTTTAAAAGGGAAAAAATAATTCATACAACACGATAAAGTAAGGAGTCGTATTACAAGTGAGCCAAGAATTATCTCCCGATAAAAGAGACAAGAATAGATTGGTTATGCGCATTCAAAGTGCTAGATTTTCAGAAATATTTTTAGTTTTTACCACAGCCTGCTCTCAGATTTTATAATTTAAATTACCTTCAAAAAAATATCTTCTGACCGAATAAAAAAAGCGCTTGCGTAAGTGGCTACACTCCTGTCTATCAAAAATTTTCCAACATTTTAGTT
Source organism: Pteromalus puparum (assembly GCA_012977825.3). Taxonomy (NCBI): domain Eukaryota; kingdom Metazoa; phylum Arthropoda; class Insecta; order Hymenoptera; family Pteromalidae; genus Pteromalus; species Pteromalus puparum. The sequence goes on along the minus strand of CM053169.1, from coordinate 36,039,474 downwards.
GACTCTTCGCAGAGTGGAGCATTTTTGTCGTGTAACACGTACAGGTACAGTTTTATTGACATAGATTTCCAATACGTTTTTGTCATGCCTTTGTTCGTCTGGTGAAACGATTCGATTTTACCTGTCACCACACAAGAATAACGAAAAGGCTAAAAATTGCAGTAGACGTCTTTTTGAACCTCAAATAGCCTTTAAAAATGATGTTATTGCAAAGTACGAGAAGCGGTATTTCTGTATGCTACAGGTATTGTAAAAAAAAGTATTAAACTTGAAATCGCTCGGAATACGTTTTGTCGAATATTGTCTTATTCACAGCATGATTCGTCTTTTTAAAGTTGGTACTGAAAATCATGCTACACTAGAATACTCGGAAAAAATAAATTTAAATATGTGTATAGGTAACGTATGCCAAGGCCCTTTTTCAGTTAATCCCTGAAAAGATGATTGCGAATAAAAAACTCACAACGGATTAAGCTGAAATGGAATATTGCACGCGAGAGCCCGCAAATTTCCTTTATGAACTTAAACTACAGCAGCAGCAGCCAGATACCGCGCTCGCCACAAAGGGAATGCGACATTGACTTGGCCGAAACTGGCCAATGGCCCATTTTCCACAATCCATAAGTCCGCGTTACGTTTGCAACATAACAGTCCTGCCGAGAGATATAAGAGAGTCGGCGGAGCGAGCACGTGAAAGAGCTGCGCCGAAAGGAGGATTCATAGCTTAATTATAAAAGGCCGCGCGCCTGAGGAGAAGCCGAGAAACGATCGAGAACTCCCTGAGGAGGGGACCGCACGCAGCACGACGGAGACGGATAAGGATGAAACCGACGGCGCGGGGTGCGGCGAAGAGAGTCAGAGGTATAAAAAATGAAGTTTGCAAACTGGCGCGTTAAGAGGAATCCAGTCTCGTTTATTACAATTTGCCCTCTCGCTCCGACTCGTTCTTTCTCTGGTCTGCCACCTATATATATACATCTCTTGTACGGCGCTGAAAAATTGCCGCGTTAAAAAACACGATAAATCACATTGGCACGTATGACCGTGCGGGAATTTAAATACATTTTAAGGTACATTGTATATATTCTCCATCGATCAGCTTTTAATATTCAGGGGAACACTGGGATCGTTGCTTTCTGTAGTGCGGAGGTGGAATTACACCGCGAATGAGGGGATATTTCTTACTCCGGCTGTAGAAGAGAGAGAAAGAGAGAGTAAGTGAGAGGGAGAGAGGAAAAAATCATGCCCGCATGATTTAAAGCTCGAGCGACCCGTGAAATGATCTCTGACCGCAATTCATCAATTCCTCGTTTTTTTCAGTCTGCGAAATTTATGAACCAAGGATCTGGCCACTGCTACCTACAATCGAACCTCGCATACACTTTCGATAACAATGTGGGTAAAGTGACTAATTCCCGAAGCCTCTCGCCACATAATACATGATTTAATAATCAGCACCCCCAATGCTTTGCGTTTGATGATTAACGTACTCGTTATATCCACAAAAATCATCGTATTGCAAAATCTGTTCTCCGTAGTTTCGATTCGCTCGAGCAAGCATTAGAATCTTAACCGCGGTGCATCATTACCCAAAACCAAAAACATTATTATAGAGTCACCGATATCCTCTCTGTCCTGGCAACAAACAACTTTTTCGAAAAGCTCACGATAATGCAATTTCGATCTTAACTTCGCGTACAGGCTGCAATAATTCTTCTGCATTACGGCACACATAAAACGCAGTCGCAACAAAGGGTTCAATTATCATCTGGGCGCAGCAAACAATAAATAAGAGACCCCTTCCCCCACCCTCTCCTATGTTGAGCGAGCGAAAACAGCCATATAAAAGTCTTTGAACCCGCATCGTACAATAATCCGTGGAAACCTCGATCGTACTTTTCAGCCATATTTTCAGGCTCTCGTGAAAAGCGGACAATAATGCGCGACCCTCCCGCGATACGCCACTGCGGCAGTTTTCCATGCGGCACTCCCACACAGAGGGCTACCCCACAATACGGGAGCACTGCACGTATAGGCATCAGGCGGCCGATCATATATATTATATGCTCTATATACGTCGGCCTTTTTCTCGATTCTCACCAGCCGAAACGTGAGCTGCAGCTCGTACAAGAGCCGCTTGTCACCACCTTGTCGCCGCCGTCGTCGTTGTCGTAGCCTGGAAAATTCATGCAAGATGCATCGCGCGCGCGGTGAAAGTAGTCGAGTGCCCTGGCTTTCGTACGCGGGGCCTTCCGTGCCGATAGCTGCACTGTTTACTATATATATATACGCTGATGCAGTAATGGCATGCCGAGCTGCAAAATAGAGACGTATCGCGCCAATCCAACGACTTTCCATGCCAGCTTTTCAGCATGGAAATATTTTTGGGCTAGCATCAAAATCTAGCACAGTACAGTGGGATAAAAACGAATAGCGTAAACCAATATGAAAACGATCTGCACACTAAAATGGTAATATTTTTGCGAGGTTGGACATGGTTACGATTTTGAACTTCTAACCGTAGAAAATTGAGCACGCGAAACGCGCGTTGGATTTATAAGCTAACTTTGTCAAAAATTTGATTGTTATTGGAGTTGCGTTTCTTAAACTTAAGTACATACGTATAATTATTGTATTCAACTTGTCTTATATTATATCGTCGCCCCCTACGAAGACTAGCACTGTTAACATTTTCCAGCGAAGAGTGGCACTGTACAGATTTCCCGCAAAGACTAGCGCTACTCAGATTCACTTATTTGAAAAGATTCATTATTTTTTAAAGAAAAACAAATATTATTAAGACAAAGCTAATAAAATTGAAATATTCTTCTAATTGCCGAACAATTTTAAACAATTTTATCGTGTAATTTTTAATTGATTTTCAGTTTTAAAGTTTCGATAAAATTGTGAGTAGTGCTAGTCTTCGCGGGGAATTTGAACAGTGCTACTCTTCAGGGGAAAATGTTAACACTGCTATAGTCTTCGTAGGGAGCAACGATATTATGTATGTCATATATTAATATGTTGTCTTATATTATTATTGTACCTTTCCAGAAAGATTTTGGATCATGCCACCTGCTGAGCACTAACAGTTTCCAGCGTTTGTAGGTTATGTAATAAAATTCGCGTTTCTGATTCGCGTTCCTAAATTCTTGTGTCAGGCGACCAATCATCAATTAAATGCTTCACAACAAAGGCTATCATTTTTTTTTTTTTAAAGAAAGAGAGGATGCATAGGTATGGTTAAGAATTTTCAAAGTTGCTAAAATTTTCCAAGCGGCCCAAAAAATAATACACGCAGTGCCTAGGCACGTAATCTACTACTACTCCTATTGCCCTGTATACGCACATCAGCGTATGTGTGGTGTAACGGACGAAGAGGAGAACGAGTCGGGAAGCGAAAAAGAGCAGACCCGGGCGGGCTTGAATCTCGGGCCTCGAGATCAACCAGCAGGAGCTCTACCACTGAGCTACGTCTACGATGCAGGCGCAAGCCATGCATCGTAGTAAGGCTCGGCCGAGTCTTGTCGCTGACTCGTCTCGCTGCTCGCGTTGCAGACGTGTGCGTCTGTGACAGTGGCGATAACAACAGTAAAGGTGCATCGAGAGCTTAGATGACCTGAGCGGATACATTGTTCCGGAAAAGCAGTAAACAGCACACAGAACTCTCTTCCTTTGCTCGAATAATGTGGACAATCTACTTTGAACTCTTGTCTGGTTCTTTTCGTCGATATCCTATCGCCCCTTTTTCCGCCCGTTTCCAGGCTTGACTCTCGAACTGTCTACCGCCAGTAACCCTGTCAGCGCACCTTTTCCCTTCACGTATCACCATGTATGCATACACATCGTATAGACCTTTTTGACGCGGGACATCACATCATGATAAATGATTCAAAGGTTTCGACTCGGATTCGCAATGAACAGATCAAAGTTAATGGAAGTGGCCGGCCTGTTTGACGCGAAAAATTCGCCGATAATAAGATTGCTTGACAATCGGTACTCTACACATGTCGAAATGCCTCTTCCATCTTTATATAGGTATAATCGACGCTGGCGCACAACGACGCAAAACATCAAACAATCGTCCTCCAAAGACAAGACGCGCCACTCATCGCGCACACGGATAAATTAAGGAGAACAAGATTCCAAGCAAATCCCCGGCAAAATCGAATGATTAAACTCGCGCGAAGCATCCTGCATGCACTCGAGCGCGAGCACAGCAGCCACGCTAAACCACGCGCAGCCTCGTCGGTGCAGCGGGAGATACGTGCTTGGTATTGTTTGGCGCTGCGAGCGCGCGGGAATTCGCGAAAAGCGGCGACACATTATTTTCCTTTGTCGATGAATTATCGCGGCCGCTCGCGCGCTCATTGTCTCGCTCAAGTGGCTGATTAAGTTCCTTATTCGCGCGCAAGCCAGCTCCCGCGCTCAATTTAACTGGAGTAATTAACGATGCAGCCACTTGCGCGTGTGCTAACGTACGTATGGATACGCGGCTTTTTGCGCGAGTGCGCGGCTTGTAATTGTCCGTGTAAATGGTTTATAGGCAGAACTTTACACGGGCCCGCAACGCCCGGAATTTTCGCATGAGGCACTGCACGCGCGAGAGCGGCTTTTAATGAAGTTGTGAATTTGTACGGCTTTTTCGGTATTCGTAATTGCCAGCTGCCGGGGATAAATAAGCTTCTTTATTGGTATATAGACCGCCCAGGAGCTTTGTGTACCTACGTGTGCACGCGCCTCGGATGTTTGTTTAGAGGCTGTATGTGCATAGGCGCGCGGGAAAGAAAGGCCAATTACGTATTGCCGTCTCGCTCGTTATTATAGCCGACGTCGTAAAAAGCCGTGTATGCACTCGTGTAATTATAATCGAATTAGCGATTACGCAAAGCGTCTTCGAAGCCGATAGATATACTTTTCGTGGTAGAAAGTCACGGCGCTTTGCGGAAAATCTATACCGCCGCAGCACCTCGGGCGCTTACACTTATTTTATGAAAGTCAGATTACAAAACTGCCGAGATAGCACACAGCGCGCGCCGCGGCTATAAGTAAGTGCTTAATAGCGGTAATTTCACAGCTTTCATTTTTTAATAAATATCATCAAAGTTATTAATACTTTCATGGACGCGCCCGTAAAAGGCGCTTTCCCGTTACTATCGGAGCGATCAATTTTTTACAATAGCTCCGCCGCTCCTGAAAATTATCAACTTTTCTGCAGCCGAGTAAAAACACATGGGAAAGCGCGTCCGAGACGTTTTTACAAGGTGCAAGATGAGGGAAAGTACGCAGCGCCAAATGGGAAGAGAGAAGAGTTCGTGCGATAAACAAAATGCGGCAAGCGCAGCGGCTGGGGCCCGAGCCAAAATTCACTGTTTACGTTCAACGGCGAATTTCAATTCGGCGCGCATCACCACAAACCAGCGCAACCGCTATCTCGCTGCAAGCTCTCGTACACGGCCATCACGATCTTGCAGATTTTGCAAAATGCTCATATAGCGCATATTCCCGGCGGCGCGGCGGCTCTTGGCTCGTCCTCGCGGCCGAGCAGTAGTATAGCGGTCCCGCTCGGCACGACGTGCGCGCGCGCGCGCCAACTCTCTCGGCTCCGCAGTGACAGTGTGAGAAAGAGAAGGAGCGAGAGAGGAAGACAATGACGAAGACAACGAGGACGACAGTATAACATACATACACAGAGCCCCAGCGGTGGCGGCGGCATGCACTCGACTTTCACCAGTTGCGCGCGATCGCTCTTCTGTATCCCTTCGCCTGTAAGTTATCCCGGCCGACGCGCGAACACGATTTTTCTTCTCTCGCAGCGCGGAGACCGATTGTTTCATTTCGAAAGAGAGAGGGAGGGGGGAAGCGCAGCGGGAGAGGCGGAATAGGGAATTGCATAATTCATGCGATCCTTCGCTCGCCCCCGGCGAGCTGCAGTGTATGTGTGTGTACACTGTACAGCATAGCTTCCTCTCGCGAGAGACAGAGAGAGAGAAAGAGAGAGAGAGAGAGAGAGAGAGAGAGAGAGAGACGAAGGCGAGCCGGAGAAAATAGGAGCGATTAATTTTTCGCCAATCCCCGCGCCGCCGAGTGTCTTGAGAGACTGCTCAGTTTCGGAGTCGCCGTCCAATTCGCGTCGCTTAAATCGTAATCCCCTCGTTGTACGGCACGACGATGTGTATATCTATAACGAGCCGTTAAGTAAATATGAGCTCTTTTTGCTCAACGGCGCGCGGCGAGAGCTTATTCTTTGCAGAACAGCAGCCAGAGTCGCGCGAATCGTGCGGCTCATTACACGGCCTAATGCGCTCGCCGCGCTGCACCGCCGTAGTTCGAGGGAAAGTCTATTAAGGGATTTCATAATTTGCAATATGCGCCGAGAGTGTTTGTGAGAAATCTCCCGGCGCCGCGGCTTATGAAACGCTCGCGTGGATTGTGCTCGGCTTTGACTTTTTACGGGCTTATCGGGCGAAATTGATTGTGGGCTTGATTGAATTTAATTATCTTTTAATTACGGATCCAGTGCACGCGAGTATGAAAGTAGCTGGAGTTAAAATTTTAATCGAAAAAATAAGCAGCATCATGCACGTGTAATGCGATCGAGTGACTCGTGACGTATTCAGCTTCCAAATCACTTTATAGACCTGCGTAGAGCACACACAACACGAGACGCAGGCCCGCACAGTCGTGGTCGGGATCGAGAGCGCACACATCACTTTCCGAGGGTGTAACTTTGATTTCATTCTCCCCCAAAGCAATTCTCCATGCCAGGTCCTTATAGGCTCGACCGCGAGGGAATCGAGAGTGGAGTACATAAGTCGAGAGCGATACATCAGTTATCGGCCTACCGCTGCTCAGCTCACTCTCTCTCTATCTCTCTCTCTCTCACGCACGGCTTTACAAAGCTCAGACGCGAATACACAAGCGAGCAGAAAAGGTCGAGTCGCGCGCGCATGAATAAGCGAAAAAGGAGTTGGCGCAGGCGTCTGCAAAAATGGCCCAGTGTAGTCGACGTCGTCTCCCTCGGGGGTCAGCTCCGCCGCGTCGGGAAAAAGTCTCGAAAAATCCAGTGCTCGCAGGTCGATTGTGCGTGTATGTCCTTTTTGCCTCGCGCCAGTGGGAATATTGATTTCGGGCCGCGACGGATCGGAAAGAAGCCTCGAGAGCGCTTTTTACAGCTCGAGCGCAGCCTTTGATGAATTTTTAGCGCGCGCCGTCTTTTTTCCTCCCCCGCCGCTGGCATTATATATTCAGCAGCGAACCAGTTTCGCGCGGAGTCTACATAAACGGATTCCCGCGCGATAAGAAGCGCCGAGCGATTGATACGAATACTCGAGCGCGCGATTTTCTTTATGCGTATTGTTTTCTTACTTTGGACATGCCGATCGCCGATAGGAGCGGCCGCGAGCCAGAGGCTTTTTGTTCCCCGGCTCGGGAGGGCTCATCCCTGCTGCCACTGCCGCTGCTATGGCAAGCACGGACCGCTTCTTTTGAAATTACGATGTTGAATAAATGAATATTTGAATTCCGATTTCGCGGTTTATGTGCTCGCGAACGATGGATTTCTTTTGGCGCAGCGGAGGAAAAAATTATCAGTTATCGCGGACGCTACATCGCTTCGGATATACCGTCACCTTGACCTTCGCGGGTACATATACGAGTAGGGTGTTTTTTCGTGGATATAAATGCATTATTGATTCACGCTCGAGCTATGGAAGGGCATGAATAGTCGACGCCACAGCACGACGATTGCACGCTTCAGAGTAAGCCGTATGATTTTATGAAGCGTGTGAAAAATTTATGTCGAATGTACCAGAGGAGCGAATTTCTCCGGATTTTCGACGAAGCGTGAGAGCGCAGACTTTATTATGTATATAGGAAGTGGGCGCGGCCCCGAAACCAGCCTAGTATAACACGATCATCAATTCATATTCCATGAAAAGGATAAATCAGGCAGCTCTTCGATTCGCGTGTTTGCGTGAAACTTACAAATTGCCATTGCGAGGAATAAATACAGCGATTCTTTTATGAGTGTTCTCAGCAGTGTGTAGCTATTGTTGTACGAAGAGTGATCGAATAACATCAGCACTATCGCATCCTTCTTGCTCGTATGACGATGTTTTTTCAATTTATATCATTCTTTGATGTCAGCGACTTTTACTATTTAGGTGTCAGATATTCTTCGCTCAAAAAGTTTAAAATAGTTGAAACTTTTGTATACTATACATCCGCAACAATGTGGTGTAATTAATTTTGTATGTATTACTCTTACTAAAAATTAAATCTTGGATTCGAAAAAAAAACTGATTGCAATCATACCATCAGGCGGCAATTTATTTTGAAGTCTTTGTAAGAAAGAGTAGTGCATAGAGCAGTTCTATTTATTTGCATAAGTTGTCGGAACTCTTAGGTACTGCTGTAAATTAGCAATGATTACCGTACAAAATTAGCAATAGAATCCGTTGGTAAACAAATTCAATAACAGCATATTTGGAAAGAAATTTATTTAGTAAGCCAGACTTTATAACGTTATGAATATAATTTCAGGAATTAAATTTTTGCCTAGCTGATTAGTGTTTAACAATTAATTTATGAAACTATTGCTGCACACGGTTACCTACATTGATTACAACACCTATTTCTCACACAATTTTACATTTAGTCATCTTTTGTTTTACACAAAGAATCAGTGGAATTTAAGGATCAAATCCAGCCATGATTTTCATTTTATGAAACAGCGCGTTATATAGTAAAAAGTATGCCATGAAGCTATTCCGATAAAACTTTTAAAAAATCGATCTACAAGCAGAACTTGTTTACTATATACATATACAGCAGTATTAATCAAATTATAGAATCTACTTATTCGGCCTAGCTTGCTAGACTCACTCTTGCTTTCTCTTTCTCGCTCCGTTTTGCTATTTTCTTACTTTTCTCAATGAATTCATTTTCGTAAGGGTTAAAATAATAAATTACATATGAAACTGTAATGGTTAAATAATAGTTGTTTTTAAATTGCGAGATTTAAAAACGGTGGATTTAAAAAATAACTTACGGTAAGTATAAACTGTTATTGCAACTCCATAAAATAAGTTACGAACAAGTAACGTCAAGAGCAAGGTGAAATTGTAGCAAAATCTCGCGAATTTCGTGAAAAATCGTGTGAATTTTCGTAAACAATTAGATCTGACGCCGCACGGATAGGTTATGTAACAATACCAATACGGTGACCCTATACTTGAATTTGGCAAGAAACAAAATGAACCGCACATTACGCTGCAATTGAACGAAAAAATACCAATTTGCATAGTAGTTTCATGTTAGTGAAATTTAATTGTTGATATCTATAGGCTATTACGTTGTCATTTTGTATTGAAAAAATGTTCCTTACTTCTTAAGCCTCTCCTCATTCGAATACGATTGATCCGGGTCTATCATATATATAAAAGACAAACCGTAAAAATTTATTCCGAAAAGCCTTATTTTGTCCGGTGAACGTTCTTCAGTTGTATTCCATTGTTAAATCTGTTGTTGATTCCGCTCGCCTTCACCCTGGTAGAAAAGTGCCTATTTAAAATGGTCGTAAAGGCAGAAACTGGCTAAGTAAATGTGAAAAAACTAGACATTTTAAATTCCTCAAATGTAGCGATATCTTGTGCATTTTTTATGGGTGAGAATTATATTGCATGTAGGGCTCGTGTGGAAGAACGTCTGCGTGGCTTAGTTGGTTAAGGCGCACGACCGTATTTATTTGACCTCGTGCAGGGCGCGGGTCCAAATCCCCGGTCAGACAGAATTTTTTCTGATGCAAATAATTATTCTATACTTTACTTTAAACAAAAAACTCGAATCCAAGCCAGCTAGCTATGATTTTCCAATTCCAACTTCGAACTGCGATGAGCCACGTGTAATTCAGTTGCGTTACTCGAGTCTCGACCAACTTTAATGGGCTGTTTGTACTCAGAAACAAGGTAGGCAGAGTGAATTCAAGAACTATCCAATAAATAGGTTAAAACAACCTAGTTCTTGGATTCGCAGTCTAAGAACTAGCCAATAATGGGATTCCGGTTTCTACCAAGGCAGAGGGAGACTTGGATCATGAAGTCGTGGAATCATCAAAGAACAATGGGTTGTTCCTCAATCTTCCGAAGTATTTCCTCGTGTCCTTTCATATAAAATTATAAAAAACCGTGACTGTTTGACGAATTCATTGCCGGTATTCAGGTGGTCAGATTGTCTGAGGCCACGGATCTGGGGAGCTTTTATTTTGCGAGTCTCATGTAGAAAAGATAATTTCCAACTAACTGAGATTGATAGCGCCTTTTAACGTAGAGTTTTACGCCGTGATTAATCGTATGAAGCGCTTGTGTAATATGCTTCCTTCTGCTAATAGAAGAGGGTAGCCACCATGGGTGTCTTCAGGAGTAGGTTCAGATCGTTTGTCGCGGTATTTTAATCTAGCGTTTATCTTGTTTATCGTCGTTATTGATTTTTATTCATAATTATTTTCAATCCGATACTGATCACATACCCACCGATCAAACGTGATCCGTGCAATCAAACAAAACTCTTTGTCAACCGCGGCGTCAACTCTTATCTCTTCAACAATAATACAAACCTATATAATGCAGTCGCTGTCGCGCGAGAAACTCGCTCAATTCAATCTCGAGCAATCGAAATCTTCGACGGTCCGTCCGTCCTTGCTGCAGTGACTTTAATAAGCACCGGCGTACGAACTTTGCGAAACTTGGTCTTGGCGTGGCCGCAGACAATAACAGAGCATAGACTCGGAAACGAGTGAAAATCTGTACAGCGTGACACGCCGAAGAAAAACAAGCGCGCGTAGTTTGACGCAGCGATCCAGCCGAAAGGGGCGCCGGAAAGTGTAATAGAGATTGCGAAAAGTTTCGACCCGCGAAATCGAGTTCGCGCCGGCCCACACGCGGCCATCGGGACAACTTCCGGGAAGGGACTCGCCACGGGATTTATACGGTGTAAATCGTTAGGGGCGACACGGCGCCGAGTTCAAGCGAAGAAGAAGTAGTCGAGTGAGAGAAAGAGAGGGAGAGAGAAAGAGGGTCGACGTATCTTTGAAAAAAAGAGCAAGTTCGCAACTGGGCGGCTGAAATTACTTCGGAAGGTGAAGTTTGGATTTTGGAAAACGGGCGGGCGGAACTTTTCTTTCCAGTTTGCTCCAAAGTTGCGTTGAAATGCGAAGGATAGTTATTAACTGAGAAACTGCAGTTTATCATTACAATGGAATTTAATTATATTCTCGTTGAAGCAACAAACACGATGCTGCTTTCAGTTGCGTTGACAAAGGGCTCGACAAAAGGCAACCATTGCTGCGCACTAATTAAATTTTGTACTATTGTGCCTTCTCGGTGGTGTGTATTTTCATTACTGGCCATTCGCGACGCATATTGCGCAAATAAGATAATTATTATTCGCAGTCAGTTCAAAATTCAGTCTTTTTCAATTTGCATAATCCCTTCTCTGCAATCAATGACAGTTTCGTAAAAAAATTTCAAGTTTCGAATCTAATTTGTAGAATCGTACACGAGATGGAGTTGATAAAATATTCACAGCTTCCCTAGCTGCGAAGTCAATAAGAAGCCAGCGCCCGACGAGCAGAGTCGGAAGAATTGACAGAAAGCAAGCCCGCAAAATAGCCGGCAGCGAACAAGAGCCGAAGGGGACGTTGATCCATTTTTCGACTCCCCCGCCGTAGGTATAGCTAGATACGTGTACGCAGCAGCTAAACTCTGCGAGAGCGTCGCCAGCTCCGTCTTGTTCACGCGAGCGACTGCCCATGCCGGCGTACGCGTCTCGAAAGAGAAACGAGCGTCGCTCTGGAAAAAGAAAAAGGGGAAAAAGGAGAAGAAGAAGAAGAAGAAGCAGCACCAGCAGCAGTCGGACTCTCATCGGTCGGCTCTTTGGGGGACGGCACACGGACTCGCAGAATCGATTATTCTCTTTAAAGAGGAGAGAAGAAGCCGAGTGGCATAAGGGACGTGAGCTCGAGCGCGGGCCAACTGCTAATATATCAGGTGAACGCGGCTCGCGAAACGAGTGAAAAAGGACAGCGTACAAATGTGTGCGAGTATAGGCGCATACATGCATACTCGCATGCACACTGCAGGACTCGCAGGAGCAAGAAGGAGTAGGAGGAAGCGGAGCCGCGATTAGCATTCTCCCATGAAGGAATGCGCCGACCGTGTCACGTCAACCGGTGATCGGTGTGAAGCCGCCTCTTTCTGTCTCTCTCTCTCTCTCTCTCTCTCTCTTTGCTTCGCCTTCTTTTGCTCACCGCCTTTCCGCAGCCCTTCTTCCAACGCAACAAAGAGAGCGAGCGAGGCGGCTTAACCGCTCTATCCCCCGGCGCGAACTTGTCGATGTCGCCGTCAGAGCCGATATTATTAAAATTAGGTCTTCGGGGTAAGAGTCATCGTCGCCTTTCTCTCTTTCTTTCTCTCTCTCTCTCTTATGCGCTCGCAAACTCCCCTTGGCGCTTGTTTCTCCGGCAGCCGCGCCGACTTCGTGTACGTGCATACCGGAGTGTCCCGGCGTACACGGGCGACGAGTAAAAAGTAAAAGTACTCTGGCGTTTCGATTTTTTTTTTCATTTTGTTCTCGTCGTTGTCGTTTCCGCCGAGACGGTGGGTTGGTGTTTATTAGCGCGATTCTTTTTTTGGAGGAAGAGACTGGTACCGAGGTGAAGTACATGTACCACTCGCCGTCACGCGGGGATGGGTACATCAGTCAGATTCGCTTATGCGATTGCATTTTTCTTTGTCCTCTCTTTTGTGCTTGGCGTTATGAGGGCTCGTATTTTTTGTACATAAAGTGCTGCGTGTATAATTCAATCCAGCACTGAGAGACTTTCGGCGTAGTGGCTATACCGTAACACGAGCAAGCGAAGCGCCGCAAATCGGAGTTGTGGGTACTCCGAACACGAATGGGTGTATAACATACATTGCTAACATAATTGTTGCAAATTGTTGTGTAAATAACGTAAAAAAGCTAAAGCAACAACATTTTGACAATTTGTAGCAGAACAAATGCGATTATTAAAATATATATTGGTTTATCGTCTGCTGAATAGGGCGCCGCACTAGTAGCCCCTATACTACCACGATTCAGGACACCACATACACTTGAAGAGTAGTAGCTACACCGAAAGTCTCTCAGTGAGGTCATACATAAATATTAGCTGCTGAAATAGTCTCTTTTGCGAAAATAATAACAATCGCGAGTATAAGAAAAATCTGGCTGGAAGACTGAAGAGGAAAAAAAGAGATTCGAAAAAGTCGTTCCCGAGTGTCGAGTTGAGCAAAGGAGCGAGCTCAGAAACAATTTTTCTGGTGCAGTGAGAGAGGCCTGGGGCGCTGCAATCCCGACGAAACGAAGCTCGCGCTCGCGTTCAACTGACAGCCGGCTGATTGGTAGACACCGTTTCGCCGAGTATATTGGCATGTTTTGTCAGCGATAGCGGCTCATACATGAATCTCTTTCTCTCCACAACTGTCTCGCGGTCAGCCTTCCTCTCTCCTTAGCTTCTCCTCTCTTCTCCTCTCCCGTCCTCCGTCTGGTCCCCGAGAGCTCGCTCTCCGTTGCGACATTCGCTTTGAATTGCTAATGCGGGGCCGTCTCCACGGCGTCCCTCTATATATACACATACCTACCCTGCAGCGCGATCGTGTAGAGCCCTCGATTACGTGTGTGTACACTGTACGTGTGCATGCAGTCGCGCAACGCTGATGAGAATGAAACGTGTTGATTTTGCCGTGACTTGCGGGCCCGGCGCGGCGCGCGAATTTTCGCGACTCGGATGAAGAATTCAAGCACTGCGCGCCGCACCACTATACCGCCGCCGATGGGAAAAGAATTTCATTGTAAGCAAATGACGCGCGCGCAGCTACCGCGCTTTGCTTTTCGCAAGCGGGTGCCGCGCGCGGGCATATTATAAATATACGCGCGCGTCCATCGATATACGTGTGTTTGTGTATATACGTCTGCAGTATATTGCATGTACAGATATATTCGCCAGTCGCTTGACTGATTGCATCTGCTTATTTGATCATTCATGCGCTCTAACAATGCGACCGCGGGCTGTACATTTTCCCGCCTACGTTTATTTGCGATTCAAGGATTTTCGACCGAGCTTCTTGTTATTCCTCCTTTTTCCGAGCACTTTCCCTTTTCCCTGTTATAATACGACCATAATGTGCATTTGTTCGATTCCATTCCTAATGCACGATAATTCGTTTTATCAATCAGTCACAGATGGACAATGGAAAAATTATCGGAATCTTATAAAATATCTGCGAATTAAACACATCATAGCATAGCTTTTCGACAACTGATCGCCCTTCGTACACGTATAATCCACTATCTTAAAATGAAAATCTTGAAAACATCGCACACAAGCTAACATCAAACGGGGGCCGAAGGGGAGCTTACTCGCTTTATACGCGCATTTAAAAAATAATTAATCCAAAAGTATCGGCGATTGTACAAAAGGTCATCAAAATTCAAAGCCACGCTGCGCAAATGACTGACACAAACGAAGCTCGGCAGGCGCACAACTAACGAGGAAAAAGCAAAGCTGCTTTATAAATGGCTTATGCGCTTATAAGAGCACGCGCCTAGTTTTATCTAGTTCGAATAAAAGCTTTTGAGACGAGACGAGCTTTCTAATTAATAAATAAAGTACGGTGCCACGCGAGTCGCAAAGGATGAACAATCGAGGAGTTTGCTAAATACGCAGCGATTTTTCCAGATACTCGCATGCGTACGTCAACAAAATTATCTTGTAAAAGCATCTGTAGCCTTTTCCTTGCGAGAGACCGTCGTACATTATAAATTGAAAACACAGCGCGTCGTCAGGCCAACCGATACGGCAGGTACATTATGGCAGATTCAATATTTTGCGTATAAGTAGAGATTTTCCCCCGAGCAAGCGAGTCCGCGCGTATACTGTAGCGACGGATAAACAAGCACATTTGCCGCGCATACGTAAGAAAGAAGGAAGCAAAGAGCAGCATTATCGATATTGAATTTCACGTCGCGAGGAGCCCTCGGGCCTACCTTACCCTGTGTATGAAAGACGCATGAGCACATATTGTTGCCCGCCTGCGCTTTTACAGCTCATGCGATCCTACCGTTCTATGGTGGGCTAACAAGCAACAACAACAACAACAACAACAACAACTTTGACTCACGGCAGTAGTGCACCATGTTTTTGTTACCCAGAACTGCGTAATTATGCACTGCGAGTATCCTCAATATGAATAAGTGCCTCGAGTGCTGTCGAGTGTTTGCTCTGCTTCATGCTACGAAGTCTAAAAGTCTTTGTAATTTATTTTCGTTGAGGTAATTTATAGGCCAAATTATTCTGTATTATACTTTCGCCTGCAGAGAAATCTTTAATATCAATGCAGACATTTCAGTTTCGTTTAGAACATCCAGAATTTTGTTTCTTGCGTATTTTTTCGATGACAAAGTTAATGAAAGTGATTAAGTCAAAATACATCTACACGAAAATCAAACATTTGACAAATTCGAATTCGCCATTCATATATAGTTCTCAAGAAATGAAATGTATAATGAAAAGGATTATATTATTATCTTCCCTATATTTAATAAATTATAGGGGAGATGCGCCCACTGCGGAATGTTGCCTAGTATGGACCGTCATTAATCCTTAGCTTCTGAATTGAGATGGCAGCACTTGTGCCCAGTAGGTCAATAGTTTTTTAACCATTGAAAGTCATATTTTAAGGCCTTGTTGCTCAGGCAGAGGGAAGAAAGTTGAAAAATATTGTCTTTTGCATTTTTTGAGCTATTATAAAAGATAATTTCCGCTTCTTGGCAGATCAATATTAGTCAATTTTAATGGCTTTTACCAATATAGAGGTTTAGTTTAAATTTTGAACTTTCAAAAAAGTCCGGAGTTAGCGCTATATCTTGCATCGTATATCATTACCGTTTTATCACTATATAAGGCGTAAAAGCACTTTTTGTTCCAGAATGAAACGAGGCATTGTTCCCCAGTATGGAGCGTGTTTTAGCATGAAATTGTCATGCTAATTATTTGATGTTTTATTAATTTGAGACTTGCAAACGCTTAAAATTACTCAAAGATTTGTTTTGCTTGTATAAATGTGCCGAAAAAAGGTCAAAGAGAAACTGCGATCGATTTTGGTGCATTCTGGAAGTATTGATAAAATCGAAGGCCGGCTCAAACGAAATTTCATGCATATAAGTATCGCAATTATCGAGGTAATTATTGTAAATATCAATATCGTTCCAAACTGGGCGACAATTTTCCGATATCCAAGAAAGTTATAGCTTTTACGGTTTGGCTTCCCGTTTGGTTATTTCGATACCTTACAGAACATCAAAGGCCCCCATAACGTAAGTATATATAGTTCCGTACTGGGCGCATCTGCCTTATATAGCAGAAGAGCTTATAAAAGAACCAGACCTCTTGAAAGCTAAAAAATGAAGTTGAAAATGCAAAAGATACGACGAGTTTTTCTTGACATTATTGAAAAATAATGGCTAAAATCTTCGCTAAAGTGAAAGATGTATACGGCACTTTTGAAAGCTTTCACCATTGTTCGCAAAACACGTACGCGCAAGTTATGATCAAGAGTAGTCCCACGCACCGCATATGCGAACGCACCCAGAGGAAAATTCACTCGGAAAGCTTGCAACAATCGCCGCCGAGTTTGCGCAAAAGCTAAACACACAAAGGCGCGCTTGCAATTTCACACAAAATTTTCAACAATTCATGCCGCCCATCCCGGCCTCATAGACCGCAAAACACGAGCAGTCTCGTCTCGCCGGCCGCATTCTCCTCGCTCGGTCTATACCTACACCCCCACGCAGAGACGTGCAAAGGCCACACCGCAAGCAAATCGCGAGGAATAACACGCGCTTGCGGGGAGAGAGAGAGAGAGAGAGAGAGCAAGACGCCGTCGCGCTTAAAAAATTCAAAAGCCGCGGCGCCTATGCGACAGTCCCGCGCAGCGTTGTACGAGAGAGCGTCGCGCGAACGCGAAAAGCCTCAAAGAGAAAACGCCAGCTCGGGGGAGAAAGAACCTCGAGGAAAGAAGCTGCGCCGGGCAAAAGCTCGCGCTCGCTTCTGATTTACGGCGTGTACATTTCAGGAGAGGGAGAGGGAGAGCGTGCGAATCGCGCGCATTTATTATTCGGAAAGGGAAACGTGTTGCGCCTCTCGAGTTCGCGCAAGCTCGGCTTTTGATGCCGCGCGCCGCTGGGCGAAAGAGAGACGCACTCTGCATTCGGCGCACGTAGCCGGCATTTTACGATAAATTTCAATAGTCCGCAGGGAGCGAGCAAGGGAGAGACATAGAGAGAGAGAGAGAGAGAGAGAGAGAGAGAGAGAGAGAGCCGAGAGGTGATACCGGTAGCAGCGCATAGTACCTCGAAGCGAGCTCGACAGTCCATTCGACTTCGTTACTTACAAGTGACAAAACGCACGTTTCACGAGGCCGCATATCTTACTCGATCCCCGTGCGAGTTCGCTTCTTTCTCGCCTCTGCGCAGCCGCCCTCGGGGGCCTTTCTGCGCTGTTCTATATACAGCAGACCGCCGCTGAGCAAACTCAGTCTGCGGTGCAGCGGGCACAAAAGGCTTTTCCGAGGCTATGCCATATCTATACATTATACCTGCACGACGTGCGGAGCGAGAGAGGGAGAGAGGGGGAGTGCACTTTGCCGCTTCTGGCGCGAGGTGCGAGCGGGATTATTGGACGGAAGCGAGCCGCGGCTTCTTTTGCGCGGCTTTTCTTTGTCGCAAAGCCTCGACGCTTTGCGAATCTGTACAGAGCGATGCACGGGATCAAGGCTTAATTACTCGTTTGTGCATACTCATATAGGAAAATCATTATGTATGAGGTTACCTATATATGGGTGTCATCTCTACCTGGCGTGATTTTTTTTAGAACACACGCAACGTGTTGATGACTTATTATTATATATTTCAAGTTTGATTTTAAACAAAATCTGTCTGTTAAACAAAATTTTCTTGATGGTTCTCGATAGAAAAATTTTCTCCCTACAGACCGTGCTTATAGAGCTTTTACTTTAAAAAATCATGAAAAGCAATTGCAAGTGCCATACTTGCAACTAGAAAATTCGCAACGAAAACGAAGTTTATTAAAGGCGGAATGAATGAACAGAGCAAAAGCTTATAGTAGTAACGACCCTCATCATTCGAAAATAACATTTATTACCACCAAGCTAAAAAGAAGTCACAGCTCCTGATGCGTTTTCTTCGCGTCAGTCTCGGACCGCAACCCGCAGACCACTTAATCGTTAATTACGTCTCTGGAAAGGACATTTTCACCGATTGCCTCGACGTCGAAATCAAGGGAGTTGGAAAAGCGCTCGACAGCAGGCTAGGCTATTATACAAGCAACACTCGGCAAAACGTCTTTTATGTATACATGTATATGCAGTACATAAAACTTTCTCGCCTTGAGAAGGTTGAGCTTGCGTCAAAAGCGCGTCTCGCGAGTCGTCCGCGATTGCCCGACCGGTGCTTTTCTCATCAGCGTCGGAACGACTTCTCATTTTTCGAGGCTCAACCAGCCGCAAAAAGCTACTAGCTCTCGCGGAGGTAAATAAAAACAGTGCCGCGCGCGCAATACGAAAACGCTAGCGAGACGGAAAATTGCGAGCGAGCTCGATGAAAAAGCTCGAGAGACGGAGCTGCTGGAGGACTTGTCGTTCCTGGAAAGGGGGATGGGGGTGGAGTTTCCTTTGCCTACTCTTTCGCGTACCTTTTTCTTTTTATGTTTACATCGCAATTACGCGCTTGAAATGAAGCTTATATAGGTATACTCGGGGCAAATCGGGTTGCTAGACACGAGCCATGTAGCTATTAGATCGCCGCGAGCTTTGAACATTTGCACATGGCCGATTGGACTCGGTACTCGTATTTATAAATAAACACATAAAACTCTAAAAAAAGATTCTCTCTGCAAAACGCGATGAGCGGACGCTTTGAAGCCGTTAATAATAAAACGATTTGATTGGTTGAATCCAAATCTGGTTCAAATGGCGACGATATTAAAATTTTTTATATTGATCAAAGAATACAAGAGTGCTATTAAAACAATTATTTCATTTTATTTTTATACTTGTTTTAGAGAAACTATACTAAACAATTATGTAATACATGAATACGGCTACGATTTTAATCTTCTCTCGGCATCAAAAATTAAAATGAATAACAATGTTGTATGATTTTGTATAAAAACGTATTCATTAATATTTAAGTATTTTTCAGTTTTTAGGAAGAGAGGACATAAGAAAATTAAGTGTACTTTGAAACCGGTATCATTGCTATCGGAATATTCCTTTCACGGTATAGAGCAAGCAATACTGATGTACATATCCTCAAACACTAATAAGCAAACAGCATTTTGATACCAGATAACCTGAGTCTACATCATAAGCAGAGGCAGCGCAGCCTCTCCGTACGACACATCGAATTGCCATCTCTGATTTCCGTATAATCCAGCGTCGCCCTCCCTGCAAAGCTGCACGTCAACCTCTCTCGAGTCTCGCTTAGAGCTTTGACTACATCTTCCCTTTGCAGGCCAGCATCAGCGCCAGCGGCAGCAGAAGCAGCAGCTCTCGTTCTTCAATTTCTCGCTGGCTGCTATCTTTTTGACTTGCTCCGTCCTCCCTTATCCAGCCGAGCTGTACGCGCGCAGTCCGCAGTTTTATGTCATTTCCAGGCGAGTCGCCGGCTTTCTTTTCCGCTCGCGCATCTTCTGTCTGCCGACGGGGAAAATAAGGCTCGCGAGGACGGAAAGCCAATCGGTTTTCGATATCAAAGCTCGAGAGAGAGAGAGAGAGAGAGAGAGAGAGGGGGAGAGAGCGAGGGCCTTTAAGAGCCTGAGGAACGAGCGAAAAGCTCGCGTATACACTGCATGTTCGTATGTTCGTGCGCGAGCTGCGGCTAATAATGGACTGTCACATAGTCTGGGCGAGAGGGAAAAGGGATTCCATTGTCGACGCTGCCTGTTGTTGTTGTCGACGCTGCCTGTTGTTGTTGTCGTCGCCGACATTCTTTGCCTTTTCTTTCGCGATCGAGAAGCGACGAATCGACTGGCAGGACTCAACGTACACGCGTTCTCCCTCCGTACCTTGGCAATTTTATAATGAAGACTGATGCATGGGAGGTAGGCATTGGCCCGTAGAAATTGAAATTGAATTTACTCGATTTCTGGATATTCCCGCAGAATGCTGTTCCATGCTGAATGGCTACACAAGAGCTGAAAGCGTTGGAAAGTTAAGCGCGTTTACTGTCAAGGTAAGAAATGAGTCAAGGAGCTCAAAAGAGCAATATACTGTCGAAGCGAGTAGATCGCGAGTAGGACGGCTTCGACGAGGTAAGAACTTTGTCAACTATATCGCATCGAAAAATTAGAGAATACAGAACTGTCGATCGATCGGTTAACTTTTCAACGGAAATTCCAAGCTTGCTGGATATCGACAGACCGCACGTAATAAGCATCTTGTCTTAATAGAGAAGTGAATTCGAATCTGCATAAAATCAGTTGTGATGAAAGGCGAAACACGTGTAAGGTACGTTGCCGATGGTGTAATTTCGTCGTAACAGAGATCGATTGAACTCGAGAATCGGCGTATATAATTGCCATGCGCGCGAGTAGGCGATGTAAGACAAACTAACGCGTGTACAACACGCTACTTTCGACTAAATGCGCTCGCCCCACCACTTTGGAAATAGGAGCGTATAAAAAAGCTGCAATTCTTTGCGGTATCGCGATAAAAAATGATCTCACTGGGCCAACGAACGACGAACGAACGAACGAACAAACGAACGAACGAACGAACGATCGAACGAACGAAAATACGCAGAAATTAAACTCCCCAAAAGACTCGCAACTCTTCTCTCTTTAGAAGAAGCAGCAGTAGCCAGTCTTGCGCATCGGCAGCGATAGAAGAAAATTGTGGTGCCTCATCGATGTAAATTCAGGACATTACGTAAAGTCGAGACGAGAATGGGATATTGAAAAGCGTTTAAACACACGCGCTCGCTCCTTTTTCAGCCGCGACCATGCGCGGAGTGCAAGCGGGATATAAAAAACGCTCGAGCGCGGAGAGAGAGGCTGATGAGAAAAAGAAGGAGCCCCTCTCGCGTATACATACAAGTATTAGCGCGTTCTCTCTCTTATGTATTTACCGATCGTCCCCCTTATATACCAGCCGGTAATTTTCCAGCTCTCGAACTCGGCCATTAGCAGCTGCAAGAAGGCGCCCGTCATGAAAATAATGCGATAATTCGCCGCTGCCTCGTGCACTTGTTCAGCGCCTCCCTCCGCAGTCTCTCTCTCTCTCCCTCTCTCTCTCTCCCTCTCGTCGTCTACATGCACATGCACATGCACATTTGTATGTAACGATCGGCGCATATACCTGCAGACGCGCGCCCGATTAACAGATAGTTTGCGTAACTATCGGAAGGCTACTTTATATATACGAGCCGCCCGTGCAGACTCACACGATCGCTCGCTGTGCTCGTAATAAGTTTCGCTCTCGTCTCAACCGTACTATATACCTCTTGGCTGAAATAACCCAATTTCGCGTCACGCGGGCGCCGAATTCTTGCGCAAGCGAGAAACCGGAGGGCCGATCCCCTTTTCATATCGCGGAACAGCGTTTTTTCATTTACGCGTTATATTTATAGCGGTAAACACGTGATTTCTTATTGCCGGGCTTGCAGCGAAAATGCACGAGAGAGCTGCCGAGGAAGTATTTTGATTAGGGGAAGAGCCTCGCTGTCGTGCGACAGGCTTGATTTAAGCCGCGACTGAAGTTTATGAAATACTGCCGAGGCTGCACTAGTGTACACACTCAAAGGGAATATAATATCGAAGAAGTTTGTCGAGAGAGAGAGAGAGAGAGAGAGAGAGAGAGAGAGAGAGAGAGAGAGAGCTCGCCTAGTTTACATCAATTCCAAAGTCACTTTGACGCTGCAGTATATTTTTCCCGGCGGCGCTCGCTCGCGGGGTGTCTGTGTGCAGCGCATTACGGTAAACAGAAATAAAGAATCGATTGGCTCTTGAGAGATTCGCCACGAATATACGCATAGCCGCAAAAAGTTGGACTATGAAAGCAGCGATTCTGCTTTTTCGTCAGAAAAGCAAAATCAATTTTTAGTCGGAGATTGCGCATTGGAAAGACATGAAACATTTCAGGGAGGCGGACAATTTCTTTCTTTCTTTCAAAAAGTAAACAGTTATCGAGCTGCCTTCCCAAGACGGATGCATTTTCCGTGCTCCGTATACGGCGAGGTTTCATCCGAACGGAATAATCCGCAGCTGCTCGTCGGGGGATGTATTTTCAGAGCTTGCGCGCGCGGTAAAACTTTGTTGCTCGAGCTCGCTTTTTCAATATCATACTCGTAAAAAGAAAATCTTCGCGACTGCCACCGCCGCTGCTGCGCACTGCGCATAAAACAAACGAGGCCGAGAGAGAGAGAGAGAGAGAGAGAGAGAGAGCTTCGTCTCTCATTCCTGCGCTTCGCCTATAAAGTCGACTCTGATGCGCGAGTGCAGGGTCTCGAGTGCGAGGAAAAACAAAAGGAATCACGTCAGTCTCGTTATTTATAAGCAATCATAAGACAAGAGCGCGAGCGAGCGAGCGAGCAAAAGAAAGAAAAGAGGAGAGGAGGAGAATCAAAGCTCATCCGCAATCAGAGCGAGGATCATCCCGGCTCAAAGGCCAAGGAAACTTGATCGTTCCCTGCAATGTCTCTCGCTCTCGCAGCACGGATAATAGCTTTTTCAGCTGCTGCCGCTGCCGCTGCAGCGTCGCCCCGAGTGCGAGAGAGTGGAAAAAGGCCCGTTAGCGGCCGGTCAAACAGGATCATCGACGCGAGGCATCATAACTCAGGCAGGTCGCGGACGTCAATTAGCCCTTCGCGTAAGGCCGCCGCGCCGCGTCGGTATCTCTCGTGCGTCGCTCGCGCGTACTGTTTTGCCGCGCGCTGCAGAAAAAAGGGGCCCGGCTTTTCGCCGTTGCGGAAGAAGACAAGAGGCGACAAGAAGCGAAACAGGTGCTACTGCCCGAACGCGATGAGCGTGTTACACGATATTTCTTCTCTCTTTTTCTCTCCTTTATTGCTCTCGAGCGCCTCCTCAATTCGGCATTCCGCGGGACTTATGCTCGAAAAGTGCTCGGCGCGAGCGGCGAGGGCCCCGAGTAGACTGATTACCGGCCGTGCCAGTGATTATCTGGCGAGGGACGTGTCCCCGCGTTTTTGCATCGGTCTCGGGGATCCAAAACTCGCGATGAAGTCATTGAAGATTTTGCGACGGCCATCTGGTTATGGCTCGCGCTGCGGCAAAAAGTCGAGAGACAGGCTGCTGCTGCTGTCGCTGTCCTGTCCTTCCTTCTTGCGCCCGTATAGACTAATGGGCAAATTTGATTTTAATTGTACGGGGAATCGCGCGCGATCTCGGCCGCCCGACGACGGGCTAACTTGGAAATTTTTAATTGCCTCCGATCGTATCTGATATTCGTGTTCCCCAGCGGCACTTGGAACGGCTGACGCGCGACCGCCTACCTACACACCGCACGTACGCGTCGCGTCGACTTTTTCTCCTTGATAAATGAATTCCATTTATAATTTTGAAAATCGCTGATTAATCACGCGAGCCTGTTAAAAATTGGTCGAGAAAAAAACGACGACATACACCTTTAGGATAATTTTCGTTGCGATGAGGGGAGAAGCGCGGAAAAGCTCAATGAAATTTTCAGCAGATATAGAAGCGAAGGATGAAAGAAAAGCCTTGACTTTGAATCAATTCCGCGCAGCAGTGTCAGCCCACGCAGTGTCAGGATCGCAGAGCGAGCTGCACGTAGCCGCGTTTACGCTTACGCGCGCACAACATTCGCGAACATTCGCGACGGCAGCGAATAAAAGCGCGAAGAGCAAAGAAGCACGTGACGGGAATACCGCTTAATGGGATTTACTCGACGCGCGGCGACGTGGCTGCCGGGCGACTATTTGACAGGTCAAATCGAATGACAAGTGTCTCGAGAAGCGCCCCCAAGGCTGCAAGGGGGTCGAAAAAATCGGCGAAATTTCGACGACTGCGAAAGAAAAAAACTGCCTGCACGCACAGTCGAGAGGGGAGGCGGGTCAGAAACGTCGAACGGGCGCGAGCCGGTGCGCGCGGAATGAATGGATAAAAGAACGACTACTGCGTGGGAGAAAAAACAATGGGAATAGTGGCGCGGCTCGTTAAACGCGAGTTTTTCCAACAGAGCGCCGCTTTGTTGACGTACGAACGAGAGCGCTAAAATGCCGAAGCGCTTCGCGCGCTGGTGTAAAAGCCCGGAGCTCTCGGGTAAACAAGTTAGGCGAGTTCAGGAGCGAAGCGCCGCCGCACGACTACACACTGCTGCTTCGTGCATTCGCGTTTTTATTACGGACACGGAATGAAATTCGGGAATGGCCCTATCGGCAGAAAAAATATGCTCGCTTTTACGGAAGCGATTTTTCGATACAAACTGCGATGTATGCGATGATACTCTTTTATTATTGGAGTCGTTAGTTCGAGTGAATTATCGAAAGGATAATAAAATGTCTAGGGGCTAAACGAGGAAAGAATCCTGACCTAAATCCTCCGGGCCGTGCAGTAGTCGCGCGCGCGCAAGAAAGCGCAGCGCTCGTTTATGCAAAATACCGAAAGCACCGCGGCGGTCTTATCTCTCCTCAGTCTCCTCACCTTATTCGCGAGCCGGCCGCGCAGATAAGCTAATTCCCATCCGTACATACTCGCTCCGCTCCCACGTCCTTTCCAGCTCTGTCTACTCCGCTTCATTCTCCGCCTCCTCCTCCTCGCGGTATACATGTGTCGCTGCAAAAACTGACTGTCCACAAATTGAAAGCACCAGCCGCGCTTCTTTAACTCGACTGCGCTGGAAGGAGAGAGCACACATCGCCCGGCATTCTCACGTGGATTCTTGATTGCAAAACACTCGGCTAGTATGGTGTACCGAGCTCGGCAGAGGAGACAAACTTCTGCTGCTTCTTCTCTTCAGGAGCGAGAAAGAGCAGAAGCAGCAGCCGCAGCGGCAGCACAAGTGCAAGAAGCGCGAGAGAAAGGGACACAAAGGGAATACATATGTTTCGTGGCTTTTTGCGCGAGCCAGTCTAACGTATACTCGGACCCATACGACCGGTGTATACGTGTGTACGCGCATCTCCCGGCTCCCCCTGCTCCGTATATAGCTCCGCATATGTATACATGTATACACTCTGCGCAGTGCCCTTTCGACTGTCCGCGCGCGCTCTCTCGTCCTTTTTGAGCGTCTCCTCCGCTGCTGCTGCCGCCGCCGCTGCCGCCGCTGCCGCCGCCGTCTCGGCTGCTCGTCTCCTTTGCCTTAAAGGCACGTACGTCGTGAAAAATTTAACCGACAAAGACGAGCAGCAGCGACGAGAGAAAGAGCCGAAAGAAAATGCCGAGTGCCGACGGCGCTGCAGACTCGTTGTACACCTATATGTACACCTATAAGCGAGCGCCGGAGAAAAATTATCGATGCCGGCGGTGCTACTGCAGCTGTACACTTCGAGCCAGACGCGCTGATGAGGCTTGCATCGTCCTGCGAGGGCTTATCGCACGCGACGGATCTCGATGCTTTTCGATTGTCAATCATTTTCGGAGCGTTATAGAGAACTCGGCTTTTTTCCCCCCGATATATTCGGCTCGTTTCGCTTTCGAAAAGTTGCAGTAATCTCGCGATGCACGTCGAGCGAGCGGACGTTTTTCATACCGGCAGAGTTTAATTTAGCTGGTCGAGAATTTCGTACCAAGTGTACAGGCGCAGCGTTGAGTATTATTATACACGCACGGCTCGTCGACGAGAGGAGTGCTGCGACCCTTCTTCTCTTTTTTCAGCCCAGTCGAACTCGACGCAAAAAAAAAAGGTATAATAGCCCAGCACTCGACGCGGAATTCACTATGCCGCTGGTGTAGAATTCAATGAATATATTGAATTTCGCGTGGATTGATGGGAATTCTTCAAGGCAAAGCCCCATTGATTTTCCGTCAATTTGAGCTCTCTCGACGGTCGAAAGGTTCTGCTGACTCCGAGTCTATGGCAGAAGCAATTAGAGAGTATTCTCTGTATCGGCAGCGAACCGCACTATAATACGTTCCCATCTTCTGTATAAGGCTAACTTTTATTCGGTTGAAATTATCCTTGCCATTGCGAAAGCACGTCGACACAGGGCCTGCGGGACAAAAATGCAAATCGACGACAAACAAAGCGTCGTATCGCTTGGTGGCGCAAATGCAACGCATGTCGGCTCGTTCTCCGCATGACCTCCTCTACGCCATATTCCTCGCGCAATACAGGGAGAGGAGAGCAGAGCACGGCTGCATCGCACTCGAAGCGCGCGCTTGCGTCAGAGAGCCGTCAAAACCGAATCGAGCATATCACGAAGCCACTCGAGAAATTAGTACGTACACAGAGAGACGGACGGAGCGCGCACAGATGACCGTGCGGGGGTACAGCCGAGCTTTCGATTAAAAGCCATCGGGTTAATTCGAGGCAGCGTGGCGCCACGCCCGACTCGTTCCATTATTTATAAGCGCACCTGTCGGATCGTGCTCTTTCTCTCTCTCTCTCTCTCTCTCTCTCTCTCTCTCTCTCTCTCTCTCTCTCTCTCTCTCTCGCTGTGTCGGGGCCGCTTCCGTATACTTTTCGCCGCACACTCGACATCTCAACAGGCCGAATCCACTCGCGGGGATCTTTATGCCACCGCCTCCTTTCGATAGGTATTTACTCTTCGTTTTACATCGTTTTGCACGCGAGTGCACTCCAACAGGGGGGAAGGGTTCGCTTCTCCCTTTCTCTCCCTCACTCCTGCCGCTGCAGCCTCTCGAGTATAGCTTCTCTTCTTTATTTCTTCTTCTTTTTTTATTTTGCTCCTCTGCAGCGGCACGGTGATTGCTCGTGCCTATACATTGTTAGCGAGCGCGATTTTTACCGGCGACGGTAATAAGCGCAGCGCGCCTGGATATGAAAGTGATTTCGTTGCGCGCGCGCGCGGATGGGGATTGAACATTTTTTAATCAACTTGGAATTGTTATCTCGCCGGGCTCGTTATTGCTTATTGTTGCGTAAAATGAAATTGATACACCACCTGCAGAAATTATAAGCGTTGTTTGTGTAAGAACACGACGTAACGTCGTTCGAACGATCGTGTATTTTTGATATAAGGTATAATATAAGGGGAGGAGGGCGATGATACCCCTGTAGGAAGCATTTGTATGGGAATATTACTCGGTGCGAAATATAATTCCTGGGACACTCTCGTGATAACGGCACTTGCGATGCGTAGATCGGTATTTTTTGACGTTTTGTAAGTCATACCTCGAGCCGTTTGGCTATAGAGCGAGAGTATCACTGTCGTTGTTATCGAAAGATAATGTTCGCTTCCTATTAAGCAGCTCTAACAAGTTAAATGAGTTTTGGTATCATAGAAGTTTAGTTTTAAGTTCAAACTCTGGATAAAGGTATCTTGCATCGTTTCGCCGTATAACCTTAAGGCGTACTTTTGTCCCAGTATGCGGACTTTGACACTTCTTTCCAGTATGGGCTGTGTTTCCACAGGATCGCCACGCTAATTATTTTATGTTTTAATTCAAGACTTGTAAACGATTATACAATTACTAAAAGGAACATTCTTTAGCTCGGAAATGCTTTGAAAAAGGTCAAAGAATCGATGTTTGGGAGCTTTAAAAACATTCATAAAATGGACGACAAGCAAGTGTAAACTACCTTTAGAGCAAAGTAATGTAATAATTTTTAAACGTTTGTAATCTATACGTGCCATACCCATATATACATATTGTAAATAGCAACTTAAGTAGTAGATGCGCATTATGTAGCGCATGAGCGGCTGACGTAACAGGCTAAACAAGGCAGTTTTAGCATTGGTGCAGGCACACCAGTACATCTTAATCTAGACTTGGCGCGCACATTGTTATGAGGAAGAAATGAAAAAGTGCCTACGTGCCACCTTTTTTCACCTGCCACAGATAGAGCAACTTTACGTATAGAGGCATACATTAAAATTTAATTTAATTTGGACTCGCATAACATTGTTTTTAAAATAGAAATGTTTGGTCCATAAGTAAGCTTCAAATATTGTGATTTTAAAAAGTCGAGATTACCGCGACAATATAATTACCGCGATCAATAAATTTAAAGAAACTATTGTAGAACTTTTACAAACTTGAAAAAAGAATCTGCGATATTACCTACATAGATAAGATTATCGTTTGTGTAATTTTGTATCCAATCGAAGAATAGACACTGACTATTATGGTATATAATGAACGAAAGCCTGTCAAGCATTGTGGCGAGTATCATGAACTTTTATCAAAGTGTATATCTCTCTCGTTCTCCATACGATACAATGCGACGGGACCTCAACTTCGCAAAAATAATTATCTGCACTGAAACTATTTCAAATTCCTCTCGCATCAGTCGGTCGGCTCATTCGCGCGACTACGAGAGCGGGAATCCTAAATCGTCGAAACATCACGTACTCCCGTGCAGCCGGACGAAAGCTCGCGCCTCGATCTTGTAATGTAACCAATAACCGGAACAGCAGCAGCAGCAGTAGCACGGCTCGATCATTTGTAGCGCAGACTTTTCACGAAAACGCTCATTTCAAGGGAGCGAGAGAGAGAGCGAGGACGGCGGCGGCGGCATTCGCTCGGTACAAACGAGAGAAATGGTTTTCTGGCTCTTGCATTCATTCGTCCCCCTTATTCGCGAGAGAGCCAAGGTAACGAATTGCAATCCATTTCTCACGACTTAGATTATCTCGTGGGTCCGTCGACGGCTTCGCTCTCTCTCTCTCTCTCTCTCTCTCTCTCTCTCTCTCTCTCTCTCTCTCGCTCTCCCGGCATTCCGCAGAAATCCAAAACGCGCGCGAGCCGAGGCAGAGAGGGAGCTCGCTCGCGAAGAATCGCCTTTGAATTTCAAGAGATTATCCTCTCTTTAGAGACTTAACAGATGCAAATACACACACGCGCTCGCTTCTCTCAGCGCGTGCACACGTACGTGCGCGGCCGGTGGATAAAGTAGAGAGAAGAACGGTGCGAGCTGCATGCAGTCGCGCGGCGCAGAAATAAAAAAAAGGAGAGATGCAGAACGCAGCAAATCGAAGGAGCGAGTGCGCACGAACGCCCAAAGGCGACAGAGCTCCGGAATGCGCGAATCGTCCTCGTCGCCGCTGCCGCGAGGAGATCGTCGGCTCGCGATTCGGGATAATCGGCGCATGCGCACTTCCCGCTCCCCTGGCTCCCCGCTGCTGCTGCTCCCCGGGCATTTACGTTTTCTCGGATAATCATCTTGGACGTAACTTAGCGCCGTAACCACGTGCTACCGTATAAAGTACACAATCGGATTTCCTGGTTTCCTCCTCCGGTGCCGGCGCGCGCTCGCGCTCGCGCTCTCCTTCGTCTTCCTTTCAAGCCGAGCGCCTCTCTCTCTCTCTCTCCGCGTGCGTTGTGTGTTTGTGTGTATAGGTATAGGTACACGCTACGGCAGGAAATGGGCATGACTAAATAAAGAGTACAGCGATCGATCGGCATGCGAAAGTCAATTTTGTATAACGGCCGAGAGATATTACCGCTAATAATCGGTTCCTCGCTGCTCCTTTTGCCCCTACGCTCTCTATTTACCTTACTTATTATGCAAATTCCAAATGCTCGATGCGCGAGGGGGATAAATCCGCGTGTGCGTGCGTGCAGTGCAGCTGCGTTTCGGAGGATAATTAAAATCGCCGCGGCGAGATTGACGAGTCCGACCTGCGCAAATTTGAATCGCGAACTATTATCGCGCGCGGCGCGGAAAAAGCCGCCGATTTCAATCGAATAAACAGTAACGCGGATACCGTTTCAGCGAGCCATACGCGCGTATGGGGCATTCACTTAAAATCATGAGTCGTGAAAATCATTGATATCATTAAAATTAATTGAAGAGCCAACGACAGGATAAATACGCGCATTTACGATTCGTCCCGCGCGCTATACGGTATAATTCGAAATCCAGGCCAGCGTGAAAAAAAATACGTGGGAGCACGAAGCGCTCGTTAGACAGAGCGCAGTCACGTGAGCTGGATAAAGCATAAAACTCCTCGCGTTTCGTCGGAAAATTGATAGTTATTAATGCACGCTAGCTCGCACTCGAATTTGTCAAGTCGATATAGAGGCGAGCGAGCGGAGTAATTGGGCCCATCAATCCCCATACGATAAGAAGGCGAACCGGAGAAGGTCTACGGTTTCAAATATGGACAGTCCGAAAAAGTCGGACACAATCGGCCGCAACTACGCTCGTCGCGCGGCAGAGCTGACTTACGGCTACACGCGCGGGGAATCCTCTCCCCTTATCCCCTCAGCATCGGAGCCCGGCGCAATCGCTTTTTAATAAGATTGATAAAGTCAAGCTGCGAGCTTGCTCTCTGCCAGGCTAATGGGAAGCGCAGAGCACGGCCGCACAGTCAGCCGGGGGAGGGGAGAGCTTAAGCGAGCGAGCGAGCAGGCGGATGCACCGCGGCGAGGCGAATAATTCACGCGTTATCTACGGCATCTTTCCGCGGGAGCCAGCGCCGCCGCCGCCGCATCGCGATCGCGGCTATAGGGAAACGGCGACGCGGGCTGTAGCGCGGTGTCGCGGTGGTGGCCCCCCCCCCCTCTCTCTCTCTCTCTCTCTCTCTCTCTTCTCCTCGTATTGTGGCCGTGTTGCTGTGTGCACCACGAGGCTGGTGCAGCAGCGCGCACAATCGGAAAAGAGCGACCTTTTTCTATCCGCGAGGCATCGATCCGCCGGGTAATTTAAACTCGTCTCTGTGTGTGCATAGCTACGCGCCTCCCGTCCGTGTGTGGATATAAGAGGGAGAGAGAG
Source organism: Pteromalus puparum (assembly GCA_012977825.3). Classification (NCBI taxonomy): domain Eukaryota; kingdom Metazoa; phylum Arthropoda; class Insecta; order Hymenoptera; family Pteromalidae; genus Pteromalus; species Pteromalus puparum. The sequence continues at coordinate 36,008,479 of CM053169.1, read as the reverse complement.
AGAGAGAGAGAGAGGATAATTTTATAGCCGCCGCTCGGCTTCCTTTTGTTTCCTCCTCGTTCTTCTTATTCTCCTCCTTCATCTACGGCACACAGACCTTCACGGGAGGCGAGCCGAGGGGTGTAAATTGCCGTGTGGCGCGGGAGAATGTTAAGTAAGCTCTCCCTGCTCTTCTGAATATGTTATATACGCGGTGGCCGGCGCACAGAAGCTCGCGGCGACAGCGGAAATTCCTCGTTTTCATTCGAGCGATAATGTGCGGTACGGCCGCGACCGAGCTATGCTCACCACTCGAGAGCTTTGACGAGCGCAGGCGACTCCTGCTATCATCACCTCTTTCGATAGCGAGCGAGCGCACGCTGTAATTAACGAGCATCTCCCGTCATGCGCCCCGATTCTGTACTCTATTTAAGCACTTATGACTCAGCCTGATTGAGGTAACATTCATTTTCCGATTTTACGAGCTGGTTTTGCGTCCAATTTTATCGTCTGAAACGAGCAATTTTGTAATTGCCGATCGGTCAAAATCGCCGACTCACCTGTTAGATGATTGCCGGTGAATTCAAAGTCGTCGTCCTGATCCCAATGCTTTAGGCTGAGGTTCGAGAGCGAAGTAGCGTTGGCAAACTCCAGATTAGCGAAATGCCAATCGAGAATTTGTCTGTCCTTCGATGAGAGATAGACGTCACTGTCGAATCAAATCATTACGTGTTAGCATTCACGATTTAGGCTTGAAAACAATGTTTAATCTAAATTCAACTTGAACAAATACCTTGGCGGAGATGCTTCAAGCTCTTGCAATTTCGCTTCAATTTCTGTTTGCTGCTCTGATAGTTGATCCCATTCTTTGCAAATGTTGTGGAGATCACGTAATTTAGAGCGAAATACAAATTCTTGAGTTATATCTCTTGGTTGCTTGCTTTCCAGCATTTCCTTGTATTGCTTATCTAATTCAGTCAAACGTTCCTTAATTCCAATCATCTGAAAAATTCAATAACAATCCTTCTTAAATTGCGTTTTGCAACAAGCCAAACTACCACGTTGTAAAGACCATTCAAACAAGTAGTTTTTCGGATATTATAACAAGTTCTAATAAAAACTATTAATGCTAAAGCTATTATTTTAACATGGAATTTACTTTTTGCTGATTAGCAATCAATCTTCCTTGCAACGTGAGAACAGAGCGCAAATGGGACACTTGTCTCTGTTTAACACCTTGTTCCTGCAATCGAATGACCCACTCCAATGCTTGACCAAGGGATACAGGTCGCGTGGAACCACCTTGTCCTCCATTACCAGAATTTCCAACATAATTAAAATCCAATTGGTGCGATAGATAAGATGTAGCTTCTAATAATCTATTGAATTCCCTTTCAACCATCTCATCTTTATCTTTTGGTACCTGAAAATGTGTTTTACTTCAATATAGTTAACTTCAGTGGAAAAAGTCTTCGAAATGTAAAAAAAATATTTACCGTTTGACCATCGCTTTCGTATAAAGGACACTTTTGTCTAATCTTATGTAGCTCCATATTTATTTGCTTACTTAAAACAGTGACTGGATTCCCTCCAAGGCCAGTAACCACCATTGCTCCTAGGTCAGCAATATAATTTGATTTGCGAAATGTTGCTATACGTCCACCAACTCGGTCCTTTTAACAATAACACACATAATTCATATTATTTAATGAGATTTAGATACATTTAAACAAAATATTTCTATTCAGATGAGATAATGAACTACGTTTAAATAAAAGATATCTGTGATTTTTTAAGTTTTTGACTATATTATGTATGAGATCAACCTACTCTGGCTTCTAAAACAACAACATCAAGACCAAATTGTTGCATCTGTTGAGCAGCAGCTAAGCCAGCGATCCCAGCGCCAATAACAATCACTTTTCCCAATTTCTTTGTTGGTATCGGCTGTATGAAACAAATAAAATATATAAGCATTAGTATTTGTATTTCGTACAATCTGATCTTCAAATAATCAGTAATAGTTGATGAATCACCTTTAGTCTTTTGAAAACCCCAAAATTGATGAATCCATGCCTCTCTAGAAAAGCATGAACTCGGCGTACTAGTACCGGGTCACTGTTATAAGGAGGCTCTATTGCTGGAAGAGAGTTCTCAATAAGGAGTTGTTGTTTTGGATTTTCCAACCATATTTGAAGCTGAAAACAGTTTTTACATAAGTATATTTTTTACTTGAATCTCATAGAAATAATCTACATAAACTCACCAATCTATTGCGTATATGTAAGAAAACTTTTTGAGTTTGGGGAGGTCCTCCTGCAACGTCTGGAAAACATGCAGCTTCCGTAGAAGTCAGCTTTTCAAACGGTAAACGACTCTGAAATGCAGCCCCTTCCAAGCCATTTAGCAGTTCTTTAACTGTCCAACAAACAACATAGTACATGTAAATATTACAGAACTAAACCAAAATGACTGTATTGTAAAACTAAAAGCAATCTCACTGTGTGGGTCTTCGTGGTCGCTGTCTTGTTCTTCTTCATCTTTGGCTTCTACTTTTGATGCTGACGCTGTTGCATTTACAGAAGCATCGATTTCTTTTTTAGTTTCAGCCACAGATTTCTTTTCTGGAGTCCCTTGGCCCGTTTTTGACTTTTCTGAATTATCAGACGTATTCTCTTCATCAATTTGGAACTTTTCTTCCATTTCTCTGTACTCAACCTAAAAAGACATAGAATTGAGTAGTAAAACAAGAAAAAAAATGCAAAATGAAACAAAAATCTTGCAATGTTTTTGAATGAAAAAGCAAAATATTTATAGGTTATTTTGTTTAACCTACCTTTGCGCGTTTCCTTCGGCTCATCCTACCAAATTTATCCGTCTGAAGCAAGGTAAATAATTAGTCGTTTCACAATAACAGCAGTTGCTACGTAGATTAATACAAAATAAGTGAATAATGAATTATTTTTGAACTGTAGCGCCGAGTAAACACAACACCGTTTTGTCAATCAAATACACAACACCGATATCAGTTCACTATGCTTATGCTTCGCCCATGAACTGAGCAACGCATATGCATGTACACATAAACCGATCGAGTCGCCCGCCAAAACTCGATTATCCCCCGCCGATAAGGTAGGTTTCACTTTTCTTCCACTCGCATGATCAATGGAGAAATAATAATATAATATACCTATATTATCATCGTAATATAAAAAATTCATACTGGCTGCAAAGACTAGCACTGTTGAAATTTCCCGTCGAGAGCATGGCACAGTTCATTTGACGCACAAAAAGGCTGATGGTCAACAGTTTTTTCATTAAAAATGCTCTCGTAACTCGAAAACAATAATTTTCGGGATTTTAAAGAGGCTATTAAATGCGAAAGCCAATAAGGTATGTAATCAAATTATTTATAGTTAAAACTGAGATAGCAAAAGCAACATTTTTCCAACGTGTCTTTTTTTTACATTATTATTATATTTATATTACACATTGTATTAAGACTCTGCATTCAATATCACAATATGTTAGAAAAACACATAGCTTATTTTAATATATTTTTTTTGTTTACTGATGTCAAGTTCTATTCCCCCTATAAAGGATTAATTGCGATTATATATCGAAGATATCCAATCCGATGTTCCCTGTATGCCGTTCGTTTGTAGTTGTAAAGTACTTATTTTATATCCGCAATAGTACATTACGATACGTGTGACCTAAGTGGCACTTTATTAAGTACACGGCGCGTAGTTAGCGATACCGCAGCGGCGCGTAGTTAGCGATACCGGAGCGCCGTGTAATAAAATGCCAACTTAGGTTACAAGTATAATCGTATACTATTTTGTAGCATCTGCCTGCCCTAAGCCCGCTATGTCACAACTATTCGTGACATAAACGCGGACTTGGGTCACGCGGTGCTATAATAGTATATTACGATACAAGTGGCATAAATAGTCCATTACGGCACGGCGTGTATTAGCACCCGAGCGTAGCGAGGGAGCTAAACGCCGTGCCGTATCGGACTATTTATGCCACGAGTATCGTACGCTATTTTATAGCACTGACTAGCATAAATCCGCTGTCACGCCTATCCGTGGTCTAAACAGTCCATTTTTGCACGGTGCATTAATGGACTATTTTTGCCACGGATAGGCGTGACATAGATGCGGATTTATGCCACACAGTGCTATAATAGTATATTGTGTGCCAAGGGCTAAGTGGGCTTTTTGGCCTCGTGTGGTTGCAGTACGAGTCAAGGCGAGTTAGCCCGAGCCGAAGGCGAGGGCGTTTACGAGCCGCAGACGAGTAAAAAGCCCACTTAGCCCTTGGTGCACACCATATTTTTTGTAACGCATGTATAGATTTTCGCGTTTTTATATATAGAAATAGAGAGTTTTTCGAAAAATTTTAGCGGGCATATGCGGGCGGTTTTCAATTTTGTTTGCCCGCCGGTCTGAAAAAAGTTATTTTAGACCCGCTTAATAGGTCAAAAAAACGCGAAAATCGTGCTTGTGTTACAAAAAAGGGCTAAGTGGGCTTTTTGGCCTCGTGTGGTTCATATTTTTTACTCCTTACGGGTACCTTAACAGTGATTATTAAATATACTGTTAGTTTAATATTATTATTCTAAGAGATCAGTAATCTTAATTTATCAATAATTATTTGTGAGAAAAGCTTGTAATATATTTTCCTGTATGTCTAGGTGTAAGAGCAATGCTGCGTTAGTTGGCATCATAGTCTACTACATGCAACGGAGTATAACTTATAATTGTTGGTACCTGAAAAATCGCACAAGCGGTTTTATGTATGTCTGGCATAACTAACTATATTTACCAATAGTTAAAACCGAGTATGCAGACTTATATTTAAAACTACGCAATATAATAGGCCTCAAATGTCAGTTCCGTAACCTGTCTCCAACACGGATTTCAATCTAAAAGGTCGATGCAGATAAAAGCACGACATGTAAAAAAAATTCCATCATATATAGTATGAACTATAGACCTATTACAATATATTTTTCATGGTTTTGGGATTAAAATTAATTATTTAATATTAAAGCTGGGCGCTTACTCTTTGACGCCCGTTTTTGCATTAAAAAGGTACCCTCTACATTACCTTATGTTAAAAGCGTTCTAGTGTGTCATATAGCGCCGTCTATCGGTAGAGTTTCAAACTATATACTACTATTTATGAAATCCAACCGTAGCATGGTTCCAAAATTCAAAATTGTGGAAGTGAGAGCTGATTTTTCATCAGAAATTTCGAAAAAAAGCACAACCTGTCAGTTCCGTAACGCTAGTAAACTACTACTTAGCAACAATGTATTTAAACATATAGGGCGTTTTTCTCGAGTAAATAGTAAGTATTTTCGAATATATGTGCAAAGAATTGTTTATAATAATTACGCTAGGCTATGCGAGCTGATAAACGCCTAAATCGTCATGTCCAGGACAATTTTGTTTGATGTACATGTAATTACATGTAATTTTGTAATAAACAAGTTGGTCGTGATGCAATGATTTCCTGCAGAGATGTCAGTCAATCAGGCAAAATTATTTTGGGAAACTCCTCTCATGAAATAGTAATGGCCGGTCCTATGTTGGACTTGATACCTTGCACATGATACGCAGAATCGGTCAACCTTCAAAAATCCGCTAAAACGGATTCTTTAGCTGAACCTGCGAATTACTATCAGGTCAATTCGACAAAAAAAAGTTAAAATGGAAAACGTTGGTAGATGCTTGGAAAATACCAACTTTTTCTATCATACAAATCATGAAAAGTGCTTAGAACTCGAGTACCCCCACCACCGCGCCAAAGATCGATTCTTTTACGAGCTAAAGATATACCAAATTATTGCCAGTAATAAACTTTCGGGTTTAGGTAACGTTTTACCATGAAAATGTTGAAAATCATAAAAAGTTGTATACATGTTTGAAATACAACTTTTTACCTGGGCAGCGACAACAGTTTTTTTAAAACACCTTTTTCGACATACAACTACTTTAGAACTACTTTAGAAACGACTTTTTTGAGAGCTAAAGAACCTAATTTAATCGTGGGCCATATAAGACTTGCGAGTTTACGCTTTACAATGAAAAATGAAATGTAAAAGGTTGTAGACATTACATTACAAAATACATACATATTCACCATGACATTCCTCACCATGACACAGCTACACTGTTTTAAATAATTTTAATGCTCCAAGGCACTATAGTCCTAAAAGACCAGATTTTTGGTTAGCATATAACTTGATAACAGATCTCGCAGCGCGACACGCACTAAGTAATGGCGAAGATTAATATGACGGTTATAAAAGTGTATGTACTTAACCTTCCATATACATGTAAGTCAAAATACGCTGCACAATAGTATAATCATTCATAGTGGCATAAATGCAGTGAAGATCCTCAAAGCTCAGCCCGAGTGTTCGGCATACCAGAAGAGTGTTCAATAACAGTGATGATTTTACTAGAAATAGAATACAGGCACAAGATGATTGTCTAAAAAGTTGGAAGTAGTATTTTACTAGAACCTAAGAAAACGCTAACTAAGAATAATCACGATGAAAATAACTCAGGATTGAGAAGAGGGCTCGATAAGCCTGCCACGCCCACCTAAACTATGCTTAATCCTAAGGAACAGATTCCTAATTCTATAAAATAAAGAGCCCGTATCATTAAATCAAATTCTTGAGCTTCACTTGTTGATATAACATCTTCTCTGTTAATAAGGTGTGAATCGTCTGTAAAAATCTTCTCTTGAGTCCTTGCTGCAGACCGTTTCGAATGTGGTTCCACTTGTGATATAGGTTTTGTTTCTCATTCCGGAAAAAAATGAGATGTAAAATTAAAATGAAAATTACTGTGGTAATGGATTGTTGAAGAAAAACAGAGCCCTATACTGAATGCACCTGATTATAGGATACATGATACACTGCATCTTTCAAGGCACTCGGATCACGAGCGACTGCACGGTGCTCAAAAATAAATAGTATTAAAGTCTGGAATCGAAATGCCTGATAAGTATACCAGAACATGATTATTGTATCCTGAAAGCTATACCACTAATAAAGAGATTCAAAGGTTACGTCGCGATGATCAGGCAATAACCGGTGGGCTTTGATCGCTACTGCTTGCAGTACCAGCAAGACCATTGATATTCCTGTATGTTGTAATATGGAGCACAACGTAGAAAATACAATATAAGAAATAAGTAAAAACTCGCAACTAACATGATTATCAACTCACTGATCTCACTGATAAATAAACACTGTTATTTGCGCGTTAATAGCAGATATACCAAGTCTGAGATCGACGCGTTTCTTCGGAACTCCCAAGATTTTGAAGATAGCTAGGTGTACCAAGCAACACTAATTAAAGTGTATACTCCGTTTGCATTATAGACTAATGAATCCAACTTAATCGAGCATTGGCTCTACAGCCGTAGACATACAGGAAGAGAGATAGTATACATACTTTTCGTCACAAATGAATGTATGAGTGAAAGGTAGATTACTGACTCCTAGAATAAGTAATATTAACGAACAGTAATAACTAATAGTCACGGGTTAGAGGTACCGCCGGAGGAGGAAAAAAGAGTATGTAAAAGGCGCCTCGGTGACGCGCGCACGAGGGAGACCCGCCTTGTGCGACCGGGTGGCTTAAAACGATCCCACACACGCTTCCGAATTAATAACTTATTGCACAGACAATATCAATTAACAAGGCCCACAGCGCAAGGAAATCTATAATATTTTAAAGACAGTACCATGTCAAGGATAGTACAATCCATTCCGAGAGGCTATATAGAAGTAGTTGAAGTGTCCAAGGAGCGCTCACCAGCTACTCCCAGAAAGTATGGATCCGGCTTCAAGATCATCTTGAGGTGGTTCAAGCACCCAGCAATGCCAACAAGGACTGCTAGAAAGCAAAAATACAGCTCCATAGTCATTTCGAGGTGGCCAGGCAACTGAAAAACGCCCCCAGTTGGTTAGATCAGCCAAAAATACCAAGCAGCACAACCAGATAACGTTGAAGTACCCAGAGACGCCAATCAGCACCATGACAGGAAGAGTAAATCTAGCTCCGGGGTCATCTTGATGTGGTTGAAGAAGTCAGCAACGTCAGTTTATACTGCTTAAACAGTGTGAATTAGCTCCAGAGACACCTTGACGTATTTGAAGTACCCAGCAACGTCAAGCTGCACTGCCCAGACAGTGCGAATCAACTCCAGGGTATTGCATGCATGCTGCAAATTTCAACACCAATGCCACATAACTACCAGTAGGAGACATCAGAATTAGAACACTGATTTAACTTTAAAAACAGATCACACAATCACATAGTCACTGATTTCACTGCACATAACACAATAAATATTTGTTTTGAAAATGATAAACGCTGCAAGAACACAGTAATATTTTTTGTGGATCTTGTGTGACGGTGAATCGTCACCTAGACAGTATCTAGCAAGAAAAATATATCAGAGTAGAATCATTAGCAGCAGCAGATGGAGTAGTCATAAAAACAAGAGATAACCTCGAAGCAATAAATCAAGTTTCTGCTGGAGTACGTTTATGGAGTTACGGATCTTCCCATATTGCAGCATTTCTCGATGGACTGACACACATCGCATCGTCAGTGTTATTCTGGGTGCATCACTATTGAATACTTTTTGCACTATAAAGCAAGAACCGCGAGCAGCCGATCTGCAGCGAGCGAGATGAGACTGCTTGAAAACACAATACACAGGCGTCGCAGTAGCACTTCTGAATTTTAAACTTCTTATAACACTGCTGCATTGTGTCGTTGTCGCTGTTTTATACTACGTACTCACATA
>CM053169.1:35948838-35999628 GCA_012977825.3 Pteromalus puparum | reverse complement strand
AAAAAAATTGTTAGGTTGTTAAGGTATTTTATTAACCACATGTAAGGAAAATTAAATTAATATTGATAAATAAATATTGTTTTTTAATGCTTTTTATCTGAATAATTGTAGTTATTTAATTAATAAAATACTATTATTTTATTAATTAATTAATATTTTATTATTAATATTTTATATTAATATTTTATTAATAAAATTAATAGACTACAAAAAAATTGTTAGGTTGTTAAGGTATTTTATTAACCACATGTAAGGAAAATTAAATTAATATTGATAAATAAATATTGTTTTTTAATGTTTTTTATCTGAATAATTGTAGTTATTTAATTAATAAAATACCTTAACAACCTAACAATTTTTTTTGTAGTCGTAAAATATGGGCTTAAACAAGTTTTCTTTTTCAAATTTTACTTTATTTTGATACTGTCACACAATCTATAAACAAACAAACACAATTGCATTAAGTACGACTGAACGACAGACACTACAGCAAAATCACACCATTTACAGGTTATTTTCGTCCAACCATAGGAACAGCGGCGCTGTTCCTTGTATCTGTTCCTGTATCTTGTATCTTGTATCTGTTCTTTTTAGCGTGTACCGGCCCTTATGCGCAAAACGCGAAGCACTTTGCGCTTCGCGTTTTTCGTGCCTTGTATCGCGAAGCGATGCAAGGCGGCAAGCCACCGCGGCCGTAAGGCCGCGCGTGGCGCGCTAGTTTAGTATTTAAATGGCTCCAGTTACAAGGAAACGTCTAATAAAAGTCTAATTTTTTAAAAATAATTCCTCATTTAATGATATTGCAATCTTCGTGAATAAACGAACAGGCTGTCAAATATTGAGTGAATATACATATACATATAGATAGATAGATAGATAGATATATATATCTTAGATGATTTAATTTTTTTTTTACCAAGTTAAATTAAAATTTACTGGAGTTTTAATAGCGCGAATTACAAAAATGTCAGTTCCGTAACCTATTCAAATATGGATTCTTCACATAACTTTTTATAAAAGTAATATGTTGTGGTTTAGCTTTAGGGACTTGTTTTGTATGTAATTCCAGTTAGAATAACCGTCCGGCAAGTTAAAAATAGTCGATTTTAGTATAGAACATTTGTGTGCCCGTTTTGAGCCAATTACGGCAGAATCACCCATATATGAATTTTTAAAAAATCACTTTTCTCATTTTCTCTGCCGAACGGAGCAGTTGATCCCGAGGACCCTAAAGAGTATGACTCCCAAGAAGTACTAAGCATATATACTTTTTGTACGACTTTTCAATTTCATCATTATAATAGACTTTTTAAATGATCTCATTTTAGCATTTTGTTAATCAATTCAAGGAATATTCTTGCCACCTCTGTTGTATTTTATACTGTTACATATGCGAGATTATCACACATAGTTTATAAAGACTTTTGAAATTATTATTTTCTTTTATGTTAAATATACTATTAAGAGCTGAACTCCATATGGAAGAACCGACCTATAAAGAAGTAGAAGCCGCGATCAAAAAACTAAAAAACAATAAGGCCGCGGGAAACGATTCTATACCAGCTGAACTACTTAAATATGGGGGCACTGCGCTGACATCGAAAATTTTTGAACTAGTACGCTCTATTTGGAAAAATGAAACAATGCCAGAAAACTGGAAAGAATCTATCATCATACCGATTTTTAAAAAGGGAGATAAGACAGACTGCAATAACTATCGGGGAATCTCACTTTTAGCTACCTGCTACAAAGTTCTGTCAAACGTAATACAGGCCAGACTCACACCCTTCGCGGAAGATATAATAAGAGATTATCAGTGTGGATTCCGGCGTAACAGCAGTCGACGCAGCGATCAAATTGGTTTATCTATAAGACAGCTGTTGACGAAAAAATAGCGCGAATATTGCCGAAAACAATACACCAGTTATTCATTAGATTTTAAAAAAAGCGTATTGATTTCTATCAAGCTGAAGAAAATGTATCAAATCTTGTGGCTCCTCGGCGTGCGCTCGCATTTGGCATCCACTGTATTTCGATGATCGGATTCGAGTTCATCGCGTCCAAAAGTACATGGCAAAGAAAGCCATATCTTTTACCTCGCCTATCGAAAATAGTTGGATATTACGCAAAAACGGGTGGTTTTGTCCCTATTTTTAAGCGTCGATTTGGATCCACGTGTATTTCGAGATCGGATTCGACTTTCATCGTTCGAAAAAATACATGGAAAAGCCATATCTTACTCGCTATTCGAAAATACGTTAAGATACGAAAAAACGGGGAGGTTTTGTCCCTATTTTAGGGTTCGATTTTGGCATCCACTGCTATTTTCGTAGATCGGAATTCGACTTCAGCGTTCGGAAAAATACATGGAAAAGCCATATCTTTACTCGCCTATCGAAAATAAGTTAATATTACGAAAAACGGGGTGATTTTGTCCCTATTTTAGGGGTCGATTTTGGATCCACTGTATTTTCGAGATCGGAAAAATACATCGAAAAGCCATATCTGCTCTCATTTGAAACATAACATCTTCCTTTTCAATCTCTTTATAAATTGCGGAAATAATAATTGCCATTTAGGTTAACTTTATCGATTTTTTAAGGTTATGTGCGTGTTTATATTAAAAAAAAGCGGTAGCCTATTTCATTCCTAGGTACGTCAAGAGTTGTTTTCACTTTTAAAAAATGGATTTCATTGAAAACTCGATCTAAGACTGAATTTGTCCCGTTTTTTTTGCATTTTTCATGAACCACTAGCTCGGGCGTAGGCGCCCTGAGTCGGACACGAGTGCTAAGACAAAATGATCACCGCGAGCTCTGAAAAGCAACTCGCCACCCGTGTGTTGAACACCAATCCGTACTTTTTATGATACATGCAATGAATAGACCCTTTTTTAAGCATGCACAAGGAGTAGGAAATTGAGAACTCTTTGACGCATAGCATATTTTCAAAAATTTTGAAAATTTTTCAAAATTTCAAAATTTTTAATTGCCGTAGACTACTTAAAATTAAAGTAGTCTATAGAATAACATTCGATAATCATGATGTTTTAACGAAAAGTTCAAAATTTAGTTTCCGAGATATAATGATAAGGATATAGTTCGCGGAACGTATCTAAAATCACCAGTGATCGAAAAATCGCCATGAATATACACACATGCGTAACTAAAAATCTTATTTTTAACGAATTAATAAAACAAAAACAGCAAAAAACGAGTCTAAGTACAGATTAAAATCCATTAATGGAAACTGAGATCGAAGCGATACAGTTTTCAGTTATATAGAGTATACAGGGTAAGAAAACAAAATTTTGAAGCTTAATATCTTTAAAACTAACTGGTATCATAAACAACCCAAAGAAAGAGATAAAGGTGCTATATAATGCTAACTAAATCCAAAATTTGAACTTGATTATTGCCTTTTTACTCCAGTTATCGCGTCACGTAGAAAAACGATTTTTTTCAGTTTTTGATGTTTTTCTCAGGATCTGCCCCATGAAATGACTTAAAATTTAAGTGGTATATAGTTCTAATTACCTTCAATAATCATATATTTTTTTAGAATGATTCGCTATTTAGTTTTTGAGTTATAACGATTTAAAAAAATTGCACTGTATGGTGTATAATAAAAGAACGACGAACGATAATATAAATTTTTCACGGTAAAAACATAGGCAATTTTATTCTCTTTCAGGTACATATTAAGCAATTTACTTTTATTAACTTTTCCGATAACTTTGTTGGCAAAAACTGAAATCTCAAAACTAAAAAATCACTATAAAAAAAAACGCGTATATAAATTGTAAAAACGGACTTTCGTCCCACTATCTTCTAGCAAAAACAAAGAAAATGAGACTTGGTGGGTTAAAATCCACCAAGTAGAAGCTGAGAAACAGGCGTATACATACGCACACACACACACACACACACACACACACATACACACACACACACACATACACACACACACACACACACACACACACACACACATACATCCGTACGGACATTTTCTAAAAACACCATTTTTCGACTAAAAATTCATCAAAACACACTTCCCACATGTTTTTACACAAACTCCAAAAATTACTATTACAAGGCTTCCTTAGGAAGGAAGCAATAATTAAATAATAATTAAAGCCGACGATGTATGAATAATCAACTTTTTTATAAAAAATTATCTATAATTTGTATCACAGATGGACATAAATATTACGAAATTAAATAGGAAAACTAATTCTGTTCAACTGCAAAACGTCTGGTCGAGTGAGCAATATTATATTTCGTATTCAATCCATAAAATACAATCTTTCGCTTAACCGGTTCAAAAGACGTACCTCAAGTCAAGAATGTGAAAAATACTTAGTTTCAAATATTTTGTTTAATGAGTTGTATTATAGCTCGTTATTCTGACTCACACATCAGAGTTCAAGTAAAAGGTACAAGGGCCCATATAAAAATGGTGTTCGAGTTGGGTCTAGCTAAAAAAACGTGTCATTGAAGTGTACCCGATTGAAAATAATAACGTTATTTTATGACGTCATTAATGACGTTATTAAATGTTATTTGAGGCTACCAAGACATATTAACTCCCATTTTCTGTACTACCATCTCAATGGTAGAACCTATATAGGCAACCATTTTATCATTTTTAAAGTATTTAAGAGTATAAGTATTTAAAAGTACAGCCTGTTTAAAATAATGATGTCATAAATAACGGCATAAAAGGTCATTTAATAACGTCATTTAATGACGTCATAATTTTCTACAATACAGTTTCAGGGTACATTATTCAATTAAATAGGGGACTAACCATTAATGTGTTCCTATTCCCGGTTCTCAGAGAGAGAAGGTGAGGGATTTAGATTTAGATTTAGATTTTAAATATTTTATTTATGTACATTTAGGGAGGGAGTTTGGTGGCGAAATTCTGTTAGGTATGGCGGGGACCTTTTGTCCTTGAGGGCGGCAGTGTGTCTCCGCGGATCGCGTAGCTCTTGGCAGCGGAGCACTTCTTTCCTCTCGTGGCGTCGATTAGACTAGGGGAATCTTTGGAGGCACACTCCTAGTGAAAAAAAGCAGATGACATGATACCCGTTCTCCCATAGTCCCTTGCGCACGATTTTCCCCCACTCCGCGCACGCGTCGAAGCAGAACGCCACAAGCCTATAAAAGGCGGCCGCGCTCTCGCTCGCGGACCAGTTGTCTCCCGGCTCCGCCCGGCGCAGACCTCTCCCGCTCTCGCACTTGGCTAGCGAGTCGAGACGCCATCTACCCGGACGGTCAGCCTAGGACTGAGATTGAGAAGAATAAACGCCGTATCTTCACGCTACATCGACTTTGGGCTCTCTTCACTATAACCTTCTCCTACAACGCAGCAAAGGAGCATCGAGTCCCCGGGGCTCTCTCTGAGGTCCGCACTCCCGGACTATAACACCGACCAACGCACGGAGCAGCCAGTCTCCCTCGAGCAGCCGAGCGAGAAGGACCGCCGGACGCGACTACGTCTCCCAGACAATCCTCTCTTTCGCTCTGCTCGCTACAGTCGCGGACTCACCGCATACAACTCGGACACGCCCGCAAAGTCAGCAGTCTCTCGCAGGCAGTCGTGCGAGCCGGACGACCGAACGAAGCCCTGGCTCCCGGACACGGCCTCCATCATCGCCCCGTATCTCCCCTCCTCGACCTCGAACGCAAGCCAGTCCTCGTGACTGCAGAGCCGAGTGAGAGCCGGTCGAAATATCCCGGCACGAGCTCGGCAAAGGCTCAACTAGACGCGCCACGGCTGAACGACCAGGATCCTACCGAAACGCTTCCCGGTTGACTTGTCCTGGGAAGCCGACTAAGAGGTCCCTGGCAACGTCCAGTCGCGCCTCAAGGCTAGAGGACGCTAGTTGGCCTTATCGAGGGAGGGAGAAGTATATGGGTCGTGTGAGAACCGAGAACAAACGGCGGGCCCGCAACCAACGGCGTAAGACAAAGAAGAGTGTCGCCGCCAAGCCCGTCGCTGCACAGTCCGACAGTGCACCGGCCCTCTCCACATCTATCATCGACGCTGCCAAGCCCGACGTCTCTACCAAGCCCGCCGCGGCCAAGCCCGTCGCTCCCAGGCTCGTCATTCTACACGGCATCCGGACGCTCGAGGAATTCGACCCCGAGCGATTCAAGAAGCTCGTTGTGCACAAAAGACGACGACCCGTCGTGCTCGCGAACTCCGAGAGCGCCCCCGTTCCCGTACGCCGGAACCCGCCAAGGAATATTGAGTTGCGGCTGACCAACGAAGAAGAGCTCTTCGAGCTTCGGCCATCCGAGGAAGAACAGTCACACCTCGACGCAGAGAGGGAGGTCGCCTTACGGAAACCGACGTGTCTTCGCCCGCTCCACGCTCCTCCGGTCAGCAACACCTTACACCAGCGCAAGGACCTGTTCCGCCTGCAGGAGCTCCGGGACCCCCGGCGCCCAAGCGCTGCTCAACGACGCGCACAGCAGGCTCGCGCCATCATCGCCGAGAGGAAGGCCCAGCTGCATACGACTGCGGAGAAATATAGGAGCCGCTTAAGGAGCCGTCTCCTTTCCATCAAGGAGCTGCTCAAGCGGCCTCGTCACCGTTCGCCACAGCGAGCCCTCAAGCCTCGCCAGGCTTAACCCGATCAAACACACAACCGGCCCTTTTCAGGGCCACCAAACTGTTTAGCGATGGGGCTAACGCCAATTCGTTTTCTTTTCCCCGTCAAGGACTCTTAGGAGATCCGGGGAAAGGAACAGACAATCAGCTGATTATTAGATGATAATCAGCTGATAATCTGCTGATAATCATGCCAAATCGTCAGCTGATTATCAGGTGACAGTCATCAAAAAATTTGTAACCTTGTACATTTTTATTCTTAGTTGTTTAGAATTATTAAAATTCATAAAATTCACATAATGAGGACCTAATTAGGCGTTACCATCCGGATGATAACACCAAAATTCTGGTTGGGAACTCCAAAATTTTTATTTTACAACATTAAAAAATTTTTTTATGAATTTTATGAATTTTAATAATTCTAAACAACTAAGAATAAAAATGTTCAAGGTTACAAATTTTTGGATAATTATCACCTGATAATCAGCTGATTATCATTAACATTTTTATCTCATATAAACGCATATTTATAACTATCAGCTTTAATAGAAATATTAAGCTGATATCACCTGATAATCAGCGGATGTTTTGGCATGATTATCATTAGATTATCAGCCGATTATCGTCTAATAATCAGCTGATTGTCATCTGCCATTTTTCAGTAGGGAAATTACTAATTACTAAATTACCCCATTAACTGCAAGATTCAATACGTCGGCACATAGGAGGAAGGCGAGCGGAGGCGAGGAGTAAAGCTATTAAACCCACCCCACCTACCCCACGCACAGCACGGCAAGGAATATACCTCGGCAACGGACTTGAGGCAATTTATGACAAGTCTCGTAAATTTGAGCTGAAAACATGTTAAACTTTCTACCAGGGTTACCTCCGCTTGCCTTCCTCTTATATGCCAAGGTATTGAAACTCGCTGTGCGTCGGGTAGGTGGGTTTAGGTCTGTGGTTTTAGATTTACTCCTCCCCTCCGCTGGCCTTTCTCCAATGAAAAAGGTATTTTCTTGTTCCTTCATTGTGCCTTTCTTCCTTCATGTAAAAACCTTAAATGAATGGCATTTCCTGTATCAATAAAGCTTCAAATAGTATATTGCGATACTAGTTAGTACACTCGATAAAGTAAGTTCATCCTCGTGGAGGCGATAGCCTTAGGAGGTGATAAGTCCCCACGAGGGTGAAATCCCTTTACCCCCCTAGTATCGTACGATATTTTATGAAACAACGTGCATAAACGGAGGTTTAGCAAGTGCATTTTTGCTCGAGCGTGCGTAAAATCAAGGTTTACGCACGGCGTGTCATAAAATTTAATTTTGCAATAAATATAATTGTTTAAACAATCATTTTTACAATTCTGCATTAGATTCGTGATCAGTGACCCCAAGAACCTTAAATAAAAGTAATTTCATGCATCAAAGCTTTAGAATGTTCAATATTTTAAAATTTATTTAAACAATGACATTTTAACATTCGATTGTACAATACAATCAATGATAAATCCACTAACTCAAAAAAAACAAAATAGATTTTGTCGCATCAATACTTATGCTGAAGTATTGTCAAGGGAAAAGTGAAAAGTCAAGTGAAAAGGGAAAAGTCAAAGGAAAATGGAAAAGTCAAGAAAAAGGACAAGAGAAAAGTTTGAAAAGATGTCAAATTCTTTGAAGCAAAAATGCTTCACAACACCAACGAGTGGGGATTATACTCTTATCATTTTAAATGGAGTCAAATTAATTATACCTAGCAATGCAGTAGACGATGACGGAAAAGGTCATTTCCATTACATGACTAGAACACTTAGATTGCCATGTGAGGTGCTATACAAAGATGGTAAAAATGTTACTTATATTTGACTTATCTTTTTAGTTTTACTATTTTCTTTTTTTTTTTATTCTCTTTCCATTCCTGCCTTTGTGTGTACCAGTGAATATGTGTGCATGATTGTATGTGTGTGCGTGCATGTATGTGTGTGTGTTTGTGTGTGCGTGTGTGTGTACAGTAATCACTGTCTGTTTTTTCAGTGCATGCTATATGTTTAACCTTCCCCTCATGTCCTGCATACACTTCTGACTCCATCCCTATCGCTTTTCCTTCTCAGTCTCCTCCTCCGCTCTCAGCTTCTTGCTTCTTGTTTTAACTGCCTTGTTCTTCTGGATCCGTCACCTTCTTTACGTTTACTATTATCTCCTTTTCCTCGTCACTACTATTCTCTACTGTTCTTCGTCCTAATATTCTCTACTATTTCTCGTCCCACATGTATCTTTTACCTTCCAGCTCCGCTACAACCATGTCCGAGATCACCCTGTTGATAATAATTTATCCTCATAAATAGCTGTTTTGCCTTCCTCTCTTTGTTGGATATCAACTGCTCCATCCTCACTTTCCTCTCCTCGTTTACTTCTCCCCTCACGGATTATATTTATATATAACTGAACAATTTATTTCAGAGACAAAGGAACGACTGCAAGAGCTTGAAAAAAATTCGAGTTTAATGGAGGAAAGTTATGTTTCATTAGGTAAAACATTTATCAACTTATTATACACAATTGAATTCAATATTATATTTGTTTATAGAAAAACTAAAAATCAAAATAATTTTTTTCAAATAACAGCTTTAATGAACTTGGACAGTCACATTTTGAAAACAGTAATACTCAAATTTTAGAAATAAGTTCAAAGATGAATATGGTTACGTCTTCTCCGATGGAATCACCACAAAAAGGTTAATTCATGTTTTACTTTAATTAATTCTGTATTTTTCCCAGTTACAAACAATAGTCTGGTAATACGACTTGATTAACTACAAGCTAAAATCAGGTGGTTCAATTGTGATTTTCTTTTTAAAAATGGTGTTATAACTATTGATTTTTTTATTAAAAAGAGAATAAAATTTATGTTAAATATCTATCTATTTAAATGTCGTAACCATATGCTTGTTTGTAACAAAGTATTAATTAACTCTTAATAATATATTTATAACGTGTAATTCAGTAGATAGTTTGATAGCTGCTTTAAAGAAATTTATGTTCAACTTTTATTTTTCATTATTATCGAAAATTGTTAGAAAAAAAATTTGGGAAACTAGTGAATACCTAAATACGCAATTTCATGTAGCTTCAACCGTAGTAGCAGAAAAATGATTAAAATACGAAAAGCGCGATTTGATTGGAATAAGCCAACCTTAATAAGTTGGAGAATTTTATAAATCTTAAATTATTCATATAATAAATTTGTAGAAGTAAAGACAAGGAGAAAAAAATTCTATTTATTATCAACGTTTTGGTCAACTTAAACTTAATTTGTCAAACTATTACATTAATTTAATAAATGTTATATATTATGTATAAAGACTTTGATAGCTTCCACCTTTTTTTTTTTTTTTGTTTATCCGGAGAGGAGTTGGAGAAATGCTTAATGCACCATGGCAGGAGCCATGCGGGACTCCCCGTGTGTGGGACTCTCCTGGTGCGGGACAAACGCCAGGCATACCCACTAAAACTCCACCTCTCATATGGCCGCGAGAATCCCCCCGGTAGCCGCTTTCGCATTCCTTCGGGGAGTCGCCTGTCTTGTTACGACCTATAGGTCATCTATCGTCGTCTAGTCAGCTAAGCACCCGTCACTATTTTTCGCGCGGAGCACCGTCTCCACGAACGCCGTTATGTCGTCCCAATTCTGCTTGCTAGCAAGCATCGTTTTCACTACCGTGTCGGGCGTAAATGCCCCTACCGTCACCTCTAAGATTCTACGCCTATCAGCCCACCGAGGGCAGTCAAAAAACGTGTGTCTCACGTCGTCCCGTTCGTCACCGCAGTATTTGCAACCCGGTGTCGCTACCTTGTTCATCGCGAACAGGTAACTCCTAAAGTAGCCGTGTCCGGAAAGAAATTGGGTGAGATAAAAATTGACCTCCCCCCATCTTCTGCCTACCCACGGGCCTACCTCCTTAATCAATGATTTCGTCCATTTCGCATGGCGACATTCACTCCATCGCTCCTGCTATTTCCGCATCGTCCTATCGCGGGTTCGGATTTCCACCCTAGCCGATTCCCGGAGACTCTCGTAGATCCGCTTGCGTTCAATTGCAAGCAGATCCACGGGAATCACCCCCGCGATAACCATTGACGCGTCCCCGGATACCGTTCGGTACGAGCACGCGATCCGAAGCGCCCCTCTTCGTTGCACCGCCGTTATCTGCTTACGATACTTTTTCTTCTGCATGGCATCGGCCCACACCTCCGCTCCGTATAAAAGAATAGAGTTTGTGGTTGCCATTAAGAGTCGTCTGACTGCCGGCCTAGGCCCGCGCACGTTGGCCATTAATCGACTAAGCTGCGCCACCCTAATCGCCGCCTTTTCGCATACGCTGTCTAAATGCGCCCCGTAGTTCAGCTTCGTATCTAGGGTTACCCCCAGGTACTTGGCTGTCGGCTTCGTCGTTATTGTTACGTCTCCGACGCGCATCGGTATGATGGTCGAGACACGCTTCCTAGTCAAGAGAACTATCTCCGTCTTTTCGAGTGCTAGCTGTAGTCCGTGGTCGGTCATCCATTTTAGCACCCGGGCCATTACCGCGTTCAATTTGCCCTGTGCGATCTTCACATTTCTAGATATTATAACCACCGCTACGTCGTCTGCGTACCCGACGAGTTTAACATCCTCCGGTACTTCTACTCTGAGTAACCCATCGTACAGAATGCCCCAGAAGTCCGGTCCCAAGATTGAACCCTGCGCCACCCCTGCCGTTATGGGCCTCCTCTTACGTCCCTCCGCGGTTTCGTATTCGATCGTGCGCTCCCTCAGATAATCCTCTACGAGTCGCATGATGTACCAAGGCACCCCAAACGATCGCAGAGAATCCAAAATGTCGACCCATCTAGCCGAATTGAACGCGTTTTTCACGTCTAGTGTCACGAGCAAGACCAATGGCCTGGCCGCATGACACGCTTCATCCGTTTTCTTGACCGTGTCCGTTACTTCTCTGATCGCGCCGAATGTTGAGCGTCCCTTTCTGAAGCCGTATTGCTTGTCTGAAAGGTCTCCCGCCTCCCTGACGGCGCTTAATATTCGCGGTTTTATTAGCGATTCGCCTGTCTTTCCCATAGTGTCGAGCAGGCTCAACGGCCTGTACGATGGCTTCGCGCCCGCCTGACCTTTAGCTTTTTCAATTAAGACTAGCCTAGCCCTTTTCCACCGCGGACTGAACACGCCCTGCACCAGGCACTGATTGTACATTTCCAGGAGCAGCTCAGGCCGTTGTTTGGCAACGGCCTTAAGTATTTCCGCGGGAATGCCATCCAGTCCCGGAGCCTTACCGCTCTTCAGGGAAGAAGTTCGTTTATCTTGCGGATCGTACTTTCCCCAGCGAAAGTTACATCCGGTATCGACTCCTCGAAACCTGGTCTGCAGTAGGTAGCTGTATTTCCCTCGTTTGCAACTACCAGTCCTATCCTTGCTGCCATCTCAAGTATAGCACTACCTCTCCTATTCGTCTGTGGCATGCCCCACTCTGTCGCTCGCGCGTTAAAGTCGCCCCCGACTACTAGGTCCCCATGAACGTCTTTTATCGCGTCTTCTAGGGCCCCTAACCTTGTCGCGAAGTCGGCTGCAGTTAGGTTCGGTGACAGATACACGCTGAAGTAAGTGACGCGACCCACCCTCACCCGCACGTAATCGTCTCCGGTTACCGTATCCGCGATTCCCCGCCTGGGCACCCAAACAGCGGCAGTTTTTGCGCCGTTGGACACCCAGCCAGGTGCATCTCGGTCCATATACTGCTCACTTATGAGGAGGATATCCACACTCTCCTCTGCGATGAACTGCGGTAGGAGATCGTGAGCCAGCCTGCTCCTGTGCAGATTACCTTGCAGTATTCGCGCCATTATTTTTGGGTCCTAGCCGCGTTTAGAGCGTTGCGGAAGACCGCGCACGCTCCGGTTCCTGGAGCATGCGCCGTCCTATCGCAAGGCACCTTTGCTTCTGTACACAAGAAACACTTCATTTCTTGAGCCGGCACAGAGCATTGCTTGGCCTTGTGCCCAGCCGCACCACACTTCCAGCAGCTGGTGCTTCTGTCGGGACCCTTACATTGCGCTTTAACGTGACCGTATCCGAGGCACCGGTAGCATCGCGTGGCGCTCGCTCGAACCCGCACCCGGCAGTTGACCCACCCGATACGGATCTTGCCTATATTGAGCAGGGCTGTGGCCTTGGTCTGGTCCATTTCGACCACTGCCACCCTCTGCTCTCTCGAGTTTGGTTCGAAGAGGTGCACTTTGGTATCTTGTTCGTCGCACCCCGTGGCCACAGCGATGGCGCCGCAGACTTCCTCCTTTGTCGTAAGGCCGTCAATGTCCCTGATCTCCAGTGTAGTTCTGGTAATCTTGCCCCTAACTGTGCCTGCATGCCCTATTGCGGTTTGTATGGCCGTTTTGAGTGATTCCATTTTGTCTTCACTCTTACCCACGACAACCAAAACGCCACCGTCTTTCGTTTTGCTAAGATACTTAACCTCTGTATTCAATTCTTCTGGCTTAACCTTTGCCTTGATCTCTCTCAAGATATCGGCGTAAGTCTTACCCAATTCCGGTCTTATGAGGATTGCGTCTCCCCTCTGCCGCGAGGTCTTCCCTGCGCTTTTCCTCAATTGTTGAGGCTGGCTTTGTTCCTGTTTTTTCTGTCCTTTCTTCTTTGCTCTTCTTCCTGCAGCTAGCTGCCAAGCCCCTTGTGTGTGTGTATCTGCAGCTTCCTCTTGCGTTTTGCTCGTAGACGGTGCAGATCTATCCTCCTTCTTGTCTTTTTTGGCGGGGGTACCGCCGCCTCCGTCGGATGATGTCCGCCCCCTCTTCTTTGGCTTTCAAGACTTCAAATGGTCTTCTCCAGGTTGTTGAGATGGCAACTTTTTCGCGCCATCCTCCATCTTGCCGAGAAGCGTGAAAACTTCAATCATAATAGCTCCTATTACCGGTAGTCCCTCTTTGATTGTTGTATTCACGTTCTTCTGCTTATCCAGAGTTTTTATCATCTCTCTGTTCGTTCGTCTTATTTCCAGCAACTTTTCTCGCAGGCTGGCGTGTTCTTTTAGCCATAACCCTATCACTGTCATATTTTCGTATTCAGCGGCACTCATCGCGCTGGCTATACTAGTGCTACTGGTTGACTTGTGGATTGGGTATCCACCGTCTTGCGATGCTGGCACCTTTAGGGTGTCAACTGTCAGGTTTCCCTGTACCTCTTTTCTTGGTTCGTTCCTAGTATCCATTGACATCGATTTTCTTCGTTCCGGTATGTGTCCGACCACCCGGATCCCCCGTCTATGGGGGCAGCTGACATGGCCCCAACACATGACTGAAAGCGGTGCCAGACTGGGTACATCATACCAGAATATAGCGCGCGCTGTCGCACTAGCCCATCTCCGCTCTCTCGAACTTCCCACTCCGAACTTCAAGGTCATTTAGAGGTCAAATTGACGAAAGTCCGTAAAATTTAAAAACTGAACTAAATTATTTAATCAAAAATTAATTGTATCGAGAAATTGATAAAAATTGCAGAAACGAAGTTATATAGCTATTATAAATAAAATTTTACAACTTACTCACGAATGTGATATAAATTATATTACAATATTTAGTATTACATTATATTACAATATTTAATATTACAATATTTAATATGACAATATTTAATATTGGATTATATTACAATATTTAATATTACATTATATTACGATATATTGTACTACATTGTAATACATTATACGATAAATAAAATATATACTTTCAAACACAAAGAACATTATCAAAAAAATATTTATAATCTATTACGGTCTACATTCTCTTCGTCACCATCTTCTGAAGATTGATCATCTTTCAAGCTCTCCTGATTTGCTGTATCACTAAAAAATAGAAGATAGGGCAAATAGATATATATATATATATATATATCTAAATATATTAAATGAATACCACATAGTATGTATGAAGACGAGAATTAATAAAATTAAATTTTACCTCTTGAAAAATTCTTGAAGCTCACTAGATATTTCTCTATCTTTATGAAATTTTGAACGACTTTGAATGTGAATCAAAGATATTTTTGGATCAGAATAATATATGGCATAATTAAACACATCTAAGATTCTATTTTGGCGGCTGTTTTGCCGTGCATGATCCCTCATATTTCTCTTGTTGAGATTATGCCACGCTTCACTAGAATCTTCTGAATAATAAGATATTGGTAATGAAAATTTACGAGCAATCTGGCATCCATCCATCAATATTTTGTGGGTAGTCGGAGTCATTCTAGCCCACTTGTATAAGGTGTAGCGCTACTTATGAGTGTCGAGGCAAAGTTTCTCCAGTTTATCCAAATCTACCTTTTCTTTTGACTTAAAAATTCTTACAATTTTTGAAACATTACTAACAAAATTTGTATTCAAGTCTAGGCAATCAGCGAATAATTCCGGTTGGCTAAAACATTTTCGGACTATGTTGCCAGTGTTCGTGGTTCCGTGCCCTTGTAAGCATAAATACACGTTTACCCCAAGTTTATCATATAGTAATTTTTAAACTTTTTCCTTTTGTTCATGGAATACACCTGTTAAAATTGTATAATTATATTTAGTTCATTTAGTTGTACGGTCAAAAAATACATGGATAAGCATACACGGTGTGCTTGTTTTAATTTTTCGATATATCACAGTCGATTTTTGGTTACGCGCAGTACAGTTAGATGTTTAAACAATTATATATGTATCTTGAGTTTTTGCTTTCTTATACTGGAATTTTTGTAATAGTACAATTTTCAATTTTCTTTAAGTTTCGTGGAGATGTATTTTATGGTATTTGGAGTTTAAAAAACGTGTTTTCAGGAAATGTATGTATGGTTGTGTGTGTGTATGTATGTGGGCGTGTGTATGTGTATGTGTGTGTGTGCGCGTGTGCATGCGTATCTTTCTTTAAATTTAAGTAGATGTGCATGTATATAACATGTAACATGATATCGAAAAAAATGATGTGATCCAAAGAAAAAAAAAATAATCTAGATATACCTTACCTTTTAAATTAGCTGTAACATCCCATTTTTAAAGAGGTAAACGGTAAGAAATATTCTTTAAATGTTCGAACATTTTTATTTTTGCGTGCAACAGTCCCAACCCATAAGAAAGAGCATCTTCATTTGGAGTAAAATCGTTTTCAAGATTGCCAAATTGGTGAGCAGTATGCAAACATATTGGACATCTTGACGTGGCTGGATTTCCGGTCAAGGTATTGACGCATTTACCATCAAATAACGTTTTGGTCACTACATATTTTACCCGAACATGTTTGCCGTTGCTCAATTGAAACCGGTGTTTATTTAGAAATTTTATTTCTTCGTCCAAACGTGCATTTTCTGAGATAATCGCATTATTGTCTTCCTCGAAACTCATTCGTAATGGTCTCGTAAAACGCACACTTAGAGGGGTTGGGTTAAGCCATACACAATTATCGTCGGAGTAGCTGGCTAGTTGAATCACAGTGAAACTTGTCGTAAATAGTGATTNGTAAAACTTGTCGTAAATAGTGATTATTGTGCAGTTGCAAAATCTTCATGCTGTTGCTTGGATTTTTGATGTGGACTCAAGTGTCCTGCTGAGCTATCAAATCCAAGAGAGACAGACATCTCTAGATTCCGAAGTTTATCTTCGTCCCATTTCAAAGCAACTGCTTCAGATAACCGTTCGCTTGTTTTATTTAATATACTCTGCAGAGATACTCGAACCTCTGTTTCACTCATATGTGCAATCTCGCAGGTAATTTCTTTTTTTGCTTCAAGTATTTTCCGATAACTAGGGTAAATTGACGAATTTCTGGCTTTTGAATCCATCTGCAAACCGCTATATTGGTATTCGCTAAAATTATATTATAAATGAAATGCTAGCGCAGATTCTCTTGTGTGTATCAAATTAAATTCATTTTCAACTATTTTCGAATCACATTCTTCTGGAGTTTCTGTTGCTTTTTTAACAGCTTTTAACGCTAATTCTAATAGTTGTATATTATTATTACATTGTTTGGCCAAATCAGAAGCTCTTCTCTGTAACGTTTTGTACCAAACTTGTTCATCAGGGTTAAATATATTTTTTCGTTTTCTGCCTGTATTAGTATTATTATCAATTCTTTTTTTGCGAGGCCTTCCCACGTTTTTTGACTTTCTTTTTCGTTTTTTTTACTCCACCCATAATAATTCTAAATAATAAAATATAAAAGAAAATCTATTTATTTATAAATTTATGGTTTAACTATAAATCTTCTACATAAAAAGTGTAAAAAAATTACATTGTTTGCAAAATGTACGTGAAATAGAGATAAAAATACTTATGAAAAAAGCTATTACGATAAAGTAATTAATGTTTAATATTCAAATTATGACTATAAATAGACAGATAATAATTTATCTGTCTATTTATAGTCATAGTATTAGAGAGTTATAGAGTACTCAAAGTTTTTAGTGAATTTTAGTTAGTCTGAGTATAGAATAAGTAACATAAACATACAAGTACATATTTAAATCAAAGAAATAAAAAAACGGCTAGTACGATTTTCAAGACAAATATAATAATATTAATATACTTACAAATTTTAAGGTCCGATGATACAAATTTGTTAGTGCAAAGTAAAATAAAATTGTTCTTAAACTTGTGATCTTTATTAAGTTTATTACAGAATGAAGTTTATGTAAGTTTATATTTTAAATGTTTAGATGAATCGATTCATCATTTTTCAAACAAGACATACTTTTATAAATTATACTTCTTATAATAGTTTTTTAAACTAACATTTTTAAGAATAAGCGAATCAGATTTCAAATCCGTTCAACTAGATAGAATTTGGTATTAACGGTTGCATCTTTGGATATTTACTTCCTTTGATTACTTAGCCAAGCTTTAAGTTTAGCAGCATCTTTATTTGCATATATTGGACGATGATCTTTAATGAATTGGCTAAGTTCTGAGAACGGTGGAAAACTCCCTGTTGGATAATCTTTACACTTTTGCCACAATAAATCTTTTTGCTTAGTTGTCCATCGCTGTCGAGATATCTTATCTTTGGGAGAACCTGTAGAAAGAAAAAATATTTATGCACACATATTATATATAAAGCATAAAAATAATTCGAATTCCTATCTACATCTTACAATAATAAGTTTAACTACTTGAATCATTCTTTGAAAAAATGTTTGAAGTAGCTTTTATTTTTACAAATGAAACCGCTATAGTAGTAAGCTTGCAATAAACGCGTATTGTTTTTTAAAAAGACATATTACGCTCTACATTGTTAAAATGCATATTTTTTTAAGAAGGTTAAATTCACTTGGTTTAAAGCAAAAATTATCATAGAGATAGATTTTTCTATTATAAACAAATCGACATATACAAAAAAGATAACTTTAAGTTCGAGTGGACATTTTCTAACAATCTCTGACTGAGAGATCACCGTCGTAACCAAACGTTTTCCATGTATTTTAGGCGTAAAACTCGGATGTGATAGTTCCCAAGCTTGAAAATTTAAAGATTTATTTTTATTCAACAATTTAATGCAATGACTTTATAGCACTGTGTAGCCTCAATCCGCACTTAGGTAATGCCTATCCGTGACTTAGGTAGTCCGTTTGGTCATCATGCATATCGCCCTCGCTACGGTCGTAAATGTCCGCCAGCACCGGCCGCTGGTTAATTTGGGCCGACGCGCATGCGCTCTATATCAGAACGCGGCCATGCGCGTACAGCGCATGCGCGTCGGCTCTAGGTATCCCTAATTAACCTGCGACCAGAACTGACGGGAGTTTCCCAAATTCAAAGTTTCAATTACTGGTGGGTGTACAAATGGTGTGACAGCGAATTTAGGCAAGCAATGCTATAAAATGGTATATGATACTCCTGACTTAAGTAACCCATTACACGTCGTGAATATCATCCTCAGTACGCTCGGGCGCTTACTTCACGCCGTGAAATAATGGGCTACTTAAGTCACGTTTATCGTAATATACTATTTTTTGCAAGAAGGCAAAAACCTATAGAATATATTCTTAAGAAAAATAAAACAAACTTTTCTTGTTTTGACAGAGACTTAACCATATTTATATATATTGTACTAAATATTTTCAATTGTCTTATTGTTGGTACTAGTTTAAAAAACGTTATGCAATGAAATGAAGCAAGCATTTGTTTGAAAAAGTAATCTTCTAAATGATTTAATGACATTCTTTTTATAATAAATTTTGATTATACACTGACCTTTATGTTGTAATGATTTTGTGGAATTTTTGGTCTGATGAGAATCTAACTTCCGTTTTTTCTTTGAATTGGATGTGCGAGCTTAGTATGAATCATCATCTGCGTCAACATATCAATTTATATTGATGTTATTCAATTTTTTAATAAACAAAAGATATGGTAATTATACTTTGACACTTATACGCGTGCGCATACACAGATGCATACACGCGTAGACTACGCGGTGGAGACTGTACCCTAATGTATAGAGTTCTCAGGTGCCCGATAGAGGAATGCTCGCTGTGAGCACCACTTGCCGAGGATGAGAGAGGAATAAAATTTCTACCGTAAACCAAAAGCCAAGCGAACATCAACAATGGCAGGGCAGACAAGTCTATAGTGGCAAGGTGTGTCCCTAGTGCACCCTAGTGTGTCCTAGCTCAATGGTTGAAGCAAGGGTCACTTCTTAACACTTGGCGTGTCAGTCATACTTTACAGAGTACCATGGCGTGATAAACTGGGCTCTGATACTCCCAGGCTGCCGGATAATACAGGGTCCCAGAACAGTGACACCAATTTGCCCTGGCTCCCCTAACATCCAGAAAAATCCTGAGGGCTGCGACTGTGCCAGATTGGGCTTGATTGTGGTTAGAGGGTGCGGGGGCTGACTGTAGTCTCTGGGACAGTCTGAGGCGCGTAGCACTGTAATGTAAGGTGCGGACAACACGGTCGCACGCTGTACCTCAAGAGAGGACGTAGTGAAGAGCTGGTGTTATGAGGAAATAGAAGAAGAAAATGGAAACTGATACTTCAAAATTGTCAAACACGAAAGAAATTGTATTTCCAGTCCTTAGAAAGTTAGTAGGTTAGAGAGCAACAAGAGTCTAGAAAGTGCGACAAGCGTGAATATTGAAGCTTGTGCTACTGAGGTGTTATGACTGCCTTGACAAATAAATGATCTGAGTTTGGTAAAGATCATAGAAAATGAAAAAGGAAATCTCACGGATTAGAATAAAATCCAAAATGCCGAGCAGGAACTACGGGCATGGAAAAAGTTTTTGGAAAAGATTTATGCAATGAATTGGATTGTAGCCAATGCAAAAAACACCTCCAACTTTGCCCGGAGTGACCTATCGGCGATTATGATCATATTAAAGTGTACAGAAAGTGGACCTGAAGCGATTTTTCAGGAGCAGTATAAGTGTTGAGCTAATGCTGAGCAAAGAAAATGCTCTGCCAGACCAGGAGTCTACGACGGGTTTCTAAGACTCCAATGAGGCAACAACAGTAGAAGAAAAAGGAAGAGACGACACTAGCAGCAAGAGGAACTAAAACGGAAAATACAAACAGACCGAATAAACGTAAGACAATGTCTCAAAGTTGCACGGAGGAGCAGCAGGGACGAGATTCCATAAAAGAAGGAGAACAAGGAAGAGATCGACGTAGCAGGTACATCGGGAACTTTATCACAGGGGGAGATACCAGAAAGGAGGACAAAAACTAAATAATCCTTAAGGTACCAGAAACCAGAGACCACCATGAGCCAGATTCGTTATGCGCATTAATATGCCAACAAAAGCTGCCAATGGAAAATCGTGAGCTGACGTTCTAAGAAAAATGAAAGAGGATCCTGAACTAAAGGAACTTGGCAGTAGCGTAAATACCTGGAATTTTAGCGGAATGCAGAAGTAAGGACATCGGAGCTCCAGAAAAAAAAACGCCGAAGAGATTGCTAGAAGACGGTACAAAAAGAAGGACCTTCGAACATAAAGTGACAATTAAGATAAAGAACCTAGACACGTTTACCACTAAGAAGGACACAGCAGAAAATTTTCGACAATAATGATGCGTCTACGGTGAAGGAAGTGACGGCAATTTCGGTGCGGAAGGCTTAGAACGATACGCAGATTGTAATCACGTAAATATAGCGCGACAAAAATAGCCCAATTATAGGTTACAATTCGAAAGGCGCAACAAGCCTCTAGGCAAAAATGCACAACATAAAAATGCACGCATAAGTATGCAGTGAATCTTTGTATTTACAGTTAACCTATTATTTATAAAAAACATTTTTTTTAACCAACCGCGAGAGCGTTTCCTCGTTACTGGATGACTCGTTTCTTCGTCTGATTCAAAAGAGTGATCAATATCTTTCAATGATGTATCTGTAAAAGAATATATATTTGTTAAATTAATGGTTGTTATTAAAGAAAGGTAGAAGGAGAGAAAGAGAGTTGATAGCATCAAAATATGTGACAATATTATGTGACACATAGTTAAACTTTAGAGCTTAGAGTTAACAAATAAATTTTACAAATAAGGCTTTTTTTTATAAATTAGAATAACTTACCTAATGTATATTCTTCGTTTACTTCATCATCAGATTTTTCGACTTGATCTTCAGATTCATCTGTACTATCTCCTCTGTCTAAATCGTCTATCTTAGAGCCTTGAGCTTCTTCTAAAATTTTTGAAAGTTTAGTGATCTGAAGTAATCCATCATCTTGGCGATAAATGTACTTGTGGATATCTTTATGGTGCCCCATGAAATCCGCAACATTTGCCAATTCAATTTCTGACAAATTCAAGCGAATGCACGCGGTAGCAAAATGCTTTCGAAGCTTGGTACCTCTCAATAACTCTGGTCTTTCTGCGCCACATTCCACAGAAAAAATTCGCAGGCACTCACAGGCATCCAAATGAGGATATTCTCCTGTTCTTTTATTCGGTGTTCCAAAAATAAAGGGATTACCTCGACTAACATTTAGTGATTCTTTGTGTTTTATAATAAATTTTATAATTTTAACATGAATCTCTTTAAGTAAAATTGGCACTGTCCTGTTTAGTTTCCCTCTTGTTAAAAATCTGTAATATTGATTAATTATTTTCTTTTCTTCATCATTTAAATTATGCCATAGTTTCTCAGGCAACTTCGAATGTGTCGCAAATTCATCCACTCTTATAGCTTGCACATCTCCTGCCTTCCTTCTATTAAACAGTTGTAAAGAGCTTAATAGAAGCTTCGATAATCTAACCAGTTTTTTTGCATCAAACACTGTTTTAATCTCTTCATAAAGCTGCTTCATATTTACGGTTATAAAAGCGTGTAATCTCTTTACGTCCTCTTCTAATGGTAGTTCAACTTTTTTAATTCTTTGTAGATGACTTTGTGTTTCTATTACAGTTTTGTTTATGTCAGTAGAGTATTCATCTGTTAAAGGTTAAGAAAACGTTGGATTTCTGGTATCAATGATAAGCTTTCTTCGGTGTTTTTTTTTTATTAGTACAGTTTCACAGTGCTTTGTTATCTTTTTTAACAAAGTACCAATTCGTAGACCAACTGAAAATTTTTTTAATTTTCCATTATCTAATTCTGCTAATTTTTCTACAGCTACTATACATGTGTCATACATATCTGATCTTAAAATTGATTGGAAATCTGTAATACTGTCATCTAATTCTCTCATTTCAATTAAAATTCTTCCCAACATTCTTAATGTGCTTCTTATAAGATCATAATGCTTGGGATCCCTGTAATTTTTTGATAGTTTATTCGCATACTCCATTACCAATTCATCGTTCCTTATTGCATCTGTTACACAGTCATTGCGTAGTACTGGAAGAATTTTTTTGCGCACAAGATCATTTGCACAAGCATGGTATTGTGAAGTAATTGCTCTTGATTTAATAAAAAATTGCTTTCTTCTTATCATTTGGACATTTTTGTTATTGTCTGCATCAGACATTCCAATATTGCTCTTGCAAATTTTCATATGATGTCTCAAATGATTTGTTGTCACAATTCCACTACAATAGTCACATGCAGAATAGTTTTTGGCATTTTGGTTATCATGTTCATAGGGACGTCTGATAGGAATCAAAGTTTTATCCAAATTTTCATCAGAAAAAAAAGTGTAGTTAAAAGTTTGCTTTCTCACTAGTTTTCGTATTAGAGCTTTACGTTTTTTCGAACCAACTGGCAACTTAAAAAATTCTTGTACTTTTTCATTTTCCGAATGTTTACGTTTTAAATGAACAGGCAAATTTGCAAATTGTTCATTGCAAAAAGGACATGGTTGTTTGTTACGTTCTCTTTTAGTCTTTTTTTTAGGATCTTTGATAGTTTTCTTGATACTTTTCACTGTTAACTCTAAAGCTAAACGACCACGTTTACCCTTTTTACTTAATTTTTTTAAACTAGTATCACCTGATGAGTTTAAACTTAAATTATTCTGAGTAACTACAGGACTAGATTCCCATTTACCGGAATGATTTGAAATATTCTGATCGAATTAGAACTATTTTTCTGTGGAGTCTCTGTTTTCGAATCAGAATCGATTGCATCAGACAGGTTGTTTTCATAATCATCATTTTTCACTGCAATCATCTGATGTATCAGCTACATAATCACTATCATTCCCATGATCGGAGCATTCACCATCACTACTGTCCTTCGAATGATGATTTTGCAGATTCTTCTCCTTCACTTTCACATGTTTCTATAATGCTTTTCTCATTGACATCGGTACTCATTAAACTACTGAAAATATAATATAGAAAGTATTAATGTATATTTTAATATTAAATTCTGGAAAATATTGGTTTGAAAAGAAATGAGGAAACCTCGAGCAGAAAAAAAAACCGCTGCCAAGTCATTGGCACTTAGCTTCCTCCTATTCTGCTAGTGGAAGATAATTACATCGGACAATTAACTCATTCTTTGATTTAAATATTCGCTACTATTCGATACTAAAAGGATAGGTTAGGAAGACACTTGTAGGGGAGGGGTATCAGGGGAGTGGGGGTTATCAAAAGGATAGAGCTCCGTGAACTACTAAAATAACTTACATATATCGTAATAAAAAAAATACCAGTAATTGCGGAATCGTTAATAATGTTAACAATTGCAAGTTACAAAATTGCGGGTGGCTTCATTTTTTTGTGAAAAATAACTTTTTCACAAAAAAATTATTTTTCACGATTTCTATATACCCACAGCCGCCTTTCAGACCCTTGAAGTTGTTTTCTTTATTCCCATAATCGCCTATTAAAATTTAAAAGCTTATTTCAATACTCCCACAGTCGCCTTTTAGACCCTCGTAATAGTTTTCTATATTCAACACTCTTAAGACGAGAGAGCGCGGGCGTCGGAGAAGCGGGAAAATATTTCAACCTTGTGGGTAGCAGCAGTCTTTTAGGTACACTATTGTTGAATATATTGTATAAATCATATCATAATAAAAAGCAAAAATATTTTTTCAAAAATCGAAAAATGGCCATGAAATGGTCATAAAATAGTCTAAATCTTAAAAGAAAATTTACTCTAATTCAGAATCAGAAAACACATATGCACGTCCAATCTTATTAAGATCGATCACGTAGTTCCAGAATTATAACAGTATACGTACGCACGCACACACACACACACAGACAAAACCATCTGCACGGACATTTTATAAAACCATGAAAACTCTCAAAATATACTAAGCTTTAATTATCAAATTATATGGTTTAACAAAAATAATAATGTTCAGTCACACAGAGTATACAGGGTGAGAGTTGAAGAATTTGAATCTTAATATCTTTTAAACTAAAAGGTTTCATAAGCTACAAAAAGAACCTAGCCGAAGTGATCAAAAGATCAATCTTTTCCTAAAATTTCAACTCAATTTAAACCTTTTTACTCCCGTAATCGTACGACATAAAAAAAAACATTTTTTTAGTTTTTTATTTGTATCTCAAAAACTAGTCGCCAAAATTGCTGAAAATTTTTACAACTAGTAGATATCGTTGTTTTTTATTGTCATGAATTTTTTCAAAACATTTAACTATTTATTTTTTGAGTTATATATGTTTATCGAAAAATTACCTTTTATATCATAAAAAATGAACAGATCAGTCAATCTAGAAAATCTTGCGGGAAAAAGTAGACAAATTTATGTTCTTTTAGATACACTATTGTTGAATATATTGTATAAATCATATCATTATAAAAAAGCAAAAATATTTTTTCAAAAATAGAAAAATGGCTATAATATGGCCATAAAATGGTCAGAATCATAAAACAAAAAATGACCTAAATTCAGAATTAGAAAAAATATATGCATGTCAAATTTTATTACGATCCGTCGCATGGTTCCAAAATGATGGCGGTATACGCACGCACACACACACACACACACAGCCATCCGCACGGACATTTTCTAAAAACGTATGATTCGTACTCCAAACACCTCCAAATGCGTTTCCACGAAGTATTAGCAAAACTGAAAATTTTACTATTACAAAGCTTCCTCTTGAGGAGGAAGCAATATGTGTAATTATGTGAAGCAGTATTAAAACATGTGTATTGAAAACACCTAAAAAATTTCTACCAGAATCAGGATGACTGTAATGAAGGTTATAAATTTAAAGCACGGTTCTGATCTTGTTTGCAAAAGTTACAAAGAAGTTACAAAAGTTTGCAACAGAAACTGTTTTTTAATACAATCAATATTTATAAATTTAAACCAAAAAGTCGTGATTCTATATAAGACTATGTGAAATTGGAAAAAAAATACTTTTATTACTATCTTATCAGTATATATAATGTGACGTGGCCAAACTCGGGGTGACAAAATCTCCCGCGAGGCCCGAAAGGCCAGCACTATAATTTATTTAACGATTTCTCCGCGTTTTCTTGGAGGAAGTTCCGCCGAATCCTCTCCCTCGTTCGGGTTTACGAGGGGGTAATCGGAAAGAAAACTCGTAGATCAACTTTATGCTCAATTTTATTAACACTCTCTCCGCTACCTCTGTTCCCGCTACAATGATTCTACTCATCCACACTCGCACACACACACGTTCGCTCGCGCTCTCCTCAGCCCCCGGGTCTCGCGCTTAAATTCTTGAGAGAAACAAAGAAATACACGTGTCCGCGCCGAGTGCCTCCAAGCTCCCCGAAGATGTTGTCGCGCCCGCGATATCTTGACACTCTCCTTTGTTCTCGCTCTCTCTCTCTCTCTCTCTCTGTAAGTAGAACGACGGACGTGCTCCACTAGTGCTCCCTGTTAAACAGCACCTTTAACCACTTTTTTCTCCGCTGGGAGCCTATCCAAGCATTTCAGACGAAGAAGACTCTTGTTGGCCTTCGCTCAAGTGAAAAAATCAGCACCGCTCGCATTCGGAGGACCAGAGAGCTCCACTTTTCTACCTGTCGTTCGGTCCAGGCACCCGGCCAGCGGTGGTCGCCATCTTTCTCCAACGTCTCCAACGTTCCACGACCGTCCCGCTGACCAGCATCAATCTCTCGCCCAGCTGAGTTCGTCCTGCTCCACGCATCAATCTCGTAGGTACCTCTACGAACAGACTTGTAATCTCGGCTTTCGACAACGTCTTGGTGACCAGTATGTGCGGTGTCTTGTGACTGGCCCCGCGTGCGCCGTGTTGAAAATTTGCCGATCTAACCAGTGTTCTCGTCTGATAAGTATCCTGGATGTCTGATTGTGTGTGGCGAACGAACGTTAGAGAGCAGTGTGTCGTGCTGTGCGTTTTTCTCCGCACCGTAATCTGTATATTAGTACACTCGCGATAGTGCACGCATGCATATATGTATTGTATATATACGTATATATAGAATCAGTCACCTCATCGCCGATTACATAACAGCTACAGTATCACGCGAGGTACCCCCTCTCTCAGGTGTGTCGGCGTCGTGTCTTGCTCGCGCGAAAAACAACAGCTGTGAATTACGCAACAGCTCCTCNTCTCCTCTGACAGAGAGAAGGCAGAAGGTTCGTAGTCGTGGTCTTTATTGTAGCTTGGTCTCTCCAGACATGTGCTCGCGTGAGCGGTCCAAGCGGAACTGATCGGCGGCGCTCGCTCGCGGTGCGGCGCTGCTCTCTCGCGGTCCCCGGTGGGACAGTGCCGCCACCTATCGGTGGGGCACCTACAGTACTCCCCCCGAAGGAAGAAAAAAATGAGAAGCATTTTTTTGTTGATTAGTAAATGTTGCGAGAGAGAATAGTTTACAAAATCTTCGAAGTGTTACAAAAGAAAAATTTGTCAGTGTCTGGAGAGTAATTACAGAGATAATTTACCTTTTCTTAAGAACTAGTTTTAGGAACAAACGTATGAAAAAATTTTTGCGCTTTGAATGACAAAAGTACTAGAACTAGAATCGCAGTATGATGATTATACAAGTGTTTTCTTGTAGTGTACGTAATATAATACAATGTTTGTATTGATGGTTTCGCTCCATCTGACTCCAAACGCTTCGTTAGCGATAGCGCGATTTTATACGTTCGATTCTCTTTATAAGCTACAGCTATCAATTTTTCTTTCTCATCAATAATTTTAGAAATGTTACCCTTAGATATAATTGTATTTGTATCAGTTAATTTCGCGTAGCTAATCAAATTTGTGTTCATTTCTTTCACGTATAAATGTTGAGAATGAGGTTTAGGCAGAGGATTAAATGTTAATAATGATGTGGATTTATTGAACTTCTGTATATACACGTCGTGAGCACCATGTGCAGTCTACGACGGCTCGGAATCAAGAGAGCGATGAGAGAGCGTCGTACAGTTTCAGCGTCTCTCGCAGTCACGTGATTCACACTCATACCGCGAGAGGGGATACTTACATGTGTGTGTCCCCTCACACACTTGTTAGCGCGCTACACAGCTAACACAGCGAGCTTGAGCTCGAGCTCGCGTACCATATAGTATATGTTACAGTGTACAGACAAATGTACTATATATTCCAACAATAAAACATTTTTCATCAAAACTTTATTTTCTTTATCGAAAGCCCTGAAATAGCTTATAACATTACCAATTTTTGTTGCTTCTAATTCACTACTGTCACCTAAATAAATTTTAATCGGTTTCTTTAACTCAATACAATTTTCAAAATAATTATCATTATTTACGATGTGGTCAGAACATCCACTATCAAGTACCCAATTTATTTTATTACCTATTTCACTATTTTGCGCCGCATGCGCTGTTGCCACCCAGGCGCTGACGTCGGTACCACTCGTTTGACTCGTACTTGCTCCTTCCCGAGTAAAAATTAGATACGGCTTACCGTACGTATCATAAGGTCCGGATCCGGTCCACCTGAAGTAAACTTCAGGCGCTAAGTCAGGCTTTAAGACTCCGCGCGAATCCGGCCCTGCTCCGAAATAAATATTAACAAAATCCAATCATAATTGGTACCTTATAATTACCGGAATACACCCTGAAATATCAAATTTTGTAAATAATTACATTGTGACTTACTGTGACCGTAGGATTGCCGGAGTATAAACTGAAAACGCCCAGCATAACCTTAAAATAAAATACCGTGACTGGCAACAAATCAGTTTGTTTGTGATTTTGTGGTGATAAGGCTAAACGAAGCAGGAAACTAAGAAACCGTAATCATTATAAAAAGCGAAAGTTCACTGAAAGCTGTAATACTGATAAAGAAACTGTGAGTTATACAAAGATTTGGTAAGCATTGTTTTATCAACTAATTTTTATTGAAATATATGACATTGTTTTGTGACTGTATATTTTATTTTGCAGAAAAATCACATTATTTGTACTGTAAATACAGTAAAAAACGACGACTTTGTGGAAGAAATCACAAAACTGATGAAAAAAATTTTATCTCGAGAAGTGGTCATTGCTCATACTGCCCAAAGACACAGTAATCACAAAACTCGCATATTCAAAGGAACAAATTTTTATATCTGTTTGAAGGGTAAAAACTATTTTCAATTTATCAAATTATTTATATCTTTATGTCATTTTTTCAAATTTCATTAATTTATTTTTTATTTTAGATGCTCTAATGCACACCTATACTGGAAAGATGGTTATCGAAGATGCAAACCTGTGTCAAGCAATTGGTAGCGTTATTAATAATGCACCAGATTGGGATGGATTTCGAAGCAAGAGGATAAAACGTGCTTACTAAATTATTACTTACTACTTAATAATTATTAATTATTACTTATTTAACTTACTTCATATTTATTTTTTTAAAACGTATTTCATTATGTGAAAATGTATTTTTAAAAGAAAAATAAATTAAACTAATTTCTGTAAAATTAATTTTTTCATTATTTTTGCTAAAAAAAAATCTTTTTCAGAGTTCCAAATTATTTTATTCACATTCAGGCTCTATAGTCCGGGTCTATTCCGGCCCGGATCAATAAACCAAGTATCAAAGATTTTGTAACCCGGACTAGCACCGGACATAACCCTGAATTAGAGTTACATCAAAAAATAATTTTAAACTTCAGGCATGCCATTTCAGTACCTGATATGTGCCTGAAATTAAATCAGGGCCGGGTTCGCGCGGGGTCTTAATGCCTGATAGGAGCCGGATCCGGTGCCGGATCCGGACCTTACTCACATCTTCAGGTACCTTATCCGGCCCTAAATTCTCCCGTAATTCAGTTTTTACTCGGGTTGCTGCTGCTGACGGAAGTTGCCGCGCCCTCTGCCGTAGTTGCCTCTGCTTCCTCTGCCGCGGCCTCTGCCACGTGTTGAACCTCGCCATGTTGCGCCGCTGCGTCCCGCTTGGCCGCCATCTTGGCACTCGTTTGCGAAATGCCCGGTTTTTCCGCATTTGAAACACTTTCCCTTTTTTGTGATGAAGACATTTGACTTTCTTTCTGAGTCTTCGTTTCCGTTCTTCATTTCTGCTATCTGTATTTTATTCTTTACATATTCTGCTGTTTGATCACTCTCTGGTAGCGTGTCAATTAAATCACCAATGTAACTATATTGGTTTGGCAATGTGTTTAGCATATAATTCAGCTTTTCTTTTTCACTTATCTTGGCTCCTGCGCCTTTCAAATCATTTACTGCTTTTTCAAAATCACTAAAGAATGTTGCAGTGTCACTGTATTTTTCCAATTTTAACTTTTCTAATTTGTTTCTACACACGATCTGTAATGCTGTAGATTCTTTCAGATATATACTATCAAACTTTTTCATTATTCCAAAAGCAGTAGTTTTGTGGGGATGGCGTGGTCGGGAGGCAAAGAGAGAAGACAGGAGGTTCTTGTCGTAGCCTTTATTGTAACTTGCCGGGTCTCTCCAGACGTGTGCTCGCGTGAGCGGTCCAAGCGGAACTGACTGGCGGCGCTCGCTCGCGGTGCGGCGCTGCTCTCTCGCGGTCCCCGGTGGGACAGTGCCGCCACCTATCGGTGGGGCACCTACAGTACTCCCCCCGTGGAACGAAAAAAATGAGTATCATTTTTTTGTTGATTACAAAGTGTGTGAGCGTCTGGAGAGTGATACAAAGTTTGAAAGAATTACAATGTTTTTTTTTTTCTTAAAACTAACGCAAAATGTTTTTGCTTGAACGAGTTTTAACAGTTTAACAGTTTGATTTGTACTGTGGATCACAGAATGTTGATCGTTACAAGTGTCTTTCTTGTAGTAGGAACTTGAAGTTCAATCTGACTTTTTCGTTTGATCTGACTCCATTGGTCTTTGGTTTAGATAAAAGTTACTAAATTCTACACATGGAATTCTTGAGTCTTTGTCGCTTGCTGAAGACTCATTACAAGGCGTATAATCTGTAGTGCGCTTAAGAGTTTTCTTAAATCTAATTTTGGACGCAAAACTGATTTTGGACGCGTTTTATGCTTAATTGCTGGGATGAATCTAACCTCACACCCCTCAGCAAAGGTTACTTTTTTTGTTCTTGCAACCGATTGGACCGAGTTTACGTCTCTATTCCTTTTGAGAATGTTCGGAACGAATTTGGTGCGTTTCGGCGCGGTCGGCGGAATCGGAGGACTGGGATTGTCCGCAGGATCGTTAGAGGGAGGTGGGGGTGGTGTAGGTACATATATGTAGGTGCCTCACCGATAGGTGGCGGCACTGTTCCACCGGGGACCGCGAGAGAGCAGCGCCGCACGGCGAGCGAGCGCCGCACAGTCAGTTCCGCTTGGACCGCTCACGCGAGCACACGTCTGGAGAGACCCGAAGCCGAAGCTACAATAAAGACTACAACCACGCACCTTCTGTCTTCTCTCTCTACCCCGACCACGTCATCCCGACATATATGATATGCTGACTGAGAATGACTATCGAGATGCTTTCGTCTCGCTCTGTGATATTTTTGTAATGTAAATTATTATGGTATGACCTTTGATTAATTATTGTTTATAACAACAAGCTTACGATTTCCGTTATTCTCTGTAAATATTTTTATACATGTATGTGTTTTATATTTTTCTGTTTTAAATAAAGGCTTGAGGAGGTCCCCAACCCGGACGAAACGTTGCCAAAGTTGTTTTTCAAAATATAGTTGATTGTGTTGTTTTTTTCTAACCAAAGGGTTATCCTCTCACAATTGTCAAGATTAAGTTAATTTATATTATGGAGAGGAATTCTCATATTTATAGTCAGTTTTTAAGCTTTGAACAATCTATCTTAGAGTCGCTGGATGGTTCACCCATTTGTTGCTATCCAGTCTTTTATTTTTCTCCCATTTGTTGCTATCCAGTCTTTTATTTTTCTAGAATTAGAAGGTTTTCTAATGTCTAGGATCTTTAGGTCGTTTGGTAAGTTGTTGAAAGTGTTGACTGCTTTTATATAACTGTTTTTGGTACTGATGGTTTTGTGATATTTTGGCGGTATTATTAATTTGTTTCTCGTGATACTTGTTGAGTTAATAAATTTATCTGTGAGGTTTTTGTAATGATAT
The DNA here is from genome assembly GCA_012977825.3 of Pteromalus puparum. Taxonomy (NCBI): domain Eukaryota; kingdom Metazoa; phylum Arthropoda; class Insecta; order Hymenoptera; family Pteromalidae; genus Pteromalus; species Pteromalus puparum. Next base: position 35,968,043 of record CM053169.1, on the reverse strand, counting down.
GTAATACAATTATATTTGAATAATCATTGTAGGTATTGTAGGTTGAGGTTTGATTGTTGTAGGTTGAGAGGGTCTATTTTTTGAAAAGTATTTTTATTTATTTGGGAGTTAGTAGGACGGACGGATGGAAGGTGCAATGAAAATACACTCGGTGTAGCGTGTGAAATTCGTATTTATTCGTAAGTATTGAGAATGAATACGGAGTCGGTCGTATCGGAGTCGAAGTGGCGCGTGTGTTAAGATACTCGTGGATCGAGGGGAGGTGAGGTGGAGGCAATAACTAAATGCACCGGACTAACAATAATCTTTTCTTTTAATGTAAAACACAAACTCCCGACAGTCTCTCTCTCTCTCTCTACCTTTACAACCGCTCTCTGCGGAGGCTGACTCTGAAGTAGCGAGCTCGCGCACGCTCGCACATGCTAACACTAATGAACGTAAGGTGGCGCTTCACGCTAGTACTATAATATAAATGTACCTTATATCCCAACACGCCTCCTTACATTTATATTTTCGCAATTACAACATCCTTTAAATTAAATTCAATAAGTTTCTTAATCTTTCGAATCTTATGCGTCCTAGAGCCTTTGTCAATATATCGGCAAGATTTTTTTCTGAACTAACTTTTACAATATCTATCAAACCTTTCTCATAATTCTCATTTATAAAGTGATAATGTACTTCTATGTACTTTGATCTTTTGGTAAAATTACCGTATTTCGCTATACAAACAGCACCAGAATTGTCTTCGAATACATTAATCGGTTTTTCTAATTTAACATTAAAATCACTTAACAAATCTTTAATTAATAATATTTCGCTTACTGCTTCAGACATTGCAACGTACTCTGCAGCTGTCGAAGACTTTGTCACACTTCCTTGTTTTCTCGATTTCCAATGTATTACATTTCCATACAATTTTACAAGATAACCAGTCGTTGATTTCCTATCAACACAATCTCCTGCCCAATCGGCATCCGCATAAGATTCAAGGATATCTACTTTATCATTTCTTTTATACCTTAATTTCAAATCTTTAGTTAAATACAAATATTTTAAAACTCTTAAAGCATATTTAAAATGCATCTCATCGTAACAATTTTGAAAACGACTTAAATAGTTAACACTATAACTTATATCTAATCTTGTCCCTGAACTTATATACAAAAGTGCTCCTATCAAATTCCTATATTTTAAATTTTCATTTGATTCTTCTGCAGGTTCTACTTTCAAATTTTGCTCCATTGGAGTCTCATACAATTTTGCTTCTTCAATCTGATATTTTCTTGCTAGCGATTCAATGTACTTTTCCTGATCTAATGACATTTCCTGTTTCTTTTCATCATATTCAATATTAATACCTAAATACGTGCTTATTTTACCTAAATCTTTCATATGAAATCTTTCTTTTAGCAAGCTTTTAATTAAATCTAAATTCTTTCTATTTTTACAACAAATCAACAGATCATCCACAAATATAATTAAATAAATAATCTCATCCTTTTCTTTTAACTTATATAAACAATAATCATGTTCGCTTCTTACAAAACCTAATTTATTTAAATAGTCATCGAGACACTCATACCATGCTCGTGGACTCTCACGCAATCCATACAAAGCTTTATTCAGTAAGCACACTCTATCAGTACCATCGTCATACCCTTTAGGTTGCTTTACAAAAACTTTCGACTTTACGTTCCCGTTCAAAAACGCTGTCTCGACGTCCATTTGCTCAACTAACAAACCATTTTGACAACAATACGACAATAATACTTTTAACGTTTGAGTTTTTGCAACAGGTGAATAAATATCATCCAATACATCCATTTGTTGGAAGCCTCTAACAACAATTCTCGCTTTATATACATTTTCGCTTTTCCTAGTATAAATCCATTTTAAATCTAATACTTTTTCATTCTTTGGCTTTTCAACTAATTGCCACGTTTTATTTTTCTTTAAACTATTCATTTCTTTATTCATAGCATCAATCCAAAAACTAGATTCATTACTTTCAATTGCCTCTTCAAAACTTACAGGACTATCGGCGCTACAATAATTTACATAAATACAACCGCTATATACATAGTTATCATCAAATCTACTAGGCCTTTTAATCTCTCGTTTAGACTTTCTTAAATCTGATTCATTGTCTTTATCATCAGTTTTACTTCTCCTACTAGACTCGAGAGTCGTAGTATGGGAAGGTAAATTTTCATTTTCATTGTCAAGATTCTCACTTGAGTTCTCACTCTCGAATTCCTCATTTAAACCTATGCATTTAACATCTTCCTCAATAACATCAACATGTCTTGCTACAATGACTCTATTGCCTATCAAAACTCTATACCCTGTTACATCATAACCTACCAAGGTTCCTAAATCAGCTTTCCTATCCCATTTTGAATTTCTTTTACTTTCTGGCACTCGAACAAAAACTTCACTTTCATATAGTTTCAAGTATTTTGCATCTGGCTTCTCATTAAAAAATATCTCATAAGGAGATTTGTTTCTTTCAATTGTGTTGGTTATAACTCTATTTTTCAAATAAGCTGCAGCGCAGACTACTTCAGGCCAGTATCTCTTTTCTAATTTAGCCTCGGCTAATAAACACCTTGCACTATCCATAATTGTCCTATTGTACCTTTCCGCAGTACCATTCAATTCATGTACATACGGTGGACATGGTTCTAATTCAATTCCCTTTTCTTTAAATAACCTATACATTTTTTTATTCAAATATTCGGTGCCATTATCACATCTCAATTTCTTAATTTTCTTGCCCGTTTTGTTCTCAACTAAATTGATATATTCAACAAAATTATCATATACTTCTTCTTTAGACTTAATAGGATAAACTTTCGCAATCTTACTGTAATCGTCAATAAAAGTAATAAAGTATTTTTCCCCTTTATAACCTTCAGAATGAGGCCCATTTAAATCTGTGTGAACAATTTCTAAAATTTCTCTGGCCCTTTTCCTATTATTTTCAAACGGTATATTGTGCATTTTATTCTCTATACACGTAGCACATTTAAAATAATCTGACTCTATTTCTTTGGGTAAACCTACCAATATATCATTTTTACACATAGTATTCAAATAATTAAAATTGACATGACCTAATGCTCTATGCCATTTTTCCTTCAATGTTATTTTATTGTTATCTTTTCTTACCACGTTAGACTCAATACTTTTATCTATATAACTTTTCATGTAATAGATCCTACCTTTCTTCCACGCAATTGCAATCAATTTATTATTTCTATCAAAAACTTTAGCATTATCTCCAATTGATACTACTTTATTTTTATTATCATCAGTCACTCTGCCAACACTAATCAGATTTTTATCCATTTCTTTAATAAAAAATACGTTTTTCATTTCAATGTTAATTTCTTTGTCATAAACTTTAAATTTACTATTTACACATCCTACTTTGGTTGCTTTTAAAAATCTACCATCACCTACTTTTACTTTAATCAGTTCGCTTAATGTCACTGAATCATAAAAATAACTTTCATCATTTATTATGTGTTCTGAACACCCGCTATCAAAAATCCAATCAATACTATTTACATTACCGTTCGCATTATTCGCATAATTAACCTGTACTGACGCACTAAATACCGCGCCGTTGTTGTCCGTTTGTTGACCTTGGCTGCCGTCGTTGTCTCTCGTGCCACTGTCGCGCTGCCCGTAGCCGCTGTCGCCGCGCCGGTTGAAACTCGATCGCCGCTGGCTGGCTCCGCGTCCGCCGCGTGCGCCTCCTCGCTGCTGCGAGTAGCCTCTGTTGTTGCCCCTTCCTCTTTGTGGTGCGTGACTCTCTCTGCCGCCTCCTCGCTGTGGCGCGCGATTCCCGGAATTGTTTTTCGTCGGGCAATCGTATTGTATGTGTCCTACACCACCACATATATAGCATGTCCTTTTATTTTCCTCCTTTTTCTTGTCTAATGCAAAGGCACTACATTTCGAATTTCCACTATCACCATTTCTCTTCTTGAATTCTAATTCTAACTTTGATTTCACAAATTCTACCGTTTTGTCCTTTTCCGGTAATGCATCAACTATATCCACTATATGCGTTAAACTTTCCGGCAGTGTTAATAGAAAATAATTTAATTTATCTTCCTTTGTTACATTTTCTCCTGCATTTTTCAATTCGTTCACAAGCCTTTCAAAATTATTATAAAAGTCTGTCGGGTTTTCACTTTGTTCCATCTTCAAATCGAGTAGCTTTCTTTTACACAATAGTTTCACTGCACTGCTTTTGACCAGATAATTTTCGTCTAATTTTTCAACCATTTTCTTGGCACTTTCTTCTGAAATAATCAATTCTAATTGCGTATTTGTCATACTGTTCACAATGTAATTTTTTGCTCTTATCTCTTTCTTTTTCCAGTCAGCATCCGTTATTGTTGCCGGTTTTTCTTCATTTTCAATAACTTCGTTACACTCCTTGAATTCCAAGAATAACTTCAATTTGTACTTCCACTTGTCATAGTGTGTGCCATCAAATACTTGTAGCGTGAATCCTTTGTTCTCTGACGCCGCCATTTCTAATGTGCCGTTTTCAATTTTCACCTTTTTGTCTTCTGTATCAAAAAATTCGTCCTCACTTCCACTGTTGGTCTTTTCTTCTTTTTTAACTGGATCTGACATGTGCTTCCTTTGTCCTTATAAACACTTCTCTTCCTGCGCTTACCTGCGCTTTAACTGTCCCTACGCCACTCGAAAGTCGACGTAGAGAACAGATAAAAAACCAAAACCACGGAGCTCTGCTACCATGTTAAGATACTCGTGGGTCGAGGGGAGGTGAGGTGGAGGCAATAACTAAATGCACCGGACTAACAATAATCTTTTCTTTTAATGTAAAACACAAACTCCCGACAGTCTCTCTCTCTACCTTTACAACCGCTCTCTGCGGAGGCTGACTCTGAAGTAGCGAGCTCGCGCACGCTCGCACATGCTAACACTAATGAACGTAAGGTGGCGCTTCACGCTAGTACTATAATATAAATGTACCTTATATCCCAACACGCCTCCTTANGCGTGCCGTGTCTCCGGAGGAACTGTCGTCCTGTCGGAGTGTCGAGAGGCCCTCGAACGTTTTCTCTCCCTACTCCTCCCGTCCTTTTCCTAATCCAGGAAAAACAGGGAAGGAGCGTGGGGACGCGAAAAAGTGACCGCGCGCGCATCAGCCCCTTCAGGTATGAAAGGGCCCGCGCGGCCGGTCGTTTTACGACGGCCGGGGAAAACCGGGCGGCGTCTGCCGTCGGGGCTTCTTTAAGCCGCTGTAAAACGAGTTTTCGGGTTTTGATAATCCGTGAGCGTCGGTTGCTCTTAATGGCCAAAAATCCCGGGGTCTGGATCGGAAAGTGCGATTTCTGATCCGTCGGAAAACGTCCGAGGCACGTTCGCTGTTTATGGTGCGTGTGTGCGTGAGTGGATGTGTGTGTGTGCTGGCAAGAGCGTGCGGCGCGGCTGCTACATTTATTATCTTTAGAATTCTTGTCTGTATGGATTGTAAAAGTACTAAGTTATTTTGATAGGCTCCGCCCCATGCAATTATTCCATAATTAATATTACTATGAAACAGAGCATAATATATCATTTTCAAAGTATTAGTTAATAAATTAAATATTAGTATTTGTAATAAAGTTATAATTTTATAAGACTCATTGTGAATTGCTAAAGGAGTTTATTTTTATTTCATAAAAATATTGAATACAAATAAAAACAAGAAAATTCCAGATTGGCATCAATCATACAGCCGCAGCCACAGTTGCCATTGCAAACACCATCACCTAATATTCAGCCACAGCCACAGTCGCCATTGCTGAAACCACCAACAACTCAGCTGCAGCCACGGTTTATATTGCAAAGAATTCAGTCGCAGCCACATATGTGCCCAAAGGATAAAGTATATGGTAATCTTGTAAAATTTTAAAGTTTACTTTTTTCTAAACCCACCCATAAGATTATTAAGATAATAAGAAGCAACTACAACATTAGCATTCTTAAATCTTCAATCCACATCTTTTTAAATTTTGTTCTATTTTTTCATGCTACCAAATAAATGTCAATTTACGTTACATTGCAGATGAACATGCCAAACAGCCACATGAATTGTGGATTAAATCATCAAAGACAGTTGGTTGAGATCATTGTAACTAAAGCTAAATTTGCAGATAGATATCAATGCCGAATATATTTTACCGAAGGATAAATTATCAAAAAATAAAGTGCCAAAGATTACAATTTTCGATTTTCAAATTGCCGAAAATAAATTCACGAAGGGTAAAAATGCTGAAATTAAAATTTTGACAAGTCTTACTGCTCCAAAAATCAACAGTCCATTGCTTCATTTTATCGACTACTATTATCGACTGTCACCGAGACAGCCACATGTTTTCTACAACGACCTTTACGATAAGTCACGGTCTTGGAATACTTAATAATTGTTGTAAAAATGAGGTAAAGACAGAGAGGATTATTATAATATAAAAATGATAGATTTATTGAACTGCCTTATTCTATATACAACGTCCGTCGGCACCATGTGCAGTCGACGACGGCTCGAATCCAAGAGAGCGATGCGAGAGCTTCGTATAGTCTCGACACCGCTAGAGATCATGTGACTCACACGCACATACCGCAAGGCGGGGAGGCTTACAGGTGTGCGTCCCCTCACACACTCATTAGCGCGCTCACTCATTCTCACGCGCTATACTCTACTCTACCGTACCTATAGCTGGGATTTTCCATACAGTACACTATATACTTTAACAATAATACACAATATTTGAGCTATCTCGACCTTGATAAAGGTGGCAGCTCTAATATACGCCGCTGATGCGTGCGATGCCAGTCGATCGTGCCTTACAGGCAGGTCATGTTGAATGCGACTCCGAAATTGATCCTCTTTTGCTGCAATAGATCTTTTATTAGTCTATTGAAGCAAATCTTAACTTATTTTTGCCTGATTCTATCGTCGAGCTTGCAAGAAGAATACACTACTGTTTGATCGTGTTACACAGAGTCCAGAAAAAGTTGACAAGTTATGAAAAATGGGCTACACTAAATTGAATTCGATATACTTTCAAAAAAATGTTCACAGACTCAACAAGCTTAAAAAATATTTACATAAACATTTTCATGAATTAACTAAACACTATGATCTAGCAGGTATAATTATCAGTGGTTTGGGTATCGAATTGAGAAATGATCCAGATAATATTATGTTAAATAGTCTAGATGAATTTTTCATTGAAAATGGAAGTTTTAAAGGCGTTCTTCTTACAAGTTGTTTACTACAATCGCCTATTTGCATTATCGCTGCCTATCTAATATAGTAAGTATAGTCATATTCCTATAATAAATAGTAAATACAATAAAATTAGTCATAAAATAGTTTTGTATCGGTCGCAATTCAGCAATAATTTCCGTTTTCCTTAGACTTTGAATTTGGTTTAATAATTTTCAAAATTTTTTAAATTTTCAAAATTTTCGAAATTAAAATAATGTTACTAAAAATCTATTACTTTCGGCCCTTGTTGCATAATGTACTAATTTTACATCCGTTTTATTTTTTTTTTATTTTAGTGTATCGAAAATGAAATATATTGGAATAAATTCAATCAGTATACAAAGAATCAAGAAATATCTCAAGGAACTAAAAATTGATGGTTCATCTTTTCCCGAAAAACTAAAGAGATTGCGGCAATGGCTTAGAAAAGTTCATTTGGATACCAGTTCATTTAAGTTAGTAAAGTTTGAGCTTCAAGACAATGTGCAACCTCTATTAAAAAAAAAAATTACAGATGCTGTAATCGAACTTTTGTAAGATAATATACTAGTTTTTAAATTCCACTTATACAATTCAAATATTTTATGTTAATTAATTTGTTACAGAGATATAACTGAGACCAATAAACGTGTATACTCATCAATAAATTTGCGACGAGTACATTCTATTTTGAAAAACTGTAATATACCAAATCGATATTTAGATGAATTGCAATTATTACAAGAAAATTTCGTTCCCAGTTTATCAGAAAACAAAGAAAATACATATTTACCACAGACCCATCAAAATAAAAGTAAAAGAAGTTTAGTATCACAGAGCACGGAAATACATGAAACCGATCAAGCTGGCGAAATCGGTGCATCAGTTCAATTACCAGGGAATTTGTCACCAGTCCTTTCCAAAAGAAAACGGGCAAGATCAAATTTATATGTAACGACGAATAATCGAAACTATGAAAAGGGAGAAGCAACATCACAAACGGAATCACAGAGTACGGAAATACATGAAACCGATCAAGCTGGCGAAATCGGTGCATCAGTGCAATTACCAGGGAATTTATCACCAGTCCTTTCCAAAAGAAAACGGGCAAGATCAAATTTATATGTAACGACGAATAATCGAAACTATGAAAAGGGAGAAGCAACATCACAAACGGAATCACAGAGTACGGAAATACATGAAACCGATCAAGCTGGCGAAATCGGTGCATCAGTGCAATTACCAGGGAATTTATCACCAGTCCTTTCCAAAAGAAAACGGGCAAGATCAAATTTATATGTAACGACGAATAATCGAAACTATGAAAAGGGAGAAGCAACATCACAAACGGAATCACAGAGTACGGAAATACATGAAACCGATCAAGCTGGCGAAATCGGTGCATCAGTGCAATTACCAGGGAATTTATCACCAGTCCTTTCCAAAAGAAAACGGGCAAGATCAAATTTATATGTAACGACGAATAATCGAAACTATGAAAAGGGAGAAGCAACATCACAAACGGAATCACAGAGTACGGAAATACATGAAACCGATCAAGCTGGCGAAATCGGTGCATCAGTGCAATTACCAGGGAATTTATCACCAGTCCTTTCCAAAAGAAAACGGGCAAGATCAAATTTATATGTAACGACGAATAATCGAAACTATGAAAAGGGAGAAGCAACATCACAAACGGAATCACAGAGTACGGAAATACATGAAACCGATCAAGCTGGCGAAATCGGTGCATCAGTGCAATTACCAGGGAATTTATCACCAGTCCTTTCCAAAAGAAAACGGGCAAGATCAAATTTATATGTAACGACGAATAATCGAAACTATGAAAAGGGAGAAGCAACATCACAAACGGAATCACAGAGTACGGAAATACATGAAACCGATCAAGCTGGCGAAATCGGTGCATCAGTGCAATTACCAGGGAATTTATCACCAGTCCTTTCCAAAAGAAAACGGGCAAGATCAAATTTATATGTAACGACGAATAATCGAAACTATGAAAAGGGAGAAGCAACATCACAAACGGAATCACAGAGTACGGAAATACATGAAACCGATCAAGCTGGCGAAATCGGTGCATCAGTGCAATTACCAGGGAATTTATCACCAGTCCTTTCCAAAAGAAAACGGGCAAGATCAAATTTATATGTAACGACGAATAATCGAAACTATGAAAAGGGAGAAGCAACATCACAAACGGAATCACAGAGTACGGAAATACATGAAACCGATCAAGCTGGCGAAATCGGTGCATCAGTGCAATTACCAGGGAATTTATCACCAGTCCTTTCCAAAAGAAAACGGGCAAGATCAAATTTATATGTAACGACGAATAATCGAAACTATGAAAAGGGAGAAGCAACATCACAAACGGAATCACAGAGTACGGAAATACATGAAACCGATCAAGCTGGCGAAATCGGTGCATCAGTGCAATTACCAGGGAATTTATCACCAGTCCTTTCCAAAAGAAAACGGGCAAGATCAAATTTATATGTAACGACGAATAATCGAAACTATGAAAAGGGAGAAGCAACATCACAAACGGAATCACAGAGTACGGAAATACATGAAACCGATCAAGCTGGCGAAATCGGTGCATCAGTGCAATTACCAGGGAATTTATCACCAGTCCTTTCCAAAAGAAAACGGGCAAGATCAAATTTATATGTAACGACGAATAATCGAAACTATGAAAAGGGAGAAGCAACATCACAAACGGAATCACAGAGTACGGAAATACATGAAACCGATCAAGCTGGCGAAATCGGTGCATCAGTGCAATTACCAGGGAATTTATCACCAGTCCTTTCCAAAAGAAAACGGGCAAGATCAAATTTATATGTAACGACGAATAATCGAAACTATGAAAAGGGAGAAGCAACATCACAAACGGAATCACAGAGTACGGAAATACATGAAACCGATCAAGCTGGCGAAATCGGTGCATCAGTGCAATTACCAGGGAATTTATCACCAGTCCTTTCCAAAAGAAAACGGGCAAGATCAAATTTATATGTAACGACGAATAATCGAAACTATGAAAAGGGAGAAGCAACATCACAAACGGAATCACAGAGTACGGAAATACATGAAACCGATCAAGCTGGCGAAATCGGTGCATCAGTGCAATTACCAGGGAATTTATCACCAGTCCTTTCCAAAAGAAAACGGGCAAGATCAAATTTATATGTAACGACGAATAATCGAAACTATGAAAAGGGAGAAGCAACATCACAAACGGAATCACAGAGTACGGAAATACATGAAACCGATCAAGCTGGCGAAATCGGTGCATCAGTGCAATTACCAGGGAATTTATCACCAGTCCTTTCCAAAAGAAAACGGGCAAGATCAAATTTATATGTAACGACGAATAATCGAAACTATGAAAAGGGAGAAGCAACATCACAAACGGAATCACAGAGTACGGAAATACATGAAACCGATCAAGCTGGCGAAATCGGTGCATCAGTGCAATTACCAGGGAATTTATCACCAGTCCTTTCCAAAAGAAAACGGGCAAGATCAAATTTATATGTAACGACGAATAATCGAAACTATGAAAAGGGAGAAGCAACATCACAAACGGAATCACAGAGTACGGAAATACATGAAACCGATCAAGCTGGCGAAATCGGTGCATCAGTGCAATTACCAGGGAATTTATCACCAGTCCTTTCCAAAAGAAAACGGGCAAGATCAAATTTATATGTAACGACGAATAATCGAAACTATGAAAAGGGAGAAGCAACATCACAAACGGAATCACAGAGTACGGAAATACATGAAACCGATCAAGCTGGCGAAATCGGTGCATCAGTGCAATTACCAGGGAATTTATCACCAGTCCTTTCCAAAAGAAAACGGGCAAGATCAAATTTATATGTAACGACGAATAATCGAAACTATGAAAAGGGAGAAGCAACATCACAAACGGAATCACAGAGTACGGAAATACATGAAACCGATCAAGCTGGCGAAATCGGTGCATCAGTGCAATTACCAGGGAATTTATCACCAGTCCTTTCCAAAAGAAAACGGGCAAGATCAAATTTATATGTAACGACGAATAATCGAAACTATGAAAAGGGAGAAGCAACATCACAAACGGAATCACAGAGTACGGAAATACATGAAACCGATCAAGCTGGCGAAATCGGTGCATCAGTGCAATTACCAGGGAATTTATCACCAGTCCTTTCCAAAAGAAAACGGGCAAGATCAAATTTATATGTAACGACGAATAATCGAAACTATGAAAAGGGAGAAGCAACATCACAAACGGAATCACAGAGTACGGAAATACATGAAACCGATCAAGCTGGCGAAATCGGTGCATCAGTGCAATTACCAGGGAATTTATCACCAGTCCTTTCCAAAAGAAAACGGGCAAGATCAAATTTATATGTAACGACGAATAATCGAAACTATGAAAAGGGAGAAGCAACATCACAAACGGAATCACAGAGTACGGAAATACATGAAACCGATCAAGCTGGCGAAATCGGTGCATCAGTGCAATTACCAGGGAATTTATCACCAGTCCTTTCCAAAAGAAAACGGGCAAGATCAAATTTATATGTAACGACGAATAATCGAAACTATGAAAAGGGAGAAGCAACATCACAAACGGAATCACAGAGTACGGAAATACATGAAACCGATCAAGCTGGCGAAATCGGTGCATCAGTGCAATTACCAGGGAATTTATCACCAGTCCTTTCCAAAAGAAAACGGGCAAGATCAAATTTATATGTAACGACGAATAATCGAAACTATGAAAAGGGAGAAGCAACATCACAAACGGAATCACAGAGTACGGAAATACATGAAACCGATCAAGCTGGCGAAATCGGTGCATCAGTGCAATTACCAGGGAATTTATCACCAGTCCTTTCCAAAAGAAAACGGGCAAGATCAAATTTATATGTAACGACGAATAATCGAAACTATGAAAAGGGAGAAGCAACATCACAAACGGAATCACAGAGTACGGAAATACATGAAACCGATCAAGCTGGCGAAATCGGTGCATCAGTGCAATTACCAGGGAATTTATCACCAGTCCTTTCCAAAAGAAAACGGGCAAGATCAAATTTATATGTAACGACGAATAATCGAAACTATGAAAAGGGAGAAGCAACATCACAAACGGAATCACAGAGTACGGAAATACATGAAACCGATCAAGCTGGCGAAATCGGTGCATCAGTGCAATTACCAGGGAATTTATCACCAGTCCTTTCCAAAAGAAAACGGGCAAGATCAAATTTATATGTAACGACGAATAATCGAAACTATGAAAAGGGAGAAGCAACATCACAAACGGAATCACAGAGTACGGAAATACATGAAACCGATCAAGCTGGCGAAATCGGTGCATCAGTGCAATTACCAGGGAATTTATCACCAGTCCTTTCCAAAAGAAAACGGGCAAGATCAAATTTATATGTAACGACGAATAATCGAAACTATGAAAAGGGAGAAGCAACATCACAAACGGAATCACAGAGTACGGAAATACATGAAACCGATCAAGCTGGCGAAATCGGTGCATCAGTGCAATTACCAGGGAATTTATCACCAGTCCTTTCCAAAAGAAAACGGGCAAGATCAAATTTATATGTAACGACGAATAATCGAAACTATGAAAAGGGAGAAGCAACATCACAAACGGAATCACAGAGTACGGAAATACATGAAACCGATCAAGCTGGCGAAATCGGTGCATCAGTGCAATTACCAGGGAATTTATCACCAGTCCTTTCCAAAAGAAAACGGGCAAGATCAAATTTATATGTAACGACGAATAATCGAAACTATGAAAAGGGAGAAGCAACATCACAAACGGAATCACAGAGTACGGAAATACATGAAACCGATCAAGCTGGCGAAATCGGTGCATCAGTGCAATTACCAGGGAATTTATCACCAGTCCTTTCCAAAAGAAAACGGGCAAGATCAGATTTATATGTAACGACGAATAATCGAAACTATGAAAAGGGAGAAGCAACATCACAAACGGAATCACAGAGTACGGAAATACATGAAACCGATCAAGCTGGCGAAATCGGTGCATCAGTGCAATTACCAGGGAATTTATCACCAGTCCTTTCCAAAAGAAAACGGGCAAGATCAAATTTATATGTAACGACGAATAATCGAAACTATGAAAAGGGAGAAGCAACATCACAAACGGAATCACAGAGTACGGAAATACATGAAACCGATCAAGCTGGCGAAATCGGTGCATCAGTGCAATTACCAGGGAATTTATCACCAGTCCTTTCCAAAAGAAAACGGGCAAGATCAAATTTATATGTAACGACGAATAATCGAAACTATGAAAAGGGAGAAGCAACATCACAAACGGAATCACAGAGTACGGAAATACATGAAACCGATCAAGCTGGCGAAATCGGTGCATCAGTGCAATTACCAGGGAATTTATCACCAGTCCTTTCCAAAAGAAAACGGGCAAGATCAAATTTATATGTAACGACGAATAATCGAAACTATGAAAAGGGAGAAGCAACATCACAAACGGAATCACAGAGTACGGAAATACATGAAACCGATCAAGCTGGCGAAATCGGTGCATCAGTGCAATTACCAGGGAATTTATCACCAGTCCTTTCCAAAAGAAAACGGGCAAGATCAAATTTATATGTAACGACGAATAATCGAAACTATGAAAAGGGAGAAGCAACATCACAAACGGAATCACAGAGTACGGAAATACATGAAACCGATCAAGCTGGCGAAATCGGTGCATCAGTGCAATTACCAGGGAATTTATCACCAGTCCTTTCCAAAAGAAAACGGGCAAGATCAAATTTATATGTAACGACGAATAATCGAAACTATGAAAAGGGAGAAGCAACATCACAAACGGAATCACAGAGTACGGAAATACATGAAACCGATCAAGCTGGCGAAATCGGTGCATCAGTTCAATTACCAGGGAATTTGTCACAAGACGTTCCCGAAAGAAAACGGCCAAGGTTAAATTTAAAGGTTGACAAGAAAACTTGGTTAAATGAATACCAATTAAATGACGTCGTATTAGTTAAAATTCCACAGTATTGGTGGCTTTTTGGTTTTGTGAAATATAAAGATGACACGTTGCTCATAGTTCAAGTATATCCTTCTAATTTATTTTTTATACCAGTGATTTTAAATTATAGAGATAGAAATAAAATTAAATCTAGACAGAACATCAATATAGATCAGGTAAGAATACTTTCCAGAAGTCATGCGAAAAAATATACGTTTCTTCATAGATCAATAGAAGATATGATCGCCCATGAACGGAATAAAAAACCTCCAGTTCTGAATGAGCTGTTAGAAAAGATTGGTTTACTTAGTGCGATGTAAAACACTTATTATATACTTATATATACTATATATAATATATATACTATGCATTTTTCCACAGCATTATAAGCTATGGCATCATAGCGTGGGGAGGTGCGTATAAAAATAATAGAGATTTGATACAAAGAATTCAGAAAAAAATTTTAAAAATTATAAACAAAAATAATTTTGTCGCGCAAAATAATCCCCTAAATCTTGAACAATTGTTTACTCTGGAGGCTTTAAAACTCTACTACCATGATCTCAAAACGCAATACCTCAACTCAACGAGTATTACTAGAAATAGGAGTATAATTGTACCGAAAAATAAAAAGCGAATAAGCGATAAGAATTGTTATATCAAAGCTATCTCTACGTTTAATTCACTACCGAATGAATTGAAAGTACTAGATATAGGTAAATCGAGTCAAATTAAAAGAATTAAGGACTGGATTAAATCCAACTGTTGATATTTGAAATAGTTTATATATAAAAATATTGTTATATTTAATTTGTTGAATATAAAAAATCTTTATGTGCATGTAATGCAGAAATTAAGCAGAAGTAGAATGGAGGTTTTATATATATTATATTTGTACTTGTATATATTTGTATATATTTGTACTTTTTGTACAAATATAGGTTAAGTTTTAGTTTTAAGTTATTTTTAGTTTTTAGTTTTTTTATCTTTGTATGCCAGGACTGCGGTCAGATAACTTTGTTTATCTTTGCGGGAATGCGGAGTGTATTTGTAATTAATATCTCTGTATTTTTCTTTTCTGGCTAATAATAAATAAATAAATAAATATACCTATTATATATCTATATTATATATACCTAGTCGACCGAGGCTCGAGCGTGCGTCGTTATTATTTTCATCATTGCTTTTGTTTTAGTTAATTTGTTATTGTTAATTTGTATTGCAATTAATAAAGTATTATTATTTGAATTATATGATTTTTTACATTATTCAAAGGTATTAATTGAGATATTTTTTAATTATAAACTTCAAACTCTCTCAGATGGTAGATAATTACCTACCAGAGGGCAAGTATGTGGTGGTTTATTGAAATTTTACTTTTATTGTTTGTTATAAACGAATTAGAACATTTTTCGTCTGCTAATTTGGAGCGCGAAATTTAAATTATTAATTAGGTATCAGACCCCCTTAAGTTAATCTACTTAGTAAGTTAAAAAATTCCTTACGCGAAACAATTTTCAAATTTGGAAAATTGTTTATCGATATTTTATTTTACGAATCGAAGGTATATTATGAAATCGTTGTAATGAAAAACTGTAAATAAAAAATTGTAATTAAGATTGTAATACTGTTATTATTATTTCTAAAGTGCTGAACTTGGTATATTTCTTCTCAGAACTCGTCATAATTCATTTCAACTTGTTAGACGCGAATATCGAGCTCGAGACGGATTTCAAACTGCGCGGGTCTAAAGCTGGACGTCAACAGATATTTTTCTTGTGAAGTCCCCAGAATCACTAGGGATGTCTTTATGAACGCACTATAAGATTAATACGTGGATAATTCGAACGAGTATTGAAATACTCTCTCAAATCGCGAATATGATTAGAGGTAAATTTAATTAAATGAAAACACTGTTTATTTGGAGTTAAACACGTTTTTAAGATAACCTCTTAAAAACTTATGTATACTAGGTATATTTGGCTTGTTTTTTGTTTTAAGCTTTACGCTGACTTTCCCGACACGTACTAGCCATAAAATAAGCTATCGCGTCCAGCTTTAGACTTGCGCGGTTCAAAATCCGCGGCGAGCTCGATATTCACGTCGAGCAAGAGATCCGTTCACGTCTGGCTATCAACTCGCAAAGTTCGAAATCCGCCTCGAGCTCGATATTCGCGTCGAGCAAGAGATCCGATCGCGTCTAGCTTTCGACCGGCGCTATTCAAAATTCACGGCGAGCTCGATATTCGCGTCGATGAAGAGATCCGTTGTGAAGTAATGACCAAGTCATTTCACGAATCGAAATATAAAGTATGCCGCGAGATTTAAACATGGGAAATTCTTATAATAAGTGCAAAACGTATACTCCGAATATTGTCACTCGAAAATTATGCGTAGATCTAGATACAGTTATAAACTGCATGTCTGTACTTGGAAAGAAGGAGGATCATAAAAGGTCATAAAAATACGGAAGAAAGTAGCCTCAAAAGGTTCAGGACTAATGGCCGGGGAAATTCCCAGAGCCGTCGACCAGCTCGATCTATGGAAGCGAGGGCCCAACAGCTGATGCTACTTCAAACGATGGGGGCGACACCAACGAATCTGCTACCTGGACGAAGCCGAGGGTCATCCGCCAGTCCGCAACGGGAGTCCGAATCCGCCAGTCGCACAGTCGAATCGGTTTTAAGTTAGAATTTTCTAGACGAAGTGTATTTTTGAATATAATATATTTATGAGTTAGGAGGTTATCCTAAGCTCTTCTTTAACCTAAAATTTCTGTGTATTTTATTTACGTTTTAAGCAATTTCGCGTACGAGAGAGCATTTTTATGCTCGATCGATTACTCAAAGTTCCCGCTCCGTGTAGTCATACTCGCGTTCTTAAGTCGCTAACCCGGTCAAAATACGCGATATCACACTGGTGTCAGAAGTGGGATCCTTTCGACTCGTTCGCGAAAACAAACTTTTATACGGGGTTTTATTTCGGGGCTAGAGTTTTGCTTTTGATGGCTCTGTTGTACGTCAAAACAAAGGCCTAGAAAGTTTTGTTTCAGCTTTCAGGAGGAGTTCGAAAGACAGGGCAGCAGGCTGACAGATTTTAGTTGAACTTTAAGTGTTGTGAAAGTGTAATGTTGTGAAAATCCGATTTTATTATATATTTTGTATAAGATTTCGGCAGCCGCCTCCCCTCTCTGGGTTTTACACGGTTTCCCCAGAGGCATAGGGCAAATGCCGGGGATGATATGACGCAGCAGCCCGTGATACTTGCACTGGAGTCATAGGCTGCGAAATCAGGGAATCTTTAGCGAGGAATCGAGGTGCAGGGTTTCGCGCACAATAAAGAGTAACACTTCCTCACTTATAGTTTTCAAATTAGACTTTATTAATAGACGTAATATCACAAACTTCGAGATCGCGTGGCGGACAGATTACTGTGTGTCGGTGTCGTACTGGCGGACGATGTGTCGCGTGCCGTTGCCTGTGACCAAGAGAGCGAGCGGCTTGCTCGTCTCCGGCAGGAAACGCTCGGGGGAGGGCAGCGCTCTCTAGTAGATCGCCCGAGGCTGAAGGAGCTGCTTGCGGCGACCGCGAGATGGTGCCAGCAGTCCGGGTGGAGCAACCGCCACAAATCTATTATATAATGCATTTGTTAAACGTTGATACTTATCTGTCAAATTCTACCACTGGAAATGTAAGTTATATTGTTATTTTGAGTGACACTATTAGTACGATACGAAAAGAAAAAGAAAAGAAAATTAATTTACAAATTTAAGGTTTTGTGATAAAGAGTAATAATATATATATATATATATATATATATATATATATATATTCGAGATAGTATGAACACAACCGAAAGAGAATTATAGCATGTGTTAGTACAATCTGAAAATATTAATTAGAATCCTCGCAGCGCTTCTACAGTCCCGTCGGTGGACACTAGCGAAACCACCGTGCTTAGCTACGTAGCCGTGCAAATGCCTAACTGCAGAAAATGCAGAACTAATATCGCCCAAAACCAAGTTGAGTGTGACGAGTGCGGCGAAGTCTTTCACCCGGGGTGTCTTGTAAATTTTACCGCTAAAAAACCGCAAACTCACTGCTGTAAACGTACATGCGATAAAATATCTGCTGTAACCGTCGAATCCAACGGCCCCCCGTCAGTATCGGCGACGCCACCGTCGCTATCCTCATCACGCTCTAAAGCCTTCGACGTGGCGCGCGCGCTCGGTCAACCGTTGGTGCAGGCTCAAGAGAACGCCTCGTGCACAGTATCTGACGCGGGTGATTCTACTATTTCGACACCTCCTACTCATACTAATAAGCGACAACTTTCACCTCCGTCACCTTCTGTAACCCCTGCGCTAAAGCAATCCCGAGAAGAAGCGTGCGCATCGACCGTTTTGTCGGGCAATTCCGTCGACCCAACTCTGCTCGAACATCAGCTAACGCAACCATCACCAGCTGAGTTCAAATCAAGGCATAATCGCACGGACGTACTACTCAACTCTGAACCCGACATGGCTGGAGATGCGCCCGCCTGGTTTCAAGCATTCTACGACGAGTATAGAAAGGACAAGGAGGAGTACAGAAGGGATAAAGAAGCGCAAAAGACAGTTCTAGATAGCATGTCGGAACGCATGCAAGCGATTGAAACGAGGCTTGAGGAGACATGCAAGAATCACGCGGAGGCGATTGAGAATCTGCGTAGCGAGCTCCAAGCAGAAATAAACACAAAGATACAAGCGGAGATGGCAACTGTCCGCCGAAACCCGCGGGACACTGACACCTGCGAAGTTATCCTCGCGGGTCTCCCGTGCTCACTAAACATGGACCCATT
>CM053169.1:35910286-35929263 GCA_012977825.3 Pteromalus puparum | reverse complement strand
AGTAGACCGGCGATGGCTCCGTGGTAAACCACCTGTCTCCCGGTCAAGGGGTCGTGGGTTCGAGCCCCCATCAGGGCGATCAGTTTTTTCAGATCCGACGGAAATCTTACTCACGACACCGGGTTTGAGAAAGGCGTAGGTGTGATGAGCCTACCCTGGAAACTTTCGAAGATCGCAGGTCGTCTCTGTCCGCGCAAGCTCCGAAACGTGATCAAAACGAACTCGAACGCTCGAGCCGCAGCTCCTTTGTCACCCACAAAGAACGTTCGACAAGATCAAGCACGCAGCTTGCCCTACTGAAGCTGAGCTGCGCGCGTTGCGAGACGAGCTCCCGTCGCGCCAAGCCCCTATAATTGATGCCATTCGAGCTCGATTCTCGACCAGCATGCATCGTCTCGTCACCACTAGAATTCGGAACCTAGTAAGAAACTTATGCAGAACGTCGTTGAAGCTGGGCTGCAGCGCGGCGCTACAAAAGCTGCCCGTGTCCGCGCGAGCCTCCATAATTATCGATATCGAGCTCGATTCTTCGAACCAACAGCTCGTTCGTCAGCCTCACAGAATTTTTGGCCGAAGAAAAACGTCACAGAGAACGTCTGAAACTGGGCTGCGCGTCAGGCGCACAAGCGCCCCTGCTTGCGCAAGCGTCATAATAATCGAATCGTAGCTTTGACTCATCACGCAGCGCTGCTTCTGTCACCCGACGAGGAATTTTCGGACTAGTTAAAACTTAGAGCAGAGCGGTGGAACACTGTCGGCTGTCCAGCGCGCGCACAAGCTCCCTGTCGCGCAATGCTCCGAAATTGATCAAGACGAGCTTGAAACAGCCGCAGGCTGCTAAAAATCGAGATCTCCCGCCGATTTCGAATTTTCGTATCAACAAAGGCCTTATCTGTTAGGGTCTTTAAAGTCCTGGAGTCTCTTGTGCAGTTTGCTGGATAAGTCGAGAAAAGCGCCGAGAATGACTGGCGCAGCTGCTCCGAAATCGAGGTTCGAGACGCTTCTGTAATATTCGCATGGCAAAGAAACGCTTATCTTCTCGGTCATCGAGGTTGACCCGAGCCCCTTGTGCAGTGTTGCCAGTGTGAATGCGAAAAGCGCGAAAAAACAGCCGTTAGCTGCTCCAAAATTGAAGGCGTCTCAACCGTTTTCCGAATTTCGCAGCATAACCAGTCTAATGTCCCGTCTCGCACGTCGATACGGATCTACTTGTGTGTTGGCCGGTAAATTATCCAGATATAGCGGAAGAAAAACTGCAGATCGCTCCGAAACCGAGGCTCTCGCCATTTTCGATTGACTTAACCTCGAAATTAAGTGGTCTGGGAATTAATTAAAATCAATTTTTTGTATAGTTAGGAAAACGAAGTAATTTTTTCGCACATGCAGATCGTCAAACTTTGCGAAATAATTGCGCTTGTCGATCTCTTTAGCTCTCTCTTCCCCTCCGTTTGCCGCCGCCGACCTCCTTAGCAACGGCTTCCCCCACTTGTTGCTGCGCCGCGGCCGCCGCGCTCACTTCCCCTCACGCGCTTCTCCGCTTGGCGCTGTGGCGGGGGGAATATCCTTTTCGAATTGGGAAAGTGAAAAGTGGAGGAAAATTTTTCGGACTAATTCCCCTAGGCTCAGTTTTTCACGCTGATCGCGATGGTATATAAATGTTGTATTGTTTTAGAATCACCCTGTAGTGAGCAAAAGTATCCTGCATTATGTCCGATGTCGTTCTTCGGGACTCTAACCTACTTTAATCTTCACATAATTGAAATCGGATCTCTCTCGGCTGACTTTGCTGCAGACGATCGCGAGCTCCTGGATGCGGTCGTAGCAGGCCCAGGTTGGATGCAGCGAGAACCTCTGGCTCAGCCTCTGGGCGGTCTCCTGGACCTTCTCCTTATTGGCCTTGGACTTTAGGTTCTCCAGCTCGTTCATGTCAGTGGTGAGGACGCGAATGTAGAGCTTCATCACTAGTGGCTTTCTTGCGTTGGCAAACTGAAAATCAACGAGATCATTTAGTACGATAGTACGTAGTGAGCAAGACGAGACGTTAGGAGCGAATGTACTCGTGTCAGACGAGAACCTGGCAAAAAAGGTATATATACTGGGCGCTTTAGGCGGGCTCGATTAGCTTGCGTATGATGCCGGGCAGCGTGGGCACTTGGTCCTTAGATTTGGCGTGGATCAGCGCCGAGGAATCAACGAATTTATCAAACAATAACGCCTTTATTTCGTCGTATTCCGTCTAAATCCTATTTTCACTCTCTAAAAAATGATTCAACGATTCTCAAATATTGTATATCAATTCTGAACGCGATAGGACGATGCGGAAATGGCAGGAGCGATGGAGTGAATGCCGCCATGCAAAATGGACGAAATCATTGATTAAGGAGGTAGGCCTGTGGGTAGGCAGAAGATGGGGGGAGGTCAATTTTTATCTCACCCAATTTCTTTCCGGACACGGCTACTTCAGGAGTTACCTGTGAATGATGCGAATTTCGCGATGAACAAGGTAGCGACACCGGGTTGCAAATACTGCGGTGACGAACGGGACGACGTGAGACACACGTTTTTTGACTGCCCTCGGTGGGCTGATAGGCGTAGAATCTTAGAGGCGACGGTAGGGGCATTTACGCCCGACACGGTAGTGAAAACGATGCTTGCTAGAGAGCAGAATTGGGACGACATAACGGCGTTCGTGGAGACGGTTCTCCGCGCGAAAAATAGTGACGGGTGCTTAGCTGACTAGACGACGATAGATGACCTATAGGTCGTAACAAGACAGGCGACCCCCCGAAGGAATGCGAAAGCGGCTACCGGGGGGATTCTCGCGGCCATATGAGAGGTGGAGTTTTAGTGGGTATGCCTGGCGTCTGTCCCGCGCCAGGAGAGTCCCACACACGGGGAGTCCCGCACGGCTCCTGCCATGGTGCATTAAGCATTTCTCCAACTCTCCGGATAAACAAAAANAATTATTGCTAGCGCTACGCATCTGTGCCGAATGTCGACGAGGAAAAGTCGTCATTGTCAATGAAGTGTAGGATGTCGGCGAGACGGACCCAAGAAGGAAGAAGATGAAAAAACGCCCAAACACCGTTTTCACTCTTTTTAAAATAATTTAACGAAACTGCATTATTGTTGGTCAATTCCGTACAAGTCATCATTGCTAGCGCTACGTACTTTTGACAAATTTTAACGAAAAAAAGGCGTTATGGTCTCATAATATCAGTCTGTCGGCGCGATAATGTAACGTATTTGTGCGAAATTCGAACAGAAGAAGTTCGTTATAGCCTTGTAATTGCAGTCCGTGAGCGACACAGACCTAGGGAGGAAGATGGTAAAAAAACCGTCCAATTCCTCTTTTACTCTCCATAACAAGTATTTAAAAATTCTGATCTATTGTTTATCAATTGTGTACAAGCTACTAGTGCTAACAAAATGTATTTTTGCCGAATTGGAACCAAAAAGTGGCGTTATGGTCTCATAATAGCAGTCTGTCGGCGCCACAGACCTAGGGAGGAAGACGGTAAAAAAACCGTCCAATTCCTCTTTTACTCTCGATAAAGAGTATTTAACAATTCTGACCTATTGTTTATCAATTGTCTAAAAGCTTCTAATGGTAACGTAACGTATTTGGGCCATTTCGTTAAATTATTTTAAAAAGAGTGAAAACGGTGTTTGGGCGTTTTTTCATCTTCTTCCTTCTTGGGTCCGTCTCGCCGACATCCTACACTTCATTGACAATGACGACTTTTCCTCGTCGACATTCGGCACAGATGCGTAGCGCTAGCAATAATTACTTGTACAGAATTGATATACAATATTTGAGAATCGTTGAATCATTTTTTAGAGAGTGAAAATAGGATTAGACGGAATACGACGAAATAAAGGCGTTATTGTTTGATAAATTCGGTCCGGCGCTGCGAGAGACCTAGGGAGGAAGATGGCAAAAAAAACCGTCTAATTCCTCTTTTACTCTCTAAAAACGATTCTAAAATATTGTTTATTAATTTTTAAAATCAACTTCTGTTAGAACAACGTATTTGTATCGAAATTAAGA
Organism: Pteromalus puparum; assembly: GCA_012977825.3. Taxonomy (NCBI): domain Eukaryota; kingdom Metazoa; phylum Arthropoda; class Insecta; order Hymenoptera; family Pteromalidae; genus Pteromalus; species Pteromalus puparum. The sequence goes on along the minus strand of CM053169.1, from coordinate 35,925,212 downwards.
TCACTTGTAGTTGCGAAGAACCATTCAACGCAGCCAAGTAAGTTGCGGAAGGTTACGCAAACGCCCTCTCTCGATGGCGTTATAAATCAGTACCTAATATGGCCGCCACCTCTCATCTCGGGCTCGTGTCACCTCGCGGAGTAGTTCAAAGTTTTCGGGAAATTTACTGATACTTCAGTGCCAAAATGTGATTCAGATGATTATTTAGTGTAACAGTGAGGGGGGACAACTCCCCGAAATGCACGAAAATCAGTGGTTTTCATATGCCGGACGAAATGATGAAACCAAGCTCGTCGTCATCTGCTTGCCAATGCTTTGACACAGTGCTTCGGCATCGCCAAGTAATTCAAGGTTTTCGTCGATTTTACGATTATAATATGTGTTTTATTACTTTGTGAATGTTCTTTATTACGTAAGTAAGCGGGGACAAGTACGGATTTAGCTCAAAAAGGTCTCCAATGTTTATAAAAAGGCTGGAAAAGGAAGGCACCGTGGGCTCGGTGCATACTGAATGCGCGGTCGGTAACCGACGAAAATACAGAAATAATATTTGTAGCTTATTTCGTCAAAATAAAAGCTGTCCTCCCTTCATTTCCTTACTACAAATAACTTCTTAAAGTTTCAAGTTGATTGCTTTAGTAGTTTTTGAGAAAACTTTGAATTACAAAACCGGGTAAAATGACGGTAAAACAGAAATCTTTTTCTGTGTGCGGCGTACTCTTAAATCAGAAATATCGGAATAGGATAATAAATTCATATTAAAATAGTTCATTTTTTTGTTTTACTTATACTAGTATTAGACTAATAATAAACACTAATAGTAGCTAGGCACAAGTAAGCGATAGCATTTAAAATGTTTAATCAAACATCTCATCTCAGGTACGCAAATAAATTTTTATAAACTAATTTAGAAAGTAATAAAAGCAGCTTATCAGTATGAAATATCAAAAAATATACACATATATAAACCATTAACATTCCGATTAACATATCTCAGATCACCCTCATTGATATTAATCCCCTTTTTTTAACGGAATACTTTAATTTTGATACAAGAAACTATATATAGATTAAGATTAATCGTTTAAATAAAATAGATACATTTCTGCACATGTCATTAATTTTAGATAATTTAATAAAAAATTAAGTTTATATTATTAACGAAAAATAAAATTGTATTTACTATGTAAACTTATTTAAAAAAGCAGTTAATTTTTAGGCACGACCGCGACCTGGAAGTGCCTTACTTAGTTTTACTTATAATAGTATTTACTAATAATAAATACTAATAGTATAGCTAGATATAAATAGGTGGACACGCGGTGCTGAACATCAGCAGGTTGATTCCAGAGACACACAAAGTTCCTGGTCAAGGACGCTGTAGCAGTCCTCTCGAAGTCGAACGCACACACGCACTGATCTACCTAGCTTAGATGTAAGCGTAGCCGCGCAGACGAAGAGACAGTATCGGCACGACTGTACTGTACGGCGGTAAACTCCTAAGTGTCGCGGCGCGAGACGCGACCGCGTGATCAGTGCAATCTTTCTCTCTCTCTCTCTCTCTCTCTCACTCTCTCTCAGACGGCGCCACACGCACATACACACTACGCGCGGCTCTCTCTGTGTGTGTTACGGCTGTCTGCTCCTCTCACTTACCTGCTGCTGAAAGGAATGTTATACACAAGAATATTTACAGATATAATGTTTATTATAGTATGATCATATAATATAGGGGAGAGAGGGACGTAACGAGTGCACACAAGGCAACTCGTTATATTCCCCACCCCCAGACGCTGGTAGCACGGGGTACCAGCTCGATCAACTGTCTCTCTCGACTATAAGAAAATGAAACATGAGAATTAGAATGTAATGAAATATTCAAATTTATTCAATGAGAAAGATAATAAACGATTAATATAAGATCAATATTAACAACTATCAGCCTCTTCGTCTCTCTTACAATTACATGAGGTAGTATCGAAAATAAACAAAAACCGAGGGCGTCGATGCCAGATACTAAGTTAAATAATACGCTTCTGTACAGCAAAAATAAGTAAAAAGAAACGAAAAACGCTTGATCTCTTCTGATGATCTTGAATGCTGCGAAGCTTGATGAGAGGCGAAGATCTTCGTGTAGATAAGCTTTCTAATTATTGTCCATTTCTGGGGCGCAAGCGGCGAGGCGAAGTTTCTGCTGGGACCGTCGCTGTTTTCTTGGAACCTCGCGGTCTACCCCTGCGCTTCGGTACTGTGGGAGTTATAATTTGCGCTGGAGAATCATCAGTTACTTCGGTCACTGGTGAGGGGAGCACAATTGGTGAGGGCTCGCTTTTTCTCCTTGGCGGAGTTGGCGGGCCTTGTGTCGTACTATCCACCCCTTGGTCTTCTTGCTCCTCTTCTGGGAACTGTTCTTCATCATGACATGGTTTTAAGTCACATACGGCTACTTTTCCTATGCCGACTCCTTGCTCTGTCTCAAGCTCATAGGAGTTCATCCCTATACGAGCCGTGACGATAAATGGCCCAGCATATTTCGGGCTTAGTTTGGCTACGATAGCTTGAGCTGGAGAGGAAAGTATACGGTTCTTCGCCCATACTTTATCACCCACCTGATATTCGGCATCGCGGTGTTTCGCATTATAGTACTTGGCTTGCCGATCTTGAGCGGTTTTAGTATTTTCTTGAGCAGTTGCTCGGAAGTCGTCTAATTTTTCCATGCGAGCATGCCAATCTTCTTGCGCGGCTCTCTCTAAGCTTTGCTTGGCAGCTTGCTCTATTTCTCTTCGAGTAGTGCCTGGGGGCTCTGGATTTCTTCCATAGTTGAGAAACGCCGGACTAGAGCGTGTTGCTTCATGGATAGCAGTGTTGTATGCAAAAGCAAATTCCGGAATGTGCTCATCCCAAGTAGTATGCATGGTTTCAATGAAAGCAGCAATCATCGTTTTGATAGTGCGGTTAACTCGCTCGGTCGGATTAGATTTAGGCGAATAAGGGGCACAGGTGCCGTGATATACTCCATGTGCTTCCAAAAAGTTATCGACGAGTTTATTTTTAAAAGGAGTACCATTATCTGATAAGAACCGATCAGGGATACCAAATCTTAAGAAGATTCGCAGATTCAGTTCTCGCTTGATGGTTTTTGCATTGGCCTTCCTTATCGGGATGCATTCGATCCATCTCGTAAATAAATCGATAAAAATTAATAGATGTTCGTGTCCCTGGGTTGACCTCGGAAAAGGTCCCATAGTGTCGCCAGCATCTCCCAGAGTCGTGTAACCACGTGTTTGCCCATAAGCCCTGCGGGAGCGAGTTGCTCCGCTTTGACTTGCTGACAAATGTGGCAATTCCTTACGAAGTGGGCTGTATCCTTATACATATTTGGCCAGTAGTACCGGAGCGCTATTCTCTGATGGGTCTTGAACCTTCCTTGATGTCCAGAGACTGGCTCGTCGTGACACTCGGCGAGAATCTGTTCTCGCTGTTCGTGGGGTACTACTAGCTTCCAAGCGTCGTCATCTTGTCCGAGTAGATCGTTTACCGTCGGATCTGGGCGGTAATGATAGAGTCGGCCACCCACGACCTTCCAGAAGGGATGTGCCTTCGGATCTTCGACGACTTGCTTCGCCTTTTTCAGGTACCAGGGATCCTTGATCGACTCGTCCACTGAAAGCGAGGCTATTACAGCTGTTTCATCTTCGTCGGTCTCGTACATACGAGAGAGCGCATCGGGCACGACGTTGTCTTTACCTTTACGGTGAACGATCTCAAAGTCGTAGGACTGGAGACGCAGAGACCAACGGCCCAATTTTCCGTTAGGATGTTTCAAGTTCTGTAGCCAAACAAGGCTGTGGTGGTCCGTTACTACAGTGAAATGGTAGCCTTCGATGTAAGGTCTAAATTTTTCTATGGACCAGATAACACTGAGGCATTCCCTCTCTGTCACCGACAGCCTGCGCTCCGTAGCAGATAAGACGCGGCTCGCGAAGCAGAGCACGCGGTCTTCTCCCTCAATGCGTTGCAGAAGAACGCTTCCAAGTCCGGTATCGCTGGCATCACATTCTACTATGAATGGAGCGCTGAAGTCAGGTCTTGCTAAAACCGGAGCAGTTGCGATCAGAGCTTTTACTTGCTCAAAAGCTACCTGTTGTTCGTCCTTCCACTCGTAATTTACATTTTTGCGAGTGAGTGCAGTGAGCGGTTCGCATAGTGTAGCGAAGTCTTCTAGAAATTTACGATACCACGAAGCCATCNGACGGTACCACGAAGCCATCCCAATGAATCTACGCAGTTGATTTAAGTTCTTGGGAGCCGGGTACTCAACTATAGGCCGAACTCGTTCTGAATCGGGGCGACAGCCCTCACGATTCACAAGTACGCCTAGGTAACGCACTTCAGACATGCATATTTTCGACTTCTTCCTGTTTATGGTGAGTCCAGCTTCGTTTATCCGTTTCAAGATTAACGTTAGCCATTTGACATGGTCTGAGAACGTGTCGGTTGCGATTATGATGTCGTCTAGGTACGTAAAAGCATACGGTTCCATTTCTGGCGTGATCAGCTGGTCAGCGAGCATCTGAAACGTCGCTGGCCCTCCTGCGAGGCCATATGGCATCCTGACGAATTCAAATAATCCAAGTCCAGGTACAGTGAAGGCTGTGATAGGGATGGATCGCTCTGTAAGGGGTATTTGCAAAAACGCTCCTGAGCAATCCAGCGCCGATATATATCTAGCATGCTGTATCTTCCGCAATATCATATCCATGTAGGGTAGCGGGTAAGCAGCTATTTTCGATACAGCGTTCACTTTTCGGTAATCGACGCAGAAACGAAAACTGCCGTCAGATTTTCGCACCATAACTACTGGACTAGACCAATTACTTTTGGATCTTCTAATTATGCCGGCACGGAGCATCTTATGCACTTGCTCGTGCATTTCGTCCTCTAAAATTTTCGAAACAGGGTAATACCGCTGTTTGATAGGGCGAGCACTGCCAACGTCGATATCGTGGTGTATCCATCCCGTGCAGCCCAACTGTTCACAGGCAGGATCGGGCAGCAGTTCTTTCATCAGATTGTCGATTTCTAGGCGCTGCTCATCGGTAATTGCTTCAATTCCGAGAGAGGCGAGCGATAAAAGCTCCTCAGCACGCATAGATGAGAGGACGGCCGGAACCTCAACATCTGTGCCTTTGAGCTGTAGCTTATTTGCTACAGGATCAAGCATCGCCGAAAATGCGCGAACGAAGTCGGCACCTAAAGTGCACTCAGTGTCGGCTTCATTCAAGATAAGAACGTCAATCGAATGAGTTACTCCACCAATGGTGAAGGGCAATTTAACGCTACCCATTATAGGCACCAAATGACCATCGACTGCCCTAGCCCCTGGGGCCGTATTCTGTAAGGGTTTTCGGTCGAGTTGTACTGACTCGACTCAAGTGGCGCTGCGCGAGCGGTGTGCGAGCGTCTATGGTCCTAGTGACATTGTGGGGAATGAATACAACGTATGTTTTCAGGACGGCTTGTAACTTACGCGCATTTCTGGCGCGAAACGCACTAATTCAAATAATAATCTCGTACCTTATTTTTTGAATGCGAATACACGCATTTCCGGCGCGAAACGCACACATTAAAATAATAATGTTATAAATAAATTATAATTTAATGAGCTAGATAACGGGTTAAAGAATGAACACAAAATATGATTTTTGTTTTATTTCAAGTAGAAAAATGTAATACAAAATGTAGTAGAAAATGAATAAACTTGTTAAAAATGTGATTTTAGGCTCAGAATAAATAAATTTAAAAATACAACCGCCAAAAAAACAACTTTCCTCATTGTTGAAAAAGCGTTCATCGTTGAAGGCACCTTCATATCCATCCAGGAATTGATACTGATAATCATCAGGTGCGTCAACAGTAGGCTCATATGGTACAGTTTTGAGGTTGTCTTCATTTACCTGATCTTGGTTTTCTTGGTTTACTTGGTTTCCTTCGTTTCCTGGAAGTGCTTGTACATTCAGAATAGCTTTAACTAACTGATCACTGATGACGTTTGGCAGCAAATCCAACATCATGTTGCTGTACCGTTCGAAGCAGTCTTTGAAACACAGCTGGGTCTCTTGACTGAGCTGAGATATTTTTGCTGCAATTTTGTCGGTGTGATCAGCTCCAATTTCATTGAAGTTCTTCAGAAAGTCACTGCCTTTAGCTGAAAAGAAAAAAAATAGTTAAAAAGGCGTAAATATTAATATTATTATTTTTTTTTAGTTGTATGAATATAAATGGTTTAAAACATACCATTAGCTGTTGGAAAAGAAGGATAAGTAGGTGGATTTAATCCACTGCTTAAAGCTGGAACTAAAGACTTGCTCTGATATGTAGAAGCACTTGTTGATGTCGAAGGATGTGTTGATCGCATATTCAAAGTGCCCACTGGTACTTGGACTGCTGGAGGGTTCCGCAGCGGTGTCTTTCTTCGACCTTCAGAAGTATACATAGATGCAGCAGTCAGGTCAACGAAAGTTGGCTCTGTTGATTTGTTCATTGTCTCCATTTTCATTTTCTTGCTTGGAACAGTTGTGTTATTTTGATTCAGGTCAATACTAGTGAGCCTATAAATGTTTCTGTAAGTTTCACTGATGCTTTTGGATTTTCCAGCCAGATAAACGTTCATGGCAACAGAGGCATTTAGTACGGCTTCTTTCCATGCCTAACAAAACAGAAGAGAATTATTGTACATATAAACATATAAATATAAATAAATGAATATTGATTAATCATCTATTTTAAAGATTAGAAATATTTTAAATTTTCAAAATTATCGTTGCTAAAAAACAAAACAAAGATAATACATAAAATATTATGCGAGGAAGCATTACAAAAAAACTTGTTTCAGGCATTATCGTTTATTAATTAATCTTTAAAGAAAAAGAAAAATGTTCTAAAAGTACCACTCGATATTCAACATGAAAGCCTAACAAGAAAACTTTGCGTTGCAATAAATGAAAAAAGCAGAGACCTATTAAAAGTTTGCGTTTAAGAGATTATTTAGGTGAATACAATTAATATTCTCACCATTCTTACACCTGGCACGTCTTTCACAATTCCATTGGGAACACTGTTTACCAGAACAGATGCCTCGAGCCACAAACTTTGATCAAGATGCATGCTGTCGTATGATACTGCCACTGTTGGATTAGACTCCATGAAGGTGATTAATGCCTTCAATTGGTCGGATGTTAGTTTCTTTTGTGAGCTGAAAAAATACCGAATAAATGATTTTTTTTTAAATGTAAAAACAAGCATTGACATCAAGATCTAACAAAGAGAGACAAAATAACCTCAACTTCATTTAAAAAAACAATTGAAAAATTGTGGAATAGACTAAAATAGGAAAGCAGAATGATAATTATAATAATGATGATATGTAGTCAGGTGTAAAATATCGAAATTTTTATAAGAAATGCATTGGCTTTGTCCGGATCAAAGAATTATTTTAGTTAATTGTATAATTTCTTGAAAAAAAAAATAAATAAATAAATATACAGGAGTACAGATAATGTGGAGACGAATATAATAAATTGACTTACGTGTTGGATCTGTTCATTTTTGCAGTGATGTTCGTCGATTAACTTTTTATTAAAAAAATGACGTGAACATCCACGTGCGAACAGTACAAAACAATGAATTTCGCAAAAATGGCAGATAACAAACGACTTAAATTAGTGGGGGGAGGGAGGAGGGATATAGGTACCATGGAATCCTATACCGTAAGGTTATGCTAGGATATTTTGCGCCAAAAGTAAAATTCGTGACAATGCGATTAATTATTTGTTTGTTTAAATAAATAAATAAATAAATATATTAAAAATATTTATGAAATTCAAAGAATTTAAAAATATGCCTTATAGTTAATTGTTTTCGTGCGAAATCAAAATAAAGGAAAAAGGGCGGGAATCAACCGTAAGTTCAAAATTGTTTAAAAATTCCTTACGTTCTCAACCTTACTTCTTCTACATCTCTGATGAACTTTTCCTGAATGTATTAAAAAACTTCATCCTTGACATTTCTCCATGTAGCAATCGTCCTGTCTAATGTATCCATTACGATTTCCAAGTGGATGTAGTTCGAATTTGGCAATACATCTGAAATAAATTTTCAACTTCTATAATATAAGTACTCAATTCCGTTTCTTTCATTACAAAACAATTTGCTGTGTTGGTAAATGTACTTACAGAATCCTAATTCTTCTACTACGGATAAGCCTACTCCGTAGTCTCCAAAAATATCGCATATCATTTCATCTTCTTCACTGAGTTCAAAAGGTGGTGGGAAATTACCTGTTCTGTTGAAAGCTGTCTTAAATTTGGCTTTTCTTAATTTTGACATTTTTCTCATGCTTGATCATTTCTAAAAGAATAAGAGTTGATTCAAATTTTTGTTAGCGATAAAAAAAGTATAAAACTATAAAGAATGTGTATAAAAAAAATTACATTTTTCCATTGAACACTTTTTGTAGTGGGTCCCATGCTATTCAGTTTCTTTGCTAGGTTTTCCCACATTGAATTGAACTTAACATGACCCTGGCATCCTAATTTCATTATTTGTCTTCTGGCAAAAAGTTGATGCGTATCCATGTAGTTGATGAGAAACCGACGTTGCTCTCCTATGCGATCCATTATACGAGCAGGACTGTTTTGGATTGAGTGAACGATGTTGCCAGTGCTATATAATACTAAACATAATAAGCACAATTATTGCCTATAGAATACAAGTCATAACTTTTATAGCATATTTATGTATACTTTTTGTCTGTTTTGAACACTAAATAAGCATCATTACATCATTCAAACCCAGACATTTTGCACTTGTTTTTATTATTATTTTTTGATACACAACAACTACAATTTGTACATTGGATATGTGTATCATAATACCATGATAATTAATACATGCTGGATAAATTTATGTAACGTTCAATTCACCAGAAATCCATAGAATCATTGGCAACAGGATTAGTAATAAACATTGAAAATAATACGGAAAACCATATGAAAGTAATTTACAATATACAACTGAATATTCCATAAGATTTGCTGAATAGGTTAAACACGCAACTTCTTTCATCGAATTCTTTTGCTAAACCTACATGCTTAAAGATTATTTTTATTATAACAGGTTAATACTTACGTAATTTTGGATGTAATTAAACCTTTGTTGAGTTTTGTAGTGCGTGCCTTTTATTTGCAATAACGAAACACGTGACAATAATTTCGGAGTGTTCTCTTCTCTCATTTTGGAGCAACGTACACAGCTATACACTCTTTACACACGGATAACATGATGTTTGTGTGTTAGTAGCGTCGAAGTAACGCAGCGCCAACTACATAACTACACAGCATAGTAGACTGCGTATACTGTGTATATAAAGTATAGCTATAGCTAGCACGATATATATATATATATATATATATATCTTGCAGGTTAGATGTATAAATGATGAATTAACACAGTGGGAAATACCTGTAGAAGATGAGTCAAGTAGCAGTAAAAGTAGTAGTGATACTGATGGAAACGAATTCGATAATTATGAAAATAATTTACAGAAGATTACTAATTTAAATGATTTTATAAATAATGCAAAGTTTCTAGAAACTGTTACAACTTGTGTTGATAAAACTCACGGCGAAATGTTCTGGATACTTTTAAAGTTTTCTATATCAAATAAATTATCAGTGAGTTGTACCAGTGGCTTATTTCGTCTTGTAAATAGTCTATTTAAAGAGTCAATCTTACCCGAAAGTTCGTATATGCTTGATAAACTTCTAAATCCAAAAAAAAAATATAGAATTTCATGGTATTTGTCCACAATGTGAGAAATATGTAGGAAAAATCGACACGTTTAAAATATCATAGAATGCGATGTATGTTCATTAAGTATTAATATATCCAATCCATCTTTAGAAAATATATTTTTGATAATCGATCCTTCAGAAGATATTGAAAATTTAATAGATCGTCACAGTAAAGTGTAATCAGTTTATACCAGAGCTGTCATAAACGGATGTCTTTATACAGCTGAAAATAAGAGGTGCACCCGTTCTAACAATAGTTACTGTCAAGTAGTAGACGCAACATTTAGAAAAATATTGTATTTTGTTATTGACGATAAGAGTAACAGGGAGGTAATTTTCTGTAAACAGCTACGCAATGTAAAGAAAATAACTCATTCTATTTTCTCATTTGATTCCATCATAAATGAGATAACAGTTGAAAATGTCGAAGATATCAAAACAATTTGCGTTTTTTTATCTATTGGAAATGTAAATTATATGTCGGTATTACCAAATTTGCATCATTATTAATTAATGTCAATTGTGTATTGTGTATCAAATCATAATCAATTGTGATTATTATATATTGTATTAAATAAAATGTATTTTAACAAAATTGTTATAATTATTCATTCTCAAAAATTATTACTGTTCATATTGATTCATATATTTTATGAATGATTGCATAGTTCTTATTGGAAATTATGTGGGATTCATATACGTGAAATACATGTGGAATCCATGTGGGACCCATGGGAGAACTATGTGGGACCCATGTGGGAACTATGTGGGACCCATGTGGGACCCATGTGGGAACTATGTGGGAACTATGTGGGACCCATGTGGGACCCATCTGGTTCTCAACAGGATCCTGCCGCAAAATCACACAAATCCCATATAATTGCCCTATCATACCACATGGTTCCCAGAGGATGTTACGTGGGAACCATATGGGACCCATGCGGGAACCGCGTGAGTCCCACATGGGTCCCATGTGTGATTTTTTACCAGGGTCTCTCTCTCTCTCTCTCTCTCTCTCTCTCTCTCTCTCTCTCTCTCTCTCTCGACCTTATACGGCTCCCGTAAGAATATTGATCGCGCTGTAGCCGCCGGCGCGGCAGAACTACGCCGTAAACGATATTATGTCTGCTGCGCATACCCCTCTCCTAGCATTCACGAGGCGCTTACTGCGTGGTTGACCAGCTCGCGTGCAGCGGGAGTCAGTTCTACTCCTTCCGCTCAACGTACTACACACACTTCGCACACGATATTTTTCCCGAGACGAAACCACGTGGCCGAGTGTTCGAGAGGAAGCCTGAACCAGCCAACTACGACACACATTTCTGCTTGCTGTTGGACATTATGTATTTTTCATTTTAATCGTTTAAAGTAACAAACTAACAATATTATTGATATTTGTTTCTCGCACCCGGGGATATCTACACCAGACTGATCCGGGGAGTCTATTCCTTCGGGAAAGACTCTGCATTTATTAATAACCAATTAACATTGCCGCCGACAGACGCAAAAAAGACAGCTTGCGCTGTCCGGCTGGTGGTGATTATATCACGTCCCAGTCGGTTGTCTATGGTCGCATACCGCGAATTTTTCGAAAACTAATGTCATCATTATAACCCCTCGTAATGCTAACAAAATAACAAAAACAATAATTACGAGGATTACGTCTTTCATCATTTCGATATTTATGTATAACAACTTTTAGGTCATTCATCAAACGATTGTACTATTTCTCATCTCGTGATATTTTCTAGTGCCTTTTTTTTTCTCGATAATATTGTTCATTTTTTCTCTTAAATACGCTTACTCTTAAACCGTTCAACAAGACTTATTTCCCGTGTAAATAATCCGTTGAGCACCGGATCTCGCATCTGGATACACGGTGATGGCAAATAAGTTATCTTTTACATAAATAATTTTTCAACGTAACTAGTTAAATACACATTCAAAAATTGTAATAGTGTTCGCTTTGTATAACATAAAGAACAAATTTAATAGTATAAATTCACAATCAACATTCTCTTTTACTCAACATCAATTCATTTCATCACACTCCATCTAACAACTCATTCTCATACAACTAATATTCGCCGTAACGATATTTTGTCTTGCCCTATAGGTTCAACTTGTTTCTCTTGAAAGCATTACATATATTTATATCACCAAATAATATTTTCTCATCGTTTGTAAAGTTTGATGTTTCGAATCTTCGCAATTATTGTTAATTTTGGTTCGGCTATTTACGCTGTGGCGACTTTCTTTGATTTTGGTTATTTCAATTCTTGCTAATCTACGCTTTGATAATTTTTTTTTTAATAAGTCCATGGTGCATAAATAAAGTGAATAAAGGCTTCAAGCCACAACCTATCAAACAAATATCTATATGTGTACAATTTATTTGACCCGCTGCTCCTCACCTACTCCAAACTATCTCTGCGCCACAAGTCTCTAATAATTGATGAATAATCAAACTAAAATCTTTCAATATAAATGGAAATCGAACTCACGAATCTTATCTCTTGTCGCGAAAATTATTCAGCTCAAAATAAGATTCTCTCAAACTTAGCAAAGATATTTGAGAAAATCATGTATAATAGGTAGTATTTATTTCTAACGGAATGCAATATCATATCGGAAAAACAATTTGGTTTTGTTAAAAATAGAGGCACAACGGATGCGTTAAATTATATCTCAGATATAATATATAAAAAAAATCGACAAATCGAAACCAATTATAACTACTTTCTTAGACTTAGCAAAAGCCTTTGATACGGTAGATCACAAAAACCTACTGGATAAACTAGAGAGATATAGAATAAGAGGCAGTGCCTTAAATTTAATAAACAGCTACCTCTCTGGTAGGAAACAATGCGTTAAAATACAGAATTTGAGAAGTGAATACAAAGATATATCCATTGGAGTCCCCTAAGGGACTATACTAGGACCGTTATTTTTTATTTTATACGTTATTGACCTACTGAGAGGTATGCAAGATGATACTGTTGTTTCTTATGCTGACGACACCGTTACCATTGCTAGTGATAACACGTGGGAGTCAGCTTAAGAGAAACTGAACAAATATCTTCGGGAAGTCGCAAAGTGGCTTACTGTAAATAAATTATCTTTAAATGTTAATACAACTGTATATATTGCTTATGGTAGCTACTGCCATAGTGTTCCTGTATCACTTCATTTTGAGATAGGCAATAATACAATAAAAAGAGTAGAATGTTATAAATATCTAGGTCTAATTTTTGATTATAACATGAAATGGGATAAACATGTAAATTATTTGGTTAAAAAAAACAAAATATTTAGTTTTTATCTTTGCCAAAATTAGGAATAGAATGGACAATAAAACTTTAACTACGATATACTATGCTTTTACCAAAGTTTAGTAAATTATGGCATAATTGCTTGGGGTGAAGCGTACAATAATTGTGTTTATCTAATACAGGGTATTCAGAGGAAAATATTGAAAATTATAAACAAAAATAATTTTCAGCGTCAAGACCCTCCACTTACAGTAAAGCAATTATTCCTTTTAGAAGCTATATCTTATCATTATACTACGTTAAGAAATAAATATATAAATAGCAAAAGCAATACTAGAAATAAGAGTCTTCAATTGCCAATAATTGATAAAGCTATAAGCAAAAAAAATAGCTACTTTATAGCTTTAAATATTTTCAATTTGCTAACGAATGATCTGAAAGCACTTGTGATTAGCAAAGTCTCGATTAAGAAGAGAATAAAAGTATTTATAAGAGAGAAATGTTGATTGATCAAAGAGAGATTTATTATGTACTGTTACTTAACTTTTGCGGTAATATTTAAACTGTTATCAAGAAGATTGTCTCGACATCTTCCTGTACTTATTTAGTTTTTTAAGTTTAGATTCAAAGTTTTTTTTTTTTATGTACCATCCCTATGTACGACAACTAAGTTTGTCTCTATAGGATGTTTTATAAGACATATGTATATGGTCTAAATAAATTACTAAATTACTAAATTTTAACAAAAATGCCCGTCTAGGTGTGAATTTGATCGGGAAGGAGATGCCGCGGTCTGGGCCGGCCTGGCTTTATGCTTTCCAGACCGCTACTTCTCTATGGGGAGAGCGAACTGGTGGCGTCGCCGCCCAGCGACTGCGGGCGGCACTAACGGTGCGGTGGGGCAGGTTACGGCGCGCGCGGTGCTATTGGCGGGTTGCGGGTTGCCAAGGTTTTGCACAAGAGAACCTGCAGGTGGGTTACAATAAAACTCGAGGAGACGACGTTGGTACTGTCCACCATGGGCACCAGGTATCTCGAAGACCGTTACCGTCGCGATATTACTCTTCAGCGACCCCGAAAACACCCGAGTGACAATACTGGACTCATTTCCATCAATATTTACCGAGTTGTAAATTTTTATTTATTTATTGTCTTTTCGAAATGCACTTCCAAAATGCATATTCTTTATGCAAAAATGCAATTGTTTAAATAATTGATGTTAGAGTTGATATGTTAGTTAATAAATTTCTAAGATTCGTATGCAAGAGCCTTTTAATTCTAATCCTAAATTCATGAAACGATTCGTGATGCCCTGGCACGAAGGAAAGATGTGACTCTTTCGTGGCCAGTCGCCTCGTGCACAGAGAGAAATAGTGTCTCTGGGGCCGATACGAGATCGAAAGAATATAGGATTCTTGTCGATGTGCTCACTCTGGCGGATCGGCTCGCGAATTGTCACAGCGATAAAGATAGAATCGCAGCGCATAACCTCCTGTTGGGCCGCGCTGCACCGGAACGAAATAAAGGACTATTTCGGGGCCGGCCGTCTCGAAAGCGACTTGAGGTCAATCGAATTTGGAAATATTCGATTCACGCCCTTCATTTGACGATGTTGCGCGTGGGTTGCCGGGGAGGGACGTGCGTTGCTAAAAGAAACAACAGCTTCTTTTGTTTTTCCGGTTTTTTGGTACGAAGCCCTCGACGGGAGAGAGTCAGTTGTGAGCTTGCATACGAAGCGAATCATTCTTGAGTACTTAAATAAAAACCTCTGAATCTAAACGACTTGTTTCTTCCTTTACA
>CM053169.1:35896669-35910268 GCA_012977825.3 Pteromalus puparum | reverse complement strand
ATTTAGTTTACAATGTTTGTAAATGCTCTCACGAATCGAACGCAGATAACCGAATTAACATTAGGTGCTGCTTAAAACATCGATGGTTCATTTCTTTATTTTCTCGACTATTAAATAGATGTCCAGTCGATAGCGATACAACGGGCATAGGTGCGATAGTAATGCTATAAATGCGTTTGGAAAATTATTTTAAGGTTAGAGAACCCAATATCAAAGTATATGAGGCCGCGACCCGCGCCGTCATCGTGTCGTATACTTCGTGTACTTTTACTCGCCAGCGTGGCGCTGTCGCGCCTCTTGATAATATACACAAAATAAGTGTATGATACACACACATGCACAGTGTACAGTACTTTAGTAACTTTACCAATATACATATATATAATGTATAGTTGTATATGTATTAAATACTAAATTTAAATATTGCGCTTTAATCATATCTAAAGTCACGTGCATGCGCAGCCCATCACAGCCGAAATCACGTGGTCACGTGATTGAATGCATTTGCGCTAAATTCAAATTATAACTAAAATTGGAAATATTAAAATATACATGCTGGTTACGCATTTCGTAAAATCATTTAAATAGAGAAAGTAAAAGCATTTCTGTTGTGCAGCTGGTCACTCAATGCGCTAGGATAAATAGAAAGGCTCGTAAATTAGGGAACCTCTCGAGTTCTCGAGAATTCGAGAGGGTTTTATAGATGTACGTGCTCGAACAACTCGCTCAGAGTTTAAAACAAAAACGCGGCTATTGTGCGAGTCTCGGAACTCTCAGTTTTTATGAGTTATAAAAACTGAGGACCAAGACGACCGAGAGCTCGGTTGTGCAACACGTGTGCGCAGAGTGCGTCATCGTGTTCTCGCCCGCTTTTCCGAATTTCCACCTCCAGAGAGACCCAACCGATCGAAGCTGATTCGAGCGCGTAGTTTTCTAAGTCCGCGCGGAGTCGCTCTGATTCGTGGAGACAACATCCCTCCACCCAAGGTCACGCCCTCAACGCCAGCAGCGGAGGCCCTGCAACATCATCGACGCACTGGAGAGCGTCAGTCAGAGTCGCGAGTCCAAAGAAAATTGAGTTTAGCTTTTGAATTAATTCGTAGCTGCTTGTATTAGGTTTTTGAGACAATAATATATATAAGATTTGGGAAGTTATCCTAAATACTTTTAAACGTAAATTCAGTGTCTTCTTATTATTAAATCACCACCTATTAATTATTCATAGATTGAGATAGCATTTCAATGCTCAATTCGAATAATCCGCGAATTGCTTGTACTCACAAAGACATCGTTTTGCGCGACGTCACAGTAGTTTGTGATGGGTTGCGCATGCACGTGACTTTAGATATGATTAAAGCGCAATATTTATATACAACTATTATTATAGAATCATTAGAAAGTACAAAGGCATTTCTGTTTGGTCACTCAAAGCTAGGCAAATGGTAATATAAATCTTTAGAATAGGAAACCATAGAGTCTCGAGTTCACAAAATCTCAAGTATAGATTTATGTTTAGGTAAATAGAAATTCGTAGAAAGCTTAAGACAAAAACTGTACTATTGTATTAGCGAGCAACACGTGGTTTTTATGTGCTATAAAAACTAAGGACTGAGAGCTCGGGTGGCCAACACATGTACGCGAAGTGCGTCATACAGTCAGGCCCTTTGTATAGATTTTCCACCACCGCGTAGACCAGCTGATCGATACCGATTCGTTCGTAGCATTTCGTTAGTCCGCGCGGAGTCGTTCCGATTCGTCAAGATGTGTCCCTCTACTCAAGGTCACGCCCTCAACGTCAGCAGAAGAGGCCCAGCAGCATCATCGCAGCTCCGGAGAGCAACAGTCAGAGTCGCGAGTTCGTAGAGTTAGCTTATAGCATGAGAGTCGATTTAACTTTAGAATCTTAGCTACTTTGATGTTAGGATTTTACTTGACAATATACATAAGTTTTTAGGAGGTTATCCTAAAAACTTGTTTAACCTTAAATCACCTTGTGTTATTATTAATATCACCAACCTAATTTATTTTCGCGATTAGAGAGAGCATTTCAATGCTCGTTCGAATAAAAACAGTAAAACTCCCGCTTCAACAAATGGTGCTCCCAAAGTGATCGGTTTTGCGCGACGTCACAAGTTATAAGGTTGTGACGTCGCGCAAAACGATGTCTTTGTGAGTACAAGCAATTCGCGGATTATTCGAATTGAGAATTGAAATGCTATCTCAATCTATGAATAATTAATAGGTGGTGATTTAATAATAAGAAGACACTGAATTTACGTTTAAAAGTATTTAGGATAACTTCCCAAATCTTATATATATTATTGTCTCAAAAACCTAATACAAGCAGCTACGAATTAATTCAAAAGCTAAACTCAATTTTCTTTGGACTCGCGACTCTGACTGACGCTCTCCAGTGCGTCGATGATGTTGCAGGGCCTCCGCTGCTGGCGTTGAGGGCGTGACCTTGGGTGGAGGGATGTTGTCTCCACGAATCAGAGCGACTCCGCGCGGACTTAGAAAACTACGCGCTCGAATCAGCTTCGATCGGTTGGGCCTCTCTGGAGGTGGAAATTCGGAAAAGCGGGCGAGAACACGATGACGCACTCTGCGCACACGTGTTGCACAACCGAGCTCTCGGTCGTCTTGGTCCTCAGTTTTTATAACTCATAAAAACTGAGAGTTCCGAGACTCGCACAATAGCCGCGTTTTTGTTTTAAACTCTGAGCGAGCTGTTCGAGCACGTACATCTATAAAACTCGAGAACTCGAGAGGTTCCCTAATTTACGAGCCTTTCTATTTATCCTAGCGCATTGAGTGACCAGCTGCACAACAGAAATGCTTTTACTTTCTCTATTTGTATGATTTTACGAAATGCGTAACCAGCATGTATATTTTAATATTTCCAATTTTAGTTATAATTTGAATTTAGCGCGAATGCATTCAATCACGTGACCACGTGATTTCGGCTTACGTCACAAGGTAATCAAAATAGAGTCTGGCTACAGGTACGAGTTACAGGAGATAGAATTGCTCGTTCTGTGTTGTTTCCGCCTTGCTCCGAAAAGGTTATATAACTGCGACACTCGCCCTTCTCAGCTCAAATGTATATAGTTTAAAGTATTTCATTGAAACTACAAGTATAGGTTAAAGTGTTCTTTTTATTCGTCTTCTCCTACCTAATTATATCAGGTTATGGGCCCAGGCATCATTGCAACGGACAACTAAAAAAAAAAAAAGTTATACCGTTGCGGAAATACGAACGGTACGAAGGCGCCGTGATAAGCAATTTTGGAGCACCGACATTTTGAGCGTGAGTGCCGAGTCATGGCGAGTCGCATCAACGGTGGTATATTTTTGTCGATCGACAAATTAAGTGGCCGACAGAATTATAGAACCTGGTCAGTGGGCATGCAAGCCTATTTAGAAGTGGAAGAACTCTGGGATACGATAAAACCCCCAGAAGGAGGCCAGCTATCTACGGACGCAAAGAAAATTCAAAAGGCGCGTGGTAGAATCATCCTGGCCGTCGAACCCGACCTCTACGCCTATTTACAAGATACAGCATCAGCGAAGGATGCCTGGGATGCTCTCGCCAAAACCTTCGACGATCCTGGCGCTAGTCGCAAAGTCAATTTGTTGATAGAGATTTCAACAACCAGGTATGATAAGTGCAAGTCCATGGAGGACTATGTAGCGCGCATTATTGGAGCGTCGCAAAGGCTAAATGCAATTGGCACGCAGATACCGACTGATTTGATCGGTGCATTGATGCTGGCAGGCTTGCCGACGTCATTCAAGCCTATGGTCATGGCTTTGACCAATTCTGGTAAAGATTTGACTGCCGATTTTGTCAAAACGAAGCTTCTTGAAGAAGCGCAAAATTCCAGTAACGGTCAACCGTCTGAAAATCAAGAAGCTGGGCTCCATGCGCAGGCGCATTCGAGACAATTCCCGTCGCAAGGTAACTCCAACAGAGGGCGCCACACTACAAACAGATACAATGGATCGCGTGCGAAGTCCAATGTACGCTGCTATAATTGTAATCAATTTGGCCATATTTCAAGAAATTGTAAAGCTCCGAGACGCAACAACCCAAGTGCATGTACAGCTGCAGCAGACGACGAGAGCGCAGACGAGGACGTCGTGTGTGCGCTCTTAGCCTTTTCAGGCAATACTCACTCGGCGACTATCGACGCCGTTCTCGTCGACTCAGTGAGTGAGCCATCAGCTGGCAACGTGCTCCTAACAGTAAACAACAGGAGCAACGATCACTTGGCTCAGAAGGATGAGTGGATTTTGGATTCCGGAGCCTCGCAACATATGTGTTCGAGCCGTCAACATATGGTCGAATTTTTTGAGATCTCTGGAAAGACTGTAACCACTACAAACAAAGCTAAAGTGGCAGTTCAAGGTGAAGGAAAATTAATGTTGCAGTATTCTGGTCCAAGTGGAAAACGCTTAGTATCGCTGGAAAGAGTGCTTCTCACGTACCAAGTCTCACATGTAACCTGTTATCTGTCAGTGCCATCACCAGAAGAGGTGGAAGAGTTAAGTTCTTGGGAACGAAATGCCAGATCTACGACAACAAGAATTTATTAGCATTTGAAGGCCAGCTGTCAGTGAATAACATATACAAAGTCAAGTTAATTCCTTGACTTCTTGGATGACTATCAAAATAGAGGTACTCACTGGGTTTGTTATCGCAAGCAAGGTTCTGAAGTGCTTTATTTTGATAGTTTTGGTGATCTCAAACCTCCCAAGGATCTCATGATGTATTTTAACGTGAAAGAAGTTAAATACAATTACAAAAGATATCAAAATTTTGACTCATTCATATGTGGCCATCTTTGTCTCTACTTCCTGGCTGGGAGACTATAAAAGAGGTGCTCGCAGACGAATGGATTCATTGTCGTCCGATCAGTCATGGAAGATAGCTTCACTCTAAGTCTCTCAGGAAACTCATCTGTCTTAGAAGCACAATATTTTCCTTCGATTGAACTACCACAGCATAAGAATTTTGTCTTGGGATTAGTTGAACTTTTAACATTCAACTCTATTCCCAATGTCGACTTTTCAAATAATAAACTTCATTTGAGCAAAAAAGATATTATTACAATCCCTACTGGCAGTTATGAGATTGATGCTATCAATCAATTTTTACAAGAAACTTTGAAATCCAAAGGAATTGAATTTTCTTTGAAAGCTAACAACAATACTCTCAGAAGTGAAATTCACTGCAGTCATCTGATAGATCTCAGACCTCACGATTCCATAGGTCGTCTCCTTGGCTTTGCTCCTCGCATTCTCAAAGAGAACATTCAACACAGCTCTGATTTACCTGTAAAAATATTGAGAATCAATGCACTCAGAGTTGAGTGCAATATTACTGCAGGTGCTTATATCAATAATAAAAAAGTTCATACAATCCATGAGTTCTTTCCCAGAGTGCCTCCAGGATACAAAATCTTAGAAGTTCCGTCTCATGTGATATATCTACCACTCAGTGTCAAGTGTATAGATCATCTACAAATTCGAATTGTAGATCAGGATGGAAATTTAGTGAATTTTCGAGGAGAGGAAATTACCATAAGACTTCACATCAAATCAGTATAATGGGCATCGTTTACAATTCTGGAACATATATAAGTCAGCCACCATGTCAACGAGTCATCAGTCGACCGAAGAAACTCAAACCGTTAACACGGAAGAGCATTCAGTTTCTGAAAAGCCTAGGACTAAAAGTTCGTGGAAAAAATTCACGTGTATAATTCTTTGCTGCTTCCAGAAAAATGGACGAAATTCTAAGCATTCAATCAGGTGTCGTATTCGATGAGTCTATTGCTCATTACGATTATGAGTCTATTGCTCATTACACACCCATCAACCATACTCATCATTAAGCTTTGATAATAGTGATGAAATTCGTATTTCTATCCAACATCAAGATCTGTGTCTCTTACCATCACGTAGTTCTATCCATGTATGTGGAAAATTGAAACTCAAAGGTGGTTCCACAGCACCAGCTAAAACTAAATTCGTGAACAATGGCATTTGTCATCTGTTTGATGAAATTCGTTATGAAATTAATGCTGTAGAGATCGATAAAAGTAAAAATGTAGGTTTGAGCACTATCATGAAAGGATGGACTTCATTTAATTCGAATCAGAATAACATGCTAGAAAATGCAGGCTGGCTTGGCAATGAAGAGGACGACAAATCGTTTGTCGATGAAAAGGGAAACTTTGACGTTGCGATTCCGCTGAGTATGATCATGGGCTTTGCAGAAGACTATAAAAAAATTATAGTTAACATGAAGCATGAGCTCATTCTTACAAGATCGAGAAGCGACTTGAACGCAATAATCCAGGAAGGTACTACGACAGCTGGTGCTACTACTTATGAAGATTGTGAAGTAAAAATATCAAAGATAGAATGGTTAATGCCATATGTAATTGCATCTGATAAACAAAAAATTCAGCTATTGAATTTCATTGGTAAAGATAATCCCATCTCTATGTGTTTTCGTTCTTGGGAGATATTTGAATATCCTCTTCTCCCAAGCACGAATAAACACGTCTGGACAGTGAAAACTTCAAATCAACTGGAGAAACCTCGTTTTGTAATTCTCGGACTACAAACAAAGAGAAAAGCTGTAAGAACTGCAAATGCCAGTAGATTTGATCATTGTGAGATAAGTAATGTGAAACTTTTCTTAAATTCACAATATTATCCATACAACAATATGAATCTCGACATATATAACAATCAGTATGCGATTCTCTATGATATGTATGCTAATTTTCAAAAATCATACTATGGAAGAGATCCACAGCCGATGCTGACAAAGCCTATGTTCATCAAGAATGAACCACTCATTGTTATTGACTGTTCACGACAAAACGAATCTCTCAAGAGCGCTCCTGTCGATGTACGTCTAGAGTTTGAGGCTAAAAAAGATTTTCCTGCCAACACTTCAGCCTACTGCATGATCTTACACGATCGTATCGTTCAGTACAATCCCATCAGTGGGGATGTCAAGAAACTCGTCTAGGCTGCAGCAAAAAAATGGAGTACGCAGTAGACATGGCTGGTTTCAAGCAAACCAGAGAAGATTATATTCTAAAGGAAATTGCAATCATTCCTCTCAACGATAATAGTGAGCCTGTTGTTCTTATATTCAAAAATCCCTTCTCATGGAAAAAACTTTCTGAAGAAATGCAAAGGGAAAACAACGCTTAAACATAATCATCATGGCATGAACTGGAAAACCGATGGACATGACTACTCACAAATTGGAAACTTGCTTCGTGACGCTTTACGCGATGTAACAAAAATTTTTGTCATCGGTGCATTAAAACAGAAATGGCTTCAACGATTCAAATTTACTGTTCATAACATTGAACAGTATGGCTATCCGACAAAAATATATTTCAAGTGCGTCACAATAGTGCAAAATCATAATGCAAGCTACAAGACAACCTGCGCTTTACATAACGTCAAACTCATGAAATTGTTCTATCAGCATACATTGTAAAATAAAAAAAAAAACCGCTGCCAATTCATTGGCACGTAGCTTCCTCCAACGAAATTTATTGTTCCAATAAATAAAATATTGTTTTAAAATACAGTGTATGAATGCTATTTTAAATATTTCCAAGTTTAATTATTTTGTTGTAGAAGCACTAGACATCCATATAAGAGGAAGCCAAATTTTTGAGAAAAATCGGTCATTACATTTCAGCTCTTTACTGGAGAACTGCTTAACGAAATTGTTTAAAATTTTAACAGCAGATAGCTTTGTTTATGGTAAATCACCAAATAAAATTTTGAAGCATTTGACTACACTATTTTAGAGATATTAGGAATAAAAAAAAAAAAAAAATTCAAACCTTGATATCTCAAAACCATTGTAGTCTATACAAACTACCTAATTCCTCCCGCGTAGCAATATATATATACTAGTAGGGCTCCGCCCCCCTGCTCGCTCCGCTCGCCAACCCCCCATTTCAGTTTCTGTTTTATTTTTATTTTAAACTTATATTCTATATAGAATTTATAAATTATAAAAAAAGATTAAATATTTGTCCAAATTAAGAAAATAAAAAGAAAATTCTTTACTGGAAGTAAATGTACTGTTTAACATCTACTGTTAATGGCATCTTAAAAAGTTTTTTATTTAGAGCTTCAGAAATTTATCATTTCAATTTATATATAATTTAAAATTAATTTAATTCTTCTGGTCGTATCTATTGCCTCTAAATCTTTTTGCCAGACAAAATTATTGACTTCACACAACTTACTATATTGTGTAAACAAAGATTCATCGAAGAAAAATATAATTTATTTACATAAATTTAAAAAGATTGGTTTATTATTAAACTATTCTTTACTTATGTTTTGCTTCCTTCCTAAGGAAGCCTTGTAATAGTAATTTTTGGAGTTTGTGTAAAAACATGTGGGAAGTGTGTTTTGATGAATTTTTAGTCGAAAAATGGTGTTTTTAGAAAATGTCCGTACGGATGTATGTGTGTGTGTGTGTGTGTGTGTGTGTGTGTGTGTGTGCGTATGTATACGCCTGTTTCTCAGCTTCTACTTGGTGGATTTTAACCCACCAAGTCTCATTTTCTTTGTTTTTGCTAGAAGATAGTGGGACGAAAGTCCGTTTTTACAATTTATATACGCGTTTTTTTTTATAGTGATTTTTTAGTTTTGAGATTTCAGTTTTTGCCAACAAAGTTATCGGAAAAGTTAATAAAAGTAAATTGCTTAATATGTACCTGAAAGAGAATAAAATTGCCTATGTTTTTACCGTGAAAAATTTATATTATCGTTCGTCGTTCTTTTATTATACACCATACAGTGCAATTTTTTTAAATCGTTATAACTCAAAAACTAAATAGCGAATCATTCTAAAAAAATATATGATTATTGAAGGTAATTAGAACTATATACCACTTAAATTTTAAGTCATTTCATGGGGCAGATCCTGAGAAAAACATCAAAAACTGAAAAAAATCGTTTTTCTACGTGACGCGATAACTGGAGTAAAAAGGCAATAATCAATTTAAAATTTTGGATTTAGTTAGCATTATATAGCACCTTTATCTCTTTCTTTGGGTTGTTTATGATACCAGTTAGTTTTAATGATATTAAGCTTCAAAATTTTGTTTTCTTACCCTGTATACTCTATATAACTGAAAACTGTATCGCTTCGATCTCAGTTTCCATTAATGGATTTTAATCTATACTTAGACTCGTTTTTTGCTGTTTTTGTTTTATTAAATCGTTAAAAACAATATTTTCAGTTACGCATTGATTATGTAATATAATTATTTCGAAATAAGTTTATCCATCAAACGAAAATGCATAAAAACTTTATAGAATTATATATGAAGTAAAAACAATTTAGATATTAAAATTTAGATATTAAAATTAGCATACTAACATATGAGCATAAAGTTTTTTTTTCAATAAAATGGTCCAACTGTTCAAGCTGCTTTCAATTTATCAAACTACATCTTCTATCGTAATATCCATCAGATCGATCATCTCTGACTTAAGTACTTCTTTAATTATCCTCGGCATCTTAATTGATGTTTTGTTAAAATATAATTTTATCATTCTTTTGTAAATGTATAACTGAGTTACATGCACTTTATGATAACATCCATCTAATATTCAACATGGCATGACTGTATTAGACACGTTAAAAAAATATAATAGTTTCATTACATTATAAAGTTTTATACCAAAATATAATTTTGAAAATTTTACGAATTTTGAAAATTTAATAAATAGTATATTACGATACGAGTGCGCGAAGTAGGTGATTTTCACACGAGCGTATGTTGCCACCTGAGCGTAGCGAGTTTTTTGACACTCGTGTGCGAAATTCGATGTCTCCTGGCTGCGTAGCGTGCACGAAATGCCTGATTTTCACACTAGTGCGCGAAATTCTGAATTACACGCACAGCCTGCGCGAAACTCGGAATTTCGCGCACTAGTGTGTGAAACTCTGAATTTCGCGCACGCTTATCTGCTAAGAACGTAGATTCGCACACTCGTGTCAAAAAATAGTATACGATACTCGTGCGCGTAGGTGATCATCATACTTCGCGCACTCGTATCGTATACTATTTTTTGACACGAGTGTGCGAATCTACGTTCTTAGCAGATGAGCGTGCGCGAAATTCAGAGATTCGCGCACGGAGTGTGAAGAAAACAAAAAAAAAGCACACACGCATAAGTATATATTCAAACCATTCACGCTTTCGGCCTCGGGACGCTCCGCCGCCACCCCGGTCCAGGACTCGCGCTGCTTGGAACGCTGCAATTTCTTGCAACGTTACAATACTAAAGCTACAATATACAATATAGTACCCTGATAGTAATCCCTTATATTAATTGAGCGAGCGTGTAGTAAGTCGCAAATGTAAATAAACAAACAGATGGCTGAATTCAAATGCGGCTATGGTTAGAATGAGTATTGCCGATGCCCGCGCACGCCAAAATAATTTCACCTCAATATACAAAGATTATTTAAATACTGAGGTTCTGCTGGTTGGCGTAATAGAGCTGAATAGACTCCTTTGTGCTGGATTCGGGAAAACCAACGAGCTTAGAAATTCGTGTTTTTTCGCAAGAAATCGAATGTCAGTGATGAGAACTCGATCGGGGCGTAGGTATGCAGGATTTTCCGAATGTCAATATTTATCGAGTTTTCGTAATCGGGCTGGGTGGACTCATTTGCGCACGTTCCGCGAAACCGACCAATCCTAGAAAGTTGCATTTTCTCGCAAGAAATCGATCGAGAGAGGTTAGAACGAGAAGCCTTGATCAGGAGAAAAGTTATGACGGATTTTTTGAATATCAATATTTTGCAAATTCGCGTAATCAGGCTGGATAGACCTCTCTGTACATAAACAACCTATGAGATATACAGGGTCTAGAACGTTGTTTTTTTTTTTTTTTTTTTAAAGTATCGTATGGGAGTGGTTAGAACTGGGAGTCTTGTTTAAGAGAAAAGTTACAAAGGATTTTCTGAATGTCGAGATCTAGCCGGTTCGTGAAATTGGGCTGGATGGACCCCTTTGTGTACGTTCGTCCTAAAATATTGTATTTTTTCTCAAGCGATCAAGTGAGAGTCGTTAGACCAGAGAGTTTCGAATGCGAGAAATCCAAATACAATTTTCATTAATTCGTTTACGTTGGAGGCCTTAATGATATACCTATAATGATCTCAAAGCGTAATACCTCAACTCATCTAGTGTTACGAGAAATAAAAGTGTATATTGTTGTACCGATAAATAAAAAAAGAATTAGTAGTAATAAGAATTGTTATATTAAGGCGATATCAACGTTTAATGCTTTGCCAAACAACGTAAAAGTGTTAGAAATAAGTAAATCAAGTCAACAAAAAATACTGAAAGAATGGATTAAATCCAATGGTTGATAACTAAAATATATATTTCCGAGTTAAATTGTTATATGTTAAATATTGAAAGATGTATAGGCAAATGATGCTAAGGTAGTAAGTAGGCTACTAATTGTGCATTATACAATCCAAATTCGAGTCATATGGCGCGCCTGATCAAACCCTAGTAATAAATAAAAAAGAAATTACCTAAATGTAGCAGGAGTTGGAGGCGCGACGCGTACAAGCCATACATACCAGACGAGCAGACGACTTCACGTAGATCAGGTGCGAAAGCACGCCAATGTCTTGGATTTTAATTATTATTTTCTATTTTCTGTAGCTTTTGTAAATAACTTTATCTTCCTTTAATTATAAATAACTATTACAAAATGTATTTTTTCGTAAGGAATCGAATCAAATATGATTAGAACAGCGAAGCTTGATCGGGACAAGTGCTATATGCATGAAAGATTATTTAAATACTGAGGTTGTGCTGGTTGGCGTAATAGGGCTGCATGAATAGACGACTTTGTGCATGTTCCGAGAGCCGTCGGGCCTAAAAAGTTTTATTTTTTCGCAAGGATTCGAATAAGAGTGGTTAGAACAAGTAGCCTCGATCGGAGCGATTGCTATGAAGGATCTGAATATTAAAATTTTGCAGGTTAGCTAAATCTCGAGTGGTTAGAACAGGGAGCTTAGATCGGGAGAAAAGTTATGAAAGATTTTCCGAACGTCGAAATTTCGCCAGTCTGCGTAATCAAACTGGATGGACCTCTTTGTACGTATGTATATACACGATCCATGAGATCCACTTGGTCTAGAATAACGTTGTGTTTTTTTTTTGCAAGGAATCGTATGCGAGTGGTTAGACCAGGGAGTCTTGATCGGGAGAAAAGTGATAAAGGATTTTCTTAATGCCGAGATTTGGCCGGTCCGCGAAATCGGGCTGAATAACCCCTTTGTGCACGTTCCAAGAGAACCGTCGAGCCTAAAAAGTTGTATTTTTTTCCATGCGATCAAGTTCGCACTTTATTAGAAGAGTCGACAAAAGTCATGTAGAATTTTCTGATTATTACGGTTTTGCCGGTTTGCGTAATCAGGGTGTTTAAACCCCTTTTCCCGGTTTTCGAGCGACTTAGCCTAGCTAGAAAGTTGCGCTTTTTCATGAATCGACTGAGAGTGTTTAGAACAGGAAATCTTGATTACGACAAACATGAAAAAAAATGAAAATTTTTATCTGGCTCGTGAGATCAACGAAATCCAGGTCGAGATCGCGATACGAGATTCTCGAGCATTATTTTTTTTTTTATAATCGATCAACAGAACGCGAGCATGTTTTTTTATTCGATTGTTACGATAAATTATAGTCTGTCTTGGTAGTTCAAAACTTGACAGTATTTGAAAGATTAATGCAAGGTGGTCACAATATTTTGATATTTATTTTTATATTTTGCTTCCTCCTAGAGAAAGCTTTGTAATAGTAAAATTTTCGACTTCATCAAAAACACGTTAGGAACACGTTTTATTTTGTCCTTTTTGTTGTTTGTGTAAATCTTCAACACTAAACTATAGATTCTGTAACTTAATTTACTCATAATCTTTTCCCGTTTAATGTGTTTTTTTTTTAAACTATATACCTATATCTTCAAAACTAAACGATCGATATTCGATTCTGTAACTTCGCTATTTTGTAGATTTTGATCGGATCTTTCTAATTATTATAGTCTTTTGCTAAGAAAATGCTTCTCCAGCAAAATAATTAACAATGTAAATATTTGTATGAATAAAATATTGTATATATAAAGAATCTGTGCGTCCAGAACGGACGGGTGGTTGCCTATCCCCACTACACAGCGCGTCCTCAGGTTGCGGATAGAGGTACGGCCCCTGAGAAAGAGGTTAGCTGCGAATAAATCGAATAAGCAGCCGCGGACAGCCGATAGGCCCGGGCGTGGGTGTGATGAGCCCGCACTGGCGATCGAACGCATTCATCTAGAAACACTACGCAAGCACCACAACAACGAACACTCAACAATATTTCTTATTTCACTTTCTCTTCCTACCTAACTATGTCTATAATCTATCTCTTTTAGCACACATTACAAAAATCCTGCTGTCGTGGGGAATGCGGGAGCGATGACAACTGCCCCGAAAGGGGATGTGTAGAATGATTCGCCACCTGG
>CM053169.1:35829378-35896611 GCA_012977825.3 Pteromalus puparum | reverse complement strand
AAAGAGTGCAACTTGGTTTGAAAGGCGCAAAAAGAGCATAAATTAGACAGCGTACACAATGCGGGCCGATAGGCGTTGAGAGATACATGAAATAAGAAG
The DNA here is from genome assembly GCA_012977825.3 of Pteromalus puparum. Classification (NCBI taxonomy): domain Eukaryota; kingdom Metazoa; phylum Arthropoda; class Insecta; order Hymenoptera; family Pteromalidae; genus Pteromalus; species Pteromalus puparum. Next base: position 35,896,512 of record CM053169.1, on the reverse strand, counting down.
GCAAGTGGGGCGATTTACCAGGAACAAAAACGCGAGTATCAAAAGAATCAGCATTAGGAAAAATAGAAACTAATAGTAAGAAAATAACCTCGCGCCGAGATGTACAAAGGATATTAACGTATTAGGAAGGGTTCCAGGTAGCATCACAATTAAATGAAAGATGAGGCGCGGAATCTACGTCACAGCGAAGCGGTGAAACTTTTAAAGCTGTGGGAAGGGCTATTTTGATTAAGCTGCTAAAGCGTACTGAAACTGCGAGAAACGGTGAGACGAATCCACACTGCTGAACTCCATTTGGAAGGAACCAACCTAGCAACTAGTAGAAGCCGCGATCAACAAACTTAAAAAACAACTAAGGCGGGGAAACGATTGCTAACCAGCGGAACCTCACTTACTACTGGCGGGCACTGCCCTGACATTTGAACATTTTAGACTAGTACGCATTCGATTTAGAAAAATGAACGAATGCCGAAAACTGGAAAGATATCCAGTCATCAACCGATTTCTTAAAAAGGGAATAAGACAGGACTGCATAACTATCGGGGAATTCACTTATAGCTTACCTGTCTACAAGATCTCTCAAAAACGTATACAGCCAGACTCACACCTTCGCGGTAAACTATAATAGGAAAATATAATACAATAATAAGAGATAATACGGCGTAACAGGTCCGTACGAGCATCAAATGTTTATATTAAGACAGCTGTTAGAGAAAAAAACTGAGGAATATTGCGAAACAATACACCAGTTATTCATAGATTTTAAAAAAGCGTATGATTCTATCAAGCGAAGCAAAATGTATCAAATCCTTGTGCTCCTCGGCGTGCCAACAAAACTTGTGAAATTAATACAAATATGTCTGAACAAAAGCACGGGAAAAGTACGAGTAGGCGGTAATGTATCTGAATCGTTCATGATACACGACGGTTTGTAACAAGGGGACTGGCTCTCCACGGTACTCTTTAACTTAACGCTAGAGTATGTTGTTAGACAAATGCAGACTAGCGGGCTGGGCGCAACACTCAACGGAAAAACGCAGATTCTAGGATATGCAGATGATTTGGACATAGTGGGAGATAATGGCGAAACGGTAGCGAGAAACGCGGAAATACTCATAATTGCGGCCGAGGAAACGAGGTTAGGAAAAGGTTAGCGAATTCAGATATTTAGGCACAACTATAAATGATCGAAACGAAATCAAAGCCGAGATTAATAAGAGACTACATTCGGGTAATGCCTGCTTCTACGCCGTGAACAAACTACTAAAATCAAAACTGCTGTCTAAAAATGTAAAAATTAGGATATATAGGACTATAATAATGCCGGTAATCTTGTACGGATGCGAAACTTGGGCGCTCACTAAAGCAGAGGAAAACCGTTTTAGGGTGTTTGAAAATAAAGTTCTGCGAAAAATATACGGGCCAAAGAAAGATGAGGAAACCGGGGAGTGGAGGAAACTGCACAACGACGAGCTACATAACTTATACGCGTCACCGAATATAAACAGAATAATTAAATCGCGAAGACTAAGATGGGCAGGGCACGTTGCAAGAATGGGAAATGATCGCACGGCAGCGCGTATAATGAAAGGAAAGCCAAATACGTCGCGACCTCTAGGTAGACCTAGACGCAGGTGGGAGGACAATGTAAAAGCGGACTTAACTGAAATCGGGCAGGACGGCGCGAAATGGATAGGGTTAGCACAAAATAGGGATACGTGGAAGGCTTGCGTAGATGAGGCGATGAACTTTCGAGTTCGAAATGCCACTTAAAAAATATATATATATATATATATATATATAAAGAATATTTTATTCATTGGAACTATAAATTTAGATAGAGAAAGCTACGTGAAAATGAATTGGCTGCAGTTTTTTTTTTTAATTTTAAGTATATCAAGTCAACAAAAAATTCTGAAAGAATGGATTAAATCCAATGGTTGATAACTAAAATATATATTTTCGAGTTAAATTGTTATATGTTAAAGATTGAAAGATGTATATGCAAATGATGCTAAGGTAGTAAGTAGGCTACTAATTGTGCATTATATAATCCAAACTCGAGACATATGGCGCGCTTGCGCGCCTGATCAAATCCTAGTATTTAAAAAAATGCACCATGGGTTATTTACCGCTATAGGTTGTGCGGAAACGATACTAAAACTACAAATATACAATATACCCTGATGGTAATATTTTAAAAAACGCACCATGGGTATTTACCGCTATAGGTTGTGTGGAAACGATACTAAAGCTACAACATACAATATAACCTGATGATAGCACACTCTGCTGCAGCAGAGATCGCAGACAAAATTGCGCGCAGAAATTCCAACAGAATTGTCGCAATTACAGCTGCCATATCCCTCGTTAAAAAAAAGGATTGAAACGGATTAAGAAAAACCAATACGTTTCAATCCGTTTTTTGAATCCATTTAAGTCCATTCTTATCCTTATTGATCCGTTTCAATCCGTAAAATATATTTTTTCAACGTAATTGGATTGAAACTGATTGAAACGGATATCTCATAAAATATTTCCAATCCGTTTTTTGAACATTTTAGGTACGTTTCAATATGTTTCGATCCTTTTTTTTAACGAGGGATGTGCGAATGCATCGAGATTGTTCTCTTTTGAAAAATGATAGTCCTCAATAACAGTAAGTATGCATACAGAAATATTGCGGCAGAATTACTTTACATGTTTAGCAGACGAGTGATAAAATGTGTGCTATTTTGCCCAAGCAAATTTGCAACAAAAATATGCACTCGTCTGCTATGAAGATTTACCAATATTCAATTTCAGATAAATCCTGCTGATTAGTAGAAAAATTGCGAACGCGTATTTCTTGCAGGCAAGCGCAAAATCTGCCTTAATTTTTTCGAGTCGGACACGCAGCAGAAGAATGCACTCATCTGCGCAAAAATGATAATTAATCACAGATCTAGCCAGCATCTGAGCGAAAAAATCGTGAACGCGTATAATATATGAGGAAAAACGCGAAAAAATCTCTTTACGGGGGGCCAGAAATGAGGCGAAAAAATGTACGATATTTCTTAATTTTATAATATATGTTTAATACAATATAATAGTATATAGTGCAACTAGGGGGGAAATTTGGCTTTTTCTAGCGAGGGTGATATTTTGAGCATGAATGAGAGTCGAGGACGCCGTAGGACACGATATGCACACGAGTACTCAAAACATCTCAAAACAACAAGTAAAAAAAATTTTTTGATAATTTTTTAAAATTATTAAAACTAAAATTTTTGATAATTTGTTAACTTTTGAGCAGCGGGAAAAACGCTGCGAGAAAAACTCGATTTTCCATCCATTTCTTGTGCACGAAAAAGAGCCTTTTTTCCTCTGTTGTAAAAACCCACTTTTCAACATTATACGCAAAAAGAAGCCATATCCAAGGCGGAAATTCATTTATCTTAAAACTAATAAAAGTTGAGAACTTTTATAATCAATTGATAATATGTGGATTTTGGACTCTAGTGATAATTAATAATAGTTTAAAGCTTTTGTTAGCTTTTCTTAGCTTTTATAAACTTTTAGATACTAGCTAAATTCGCTCGCGCGCTTATTTTTAATGCGCGCGGTTTGTTTATTATAATGTCTTAAAAGTATTCAAAACGCTAACATATATTTCATAATCAAGTTCACATTTGTATTTGATTGATGTTTTTTCTCAAGAATGATAAGTAGTATTTTCTAAAACAAAGCATATTATAACGCAATCTAGTTTTTGAGGTTAGAAAATATTAATATGATACAAAATAAGCTAGAATGATTATAAACGAAACAATCAAATTATTAATTATGGTCGTAGAAAGAATCAACTGAAATCCCGTTGTCTCATAGTCTATCGATGAAACACTCGAATTATTACTTTCAAGGTGTGAATCTGTTAAATGATATTGATTAAAATCACAACATTTTTTATTATAATCTAAGGAGCTTTACTATCAGGATGTTGTCGCAAAAATCTTCAAATATACCATGTTTGTTGCAAAGAAAAAATCTCAAAGCTAACTTTAATAATTTGAAAAAATAGTAAGTAGTTTTGATATGATAATATTATTTCTACTTTGATAATCTTGCTTTATGATCCGTTTCGATTGAAAAGGCGATAAATTTTTAGTAAGTATGCATATGATTTACTCTATACACATCGTAGTCTATAAGACAACGGGACGGCAAGTAAGCATTAAAAGAATAATTTTGAAAAGTACAACCATCTTATTTTTTATAAACTAGTCAGCAGATTCCAGCTTACCTGCACTGACAAAAATAATTTCTTATTCCAAGCAGAATTAGTCTCACTATAGCTTCAAGATGAAAATCCGCTTTGTATTAATGATTCTTTTATATACTTAGGATGAATTTACTTGAATTTCTTATATTTATGATTTTGCTAATTTCTTTGCACGAAATGATTCGGATTAGTTTTAGAAAATTCAGATTAGATGTGGGAGAATCATGAAATACAACGCTGATTTTCATCTTGAAGTTATATTAAGATTGATTCTTCTTGGAGTAAGTAATGATTTTTATCAGTGTGCTGATTTTTAACACTTGACATTTTTAAAACTGATTTCACTACATTCATTAGCGTATATTGATAAAAATTCAGAAAAACATTTGTAAGCTATAAACATTAGACAATATCTTGAAAGATTTCATGACTTTTTAGAAGAGAAATCATAATTATAATACTAAGATACAAATTATAAAACTTATAGTTGCCAACATTTTACCTTGTAAAAGGTATTTTTTTTAAAACTGATAATTAAAACACGGAGACTAAGATGGGCAGGGCACGTGGCAAGAATGGGAGATGATCGCGCGGCAGCGCGTATAATGAAAGGAAAGCCGAGCACACCGCGACCTTTAGGTAGACCTAGACGCAGGTGGGAGGACAACGTAAAAACGGACTTAACTGAAATCGGGCGGGAGGGTGCGAAATGGATGGGATTGGCACAAAATAGAGACACGTGGAGAGCTTGCGTAGATGAGGCAATGAACTTTCGAGTTCGAAATGCCACTTAAAAAAAAAAATAATAATAATAATCCGAATAACCTTATGCTGTCTGGTAGCAATACAAATATATTAGACTTGTAAAGTTTTCTAACGATACAAATTATGGAATTGTTTAAATCTGAGAATATTATATGTTTGTTATTATTCAATTTTAATCAAGTATAAAGACCAATACAAGGTTCCAATATTGTGATCCTGCAGTGGTCTTTGTTGTAAAAGATATCGTAAAAAGCATAAGTAAAGTAATGACAGGTGTGAGAGAGAGAGAGAGAGAGAGAGAGAGAGAGAGAGAGAGAGAGAGAGAGAGAGAGAGAGAGAGAGAACGAGAAGGGGTCCCGAAAGATATAGCTATGTAACTTATTCCTCGCGCCCCGGGAGGCGTATAGGGTCGACGAGAGAGTGTATATATATATATAGTATTATATTCTAATTTAACTTCTTGAGCGCGCGCAGGGGGGCTGCCCAAGTCGAGGCCTACAGGAGCCCTGCCTATTACGGAGTAGACCTATATACCTGTAACGCAATTCCAGAACTACCGAACTTTTACGGTTCAACCGTCCCATAAGCGTTATCACTTCAAAATTCGCAATACTAGTGGCATTAGCTCTGCGGATCTACTGAATCGTTCATCCACAAAACCGAAGCCTGGCGCGACCTCTACTGCGGCTAGTCGCAGCTCTTATACTGATATCGCTGCGGCGTTTGCTTGCATAAGTACTGCAAGTTCGCCGGTAACGCGGCTCCGCCCGCTCCAAGCTTGTGGCGACCCGCTAGCGTCGAGTTTCCGCACCACGATTCGGCCTCAACTCTCTTCTCGTCACGTAATACTCCTTACCTACAGCGCATGGCACGTATAACGTCTCCTTTAGCGCAGAGGAGAACGTCAGTAAAAAATAAACCATGATCCCGCAGTGATCGCGAAATCAAATCGCGAGTCCGCGTCGATTCCACGGCAGTGTGCGCGTGCTAGCTCGGCGGTCTTTTCGCGGCAACGCTCGCACGCGCAGAGTAAAATCGGCCTCGAGCACGTATATGGTGTTATACTAGCGCGCGACGCGATGAATTTGTCGAAAGGGAAAGCCAGCAAGCAGCAGCAGCAAGATACTCATCGAGGCGATGACCGCATTCGGACCAAGACATTCCCCGAGCGACGTCTTAGCAGCTGCGAGATCTACTTCGTCACCAGGCCGTGCGTGTGTAATCAACAGTTCATTCAGTGCACTTACTGCTCCATCTTTCGTTATCTCTTCACTCTGCCGTTCTCGCGCACTGTCAACACTCACGCACGCGCTAGCTCTTTTGCTCATCCAGCCGTTTCTAATTTGTTCGTCGATTCCACTGGCCGCCGCTTAATCGCGCGCTCCCAAGATTCCTCGGACCTCGATCGTCTCTAGCAGCGCTTTATAAACGTTAATTAAATCCTCTCCTCGCGAAATCCCCTGTCTATAGTCTATATACTAGCAACCGACCGACCAGAGCGATACCGTCAGCATCGACTTTACGGGCTCCCGTACGTACATTTTCTTTTGGTGGTCTAGGTATAATTAACTTGCGAGATGCATTCGCTGCCGTGAATGCCGCATTCTGTCAAAAATAGCAGAACGACGCCCTCCGATCATCGCTCCCGACTCTCGTGAGTACGTCTTGGTCATATACTTGGGTCTTTGTGGTCGCAACAGCTGAGAGCGTTTATACGTATATATACGTACAGTACATGCACAGCGCGCTCCTCCTAAAAACCGCCTCTCTTTTTCTCGCACTTCTCGTCGAGGACGAGAAAGAACACCGCTCGCTGGCATCACAATACGCGCCTGTCTTTATAAATATCTCTGCTCGACGGTCTCGACGCGGCGGTTCCTTTCTCTCGCTCGCAGCGGCGAGTGGCGGCCACGGTCAGCCCGTCAAAACAACTGTGGCCGCTGTGCCTCCTGCGGCGCTATGCATTATCGCTTCTCACATATAAGATCATCCGAGGACTGCATCGCTAGCTAAGTACCAGATGCCTCATTCTTACGCGCCGCGAGCGTGTTTTCGCTGAATGCGAGCGCGGATTCGCCTCGAGCCACTCACTAGTGCATCGCCGCGCGTCAGACGATGACCGAGACGCAAGAGCGGCTCGGCCTATAATGCTGCGTAAAGACTAGCTGCCTAACACTTGCCGCCCGACGCGAGGCAAGAGCCAGGAGAAAGATGGAGAGGCACATGGACTAGCGCGAGATCAGAGTAGGATAAGAGAAAGGTGATCCAGGAACGGAGCGCGAGCGAATAGCGTCGCCCCGAGCACGGTAACAGTATTGAGCGTCAATCGTTGTTTGTCGTCTAACTGCACGCATAGTGCAGTGTAGATGTAAGTAACAGGCGCAGAGGAGCGTCAAATTTCGGCATGCAGTCTCGTGTCGAACCGCTTCGGAAAGAGCCAACGATATAGTGTACGATAGTGATATATCTCAGTGTAGTGCTATTGCATGCCCACGGCTGAAGATAATTCTACACATACTATATACAGCTCATTGCAATACAATTCTGCATTTTCGAGGGCATAACAATGAGCTTCGGTTGTTGATGTTCTTCTCGAAGGCCGAGAGTGTATCCGGAAAATTCTCACGAATACATTGATGTCACCAGCTGCGCCGTGGGCCGATGAGTAAAACGCTCTGTGATTCTACAAAGACGGTAAAGGTAATCGGCTTGAACACCCGATTCGAACTACATGCTGCCCGCTTTGTGACGATTTTTGTTAAAGCAATAAAGTATTCAAAATTATTTGGCTAAAGCGGCATATGCTGACTATTATCCGTTTAGAGATTTTAGTACCACGGTACGAATATAAACCGTAAGAGAGCGACGCGTCGAAGCTGTCGTTTCTAGATAATACAGCACCGTTTAACATTTAAAACTTTGTTTTGAATTTGACGTTGAACCAAACTTTACGGAAGTGGTTGCCATAAAAAGAAGTGCGGCTGTGACAACACCACCTCCCGCCCTCTCATGAGTAGACGGATGCGATAGTTCAGCACAGGATAAATCTTCTAAATCAAAGGGACTATGCTATTGAAGCCTTATGTTTTCAACCTAATTTGATTAATGGAAACTAATTGTCACTAGTTTGACAATATGATGTTAGGAATATAAATCATGAAAATTGACTTGTAAAAAAATAACGCATACCGATAAAGTTCCGAGTATGCGCGCTATCGCGCTTTTCAAAGAGAAAAGAAATGTGTGGAGCCTTTGAGGCATTTGAAGCATATTTAAAAAAGTCAATATCTATCCAACTAATTGCAATTCTCGCGAACTTCAATAGATCGCAAACAAGTAAACGGAAAAAACGGCACTTGTCAATCGCGCTGTCGTTGTTCACAGAGACAGGGACACGGCCAGGGGCCACCACGAGTCAAGCCTATACACTGGAGCTGCGGCAGCAACGAAGAGACGTCGAGGAACGATGAGATCGGCGGGCAATGAGCGACTTTTATGACAGAGGATCGAACGGGAAAACGCCGCAGCCGAGGCCAAGGGACGACGCCTTATCTGTCAGTGGACGCTTTTTTCCTTTTATCGAAACCGCGCTGCTCTCCAGACCCTTTGACGCATTGCCGATAACGTCCCGAGAGCATCATGACCTGCTGGAGGAAAACAAGGTTGGTGATCAATATTCGGTTACTTTCTTTCTGTATATATTTAATGCGTACCTATATAGTTAATGGTTGTATAGCTATTCTATAACGAGAAATACTTGAGGCTATACGTATAGTAACCAAAGTGAGGCAAAAGATAAAATTAATTTCGTATCTTTTTGTCTTTAAAGTATTATCGATAACAAAGGCTACTACTCTTCCCGGGAATGACGCGGTCACGTGCATACAAATTACTTTCCATTGATGCGAGATTAAAATGTTCACTTAAAAATAAAATAAATGGGTGGCTTTTTCGAACTCGAAAGTTCATGGCCTCACAACGTATCGTGTTGTGTTTCTAGATGAATTTTAGCGTTCGAAAGTTTCCAGGGTAGGCTCATCACACCTACGCCTTTCTCAAACCCGGTGTCGTGAGTAAGATTTCCATCGGATCTGAAAAAACTGATTGCGCTGATGGGGGCGCTCGAACCCACGACCCCTTGACCGGGAGGCAGGTGATTTATCCACGGAGCCATCGCCGGTCTCAAAATGTTCACTTGACAACAGCTTAATTCACCTTTGCTGTGCGAAATTAACGAGTTATATCAGGGACACGCCCTCATTGTAAACTTAACGCTGTTCTTTCGCAGCTCGAGAAAGAAAAACAAAACTTAGTCTATTGATGATTTTACGATTTAAGAAAATCAAAACTTGTCATCAGATAAATGTCCTTATAAGTGAATGAGTCTATACGAAGAAAGGAAAATGTCGGAATCATAATATACGTAGGATATATTCAAATTAATTACCAATCGATATAACTTCTTAGAGTTCATGCTATAGATTCTTATAAAATGTTTAAATTGTAGATTAAGATACTTTAATACTTTAAAGATTGAATTTTGAATTAATTCAAGACGGTAAATGAAACTCATGCTTCATACAACTTTTAAATTTACGTACAGCTCTGCTAACTAAAAAATATTGTCACGTATCATACGAAATTTAAATATCCTTTAACTACGTGTTTTATGCTTGATAACAATATTTTACCGATGTTAAAGGAGAATATCGTATTCTTTTTTTGAAAAGTCTGTTTCAGTCGGTGAAAGAGTCCTTTTATGACTTTCTTACACTCTGACGACATGTCACGTGCTTGTACGCGATTCAAACTTGCGAACTTTACTGAATCGTTCTATTACCGAACAGCAGATAGCTAGCCTTGAACGACTTTAAAACTTTTTTATCTCACACTCCATAAAATCATTGACATTATACCAGTTGTGTAAGTGCATTATAGCATAAAATGCAACGGAATAATAGATAGAGAGTGTAGCAATAAAACTGTTCCACATGATAATAAGTATCGAAGCATTTTTTTTGTTTATATAAACTGCTATTACGCTTTGAGCTTTTAAATCAAACTCACTTACATGCTTTTAGCAGACAATATTTTCAAATAATAATTTAATTGTACAGACAATTTATTGGTTTGGTGGATTCACAGTAGTTATTTGAAATATTAGGTACACAATGAATATCGATGATATTAAAAAAGGAGAAAAGATATATTATCACAATAAAGATTTAAAAGACTTTTTATTAATATTTGTATGGATAATGATAACATTCAAATCATATCATAACAATAATGGCTTCATCGATATGCATAACGAGGGAAAATAATTTTATTCCACCGCAAACAAACCAGTTAGCTTTAACGGTGCGAAATGGTTTTACAACACAGTCATTAAAAACAATCATGCAAATTTGTCCGTGGGTCAAGTTAACGTAGGCATTATAAAAACGTGTGCATCTGCGAAATGCTCGAACGCATGCATTTTCATTGCGTACCGTAAAATGTTAGACATCTCGCTTGGGTTACATCGATGCATGAATCATACGATGTTGATTCTTGGCAAAGTATTATCTGCGCATGAGATTGCATGATGTTGACATAAATGCGCGACCCTTGCAGACGAAATAGCAGGTGATTCGTCAAGTTCTGCGACGTCGTTATACATACGTCAACTTGACATGTTTTTCGAGGATTTCAGATTTTAATTTTGGAAAACTCATTTAATTATACACTCTACGATATGCAAACGTGGAATCGCAGTCTATTTTCGGTGCGGTTATCTTATATGTGGGATTCTAGAAAAACAGATTTTAGAGTGTGGATGTAGAGTAAGTTACATGATTGTTGAGTCGCTTTACTAATTACTATGAACGCTTTGTTAAACAGGACGCGGAGCGAAGCGGAGCGTCCCGAGTTCGTCGAAGACGACCTCGAGACCGCGGAGGAGCGGCGGCAGCGCTACAGGAGCATCTACGTAATTTACTTCACGATGTTTCTCATGTCGCTGGGATTTAGCATCATCTTGACCGGAGTCTGGCCGTACTTACAAAAGGTATAAGCGCGCGCATCGCGGCTCAATCCAAGCGAAACTTTAGTGCTTTAGTTTTTCGCGCTCGTTAACCCCGCACTTGCTACAGCCTTTTCTTCCCGCAAGTTTCGCGGATGATTTTTACGAGCCGACGTATAAAGGCCCTCACCATTTTCCAGATGAACTTTTCGGTGTGTGCGCGAGTTCTGCAGCTCGCTCGGATTTACGGCTCTCCGCGACTGCGTTCTGCGCGGGATGGCAATTAATCGCGGCAACGGGTTCTCGCCGGAGTATAATTGCCTTCGTACACGCGTTTCGTCATTTTCAATAATAATTTCTCCAGCGTGCAAAAATTCGTGGTCGATCAACATACATAAATATTCCGCCATGTACTATAAGGTTTCTTGTTCTCGGCGGGAGTAGAAAACACGCGCGGCATTGGTCGATCGCCGCGCGCGCATCACGCGTGTATTTGAGAAAAAGCTGCACGCGGAGAGCGCGCGCGCTTATATAAATTCAGCATCGAGCGCGCGCTTTTTGCGCCTCTAATGTATTGAATTAAAATTCTCCGGCGAAGCGATTCGAAGTACGCCGAAAAGCCGCGCCGAATTCCCGCCTGGGGGCTCTCTGCAGTCGGCGCGCAGAGGAGACTCGAAAAAACGACTGCGCTAAAAAGGCGCTTTCAAAGCCCAAAGGAGGCTGCGAAACTATACGGAGAGCTGGTCTGATGAGATTCTCGAGCTCGCGGAGACAAAAAGAGAGAGGGAGAGTCGAGGACGCTCGGAATCCGAGCCGCTACAACCCCCGATTTGTTTTCGACGCGAGATCGGTTGGCAAAAAACGAGGAGAGCAGGAGGCAAACAAAGAGCCTGCGGCCGCGTGTATCGTGCTATCATAGAGGATCGAAGTATAGAAAGTGCCGCGCGTTTGGTTTCAGTTGGACGAGTCGGCGGGCAAGGAATTCATGGGCTACGTGGTGGCGGCCAACCCACTGGGTCAGATGCTCTTCTCGCCGCTGGTCGGCTGGTGGGGCAATCGCCGGGGCTCGGTCAGGCTGCCTCTGCTCATGACCCTCGGCCTCTTCATCTTCGCCTCGGCCATGTACAGTGCCCTCGAGGTCCTGCCCGGCGACCACAAGCTCGTCATGATCGTCTCGAGGTTCTTGGTCGGTGTCAGCTCTGGTATGATGTGCTCTTAAATACAGCCTACGATCCGAACTTTGCCTGCAACGCGGTCAACGGGATTATTCTCGGGATGTTCCGGTGCACGCCGGTAGTTCAACAATGCGCGCGGTGGCCCGCACATCGCTGCACCCTATAGCGATCGTATAAGACTTCGGATCTTGCGGTCCCCAAGTGTGCATCGGCTTGGCTAACAATTTTCATGTGTAAAAGTTTGATCGTAAGCTTACATTGATTCAACGTTCAACGACAATAATGAGATAAAACTATTATATATACGCCCATTTGACAAGATTCTATTTGAAATTTTTGTGGTGCAAGACAAATAATTAGTGAAGAATCTCCTTTACTTCTAATTAGGGTAATATCTGTACGATGTAGAGAATATCGTGAATAAAATAAAGAAAAAGTGCACTCGTTTCGACTAGGGATCTAGCGCAGAACCTTGAAGCTTATGAATGTGTGTGCACTAAACCGAATTCAAAATCAAAAGATACGCCGAGCGCGCTCTCGCAATTAATTTTAATTTTCTTAAAACCGTTCCGAGTGGATTATCCTTTGCTTGAAAATATTCTTGGGAAGCCTCGCGTAACTAAAGCAGAGCAGAGAGCTCGGCTGCGGGAAGAAGCAACCCCTCGGGGCGACTGCGTTGCCCGTATCGCTGCGCAAAAGACCGGACTCGCGGCTCCTGTATACGTATACACACATCTATACATAATAGTTTTCTTTTTGCCCCGTTTCTTGCGCGAGACACGCGTTATTTCTTTCCATCCGAGGCTTACGCGGGGGATTTAAGAACGCCTCGGTGCAGCAGCTCGCTATAGCTATAATAGGTATAGGTATAATAATGCAATATAACGTGCACACCCGCGTCTTGTTCCAGCCAACATCGCGGTGGCGCGCTCCTATCTGTCCGCCGCCACGAAGCTCGACGAGAGGACGCAGGCTGTCTCCATGGTCTCGCTGGCTCAGGTAATTCGAGATTTTCTCCATTTTCTCTTTGTATTTATTTAAACGAAGCCGACTGTGCTCTCTATACCGCTTACCTGTTTTTTTCTTCCTGTCATTGCGCGCTCGAGGCGGCTTTCGCGATTCCAGAGAGATAATATTCAAATATTCAAATTGCGGTGGGGGACGCGCGCGCGAGATTCTTTAATGCCGCTCAACTTGGAAATTGCTATTTCGAGGGTGGAAGGGGCTGGGCAATTTTTGCAGGGCCGCATCGGCTGCTTTAATTAACTAAAATGCGCTGGTTTTGTATGCTTTGAAGCGATATCTATGATAGAAGAGTCGGAATGGAAGGAAGATATGACGCACGGAGAATGCCGATCGCACTACTGCTCTAATTTTGTTCTCCGCTAAAAAAAATTTTCAGGTACTTGGTTTCGTTGTAGGACCGGGTCTGCAAACCGCTGTAACTCCTTTAGGGGACCACGGCTTCATCTTAATGGGACTCCCTATGAATATGTACACGGCGGCCGGCTGGATCAACGTACTTATGGGAATACTCAATTTCTGCCTTTTTCTGCCCTGCTGCTTCAAGGAGCACAAGATCGCCGCGAGGGAGGCAATGCGAGATCAGGGAAAAGCATCCGGTAATCTTGATCGTTTATTCATATTGCCTCGAGAGCTCCGTGCCGTATACACTATACAGATATACGACGTGCACGCGTGCACCTGTGCGTGTATGTTTTTGTACTTACGGCTCCGTCTTTTTCTGTTTCGTCCAGAGAAGGAGACGTGGAAATCCATGAAACCGGATTACCTGGCGGCCTGGACCTTGATATGGGCCTTCTTTGTCTTGGTCTTCAACTTCGTGCTGCTAGAAACGTAAATATATGTTCATACTTTTGTTTTTGAAAATTAATATTCGTGCGCGCGTACTTATGCATCATCTGCGCATAACGACTGCGATAATGATGTAATCGCGCGGGAGTATACGGATAACTTGTGAAATTATTATAATGTTTGAAAATCAATTCAATTATTGAAGTAGAGACGCGGTACAGCGTAATCTCCTCTCTTAGCGTTTTTTCATTATTCAAGCATGGGGTTTTCGTCAAAGTACTTGCTATTTACGGCAAGCGATTAAAATTTCATTACTGATGCTTATTGAGATCGCAATGAGCATCAAATTGACGCAGAGTCCAATAACTTGATGCAGCATCTTTTAACTTTAATAAAGTAAAAATCTGTGGGACGTGCATCTATTCAGTTCGTTCACTTCGCGAGTAAATATTGTACATTATGAAAATAGCAGGTCAACGCTGCCATAAGTAACGCAGTGCGAGTGGAACTTTTCTCGACGCAACGAGTAAGACAACATTTTCAGCTCAGAGTTTTTCCATTTTACAAAATGACCGTCGTCGCGAAAACAAGAGAAAAGTCTCGATTGATTTTCTGATTTTTCGCTCGCAACCGGATGGGTATACTCGTAGCAAGCTGGGGTGTCTGAAGGCATGGTCGTTGAATTTTGCAGACTCGGGACATCGCTGACGATGGATCAATTCGCATGGGACAGAAAGCAATCGGTGCTCTACATGGGAATCCTAATGAGCGTCGGCGCTGTGGTCGCCTGCGTCACCTTCGTCCTGATAGGACCGCTCTGCAAAAGGTAATTGCACAAGTCTGACGTATTCGGGTCGATGGGACTCTCGACGCGCATCGCAAACAATAGCTAATAATTCGACACGCTTGATTTTGTTTCGAAGGTTCCAGGAGCGACGAGTTATGCTCTGGGGCGGCTTTTTCTTCATGGTAATCGGACGAGTCATTTGCATTCCAATGGGCACTGATCCGCCGCTCATCGCTGAACTTGGACGTAAGTCACACGCCGCGGCATTCCTCATTTTCATTTTTTATTTCGAACAAAACCACCTTTATTCCCTCTGCAGTCTTACTCTCTGGCTTTGTAATTTATGCGCGAAATGGATATTGGCCTGTCGGTAACCACAAATTATATTAATTTTTGAAAGACAACGGCCTCCTTCAACGACTCTACGGTTTCGCTATAAGTCTTTTGTATTTGCGCATATAATACCTACGCGTTTGTTCGACCTCGACTGCATCACTGCAGCGCGCGGCGCGATCTTTCTCCCTTTCTTTCTGTGGTTACAACGGGAGTTTCCGCGCACTGTTACGCAGTAAAAGGTTTTCTGTTGATTTTCGACCATTTGCGTTCCGACCGCTTTGCAGGCATCAGCGTGGAATTTTGAACGAAGATAACTCGAGTTTTTTTGCCCGTCAGGCGAAAAGCTATTTGAAGTCGAAATGAACAGAAACAAAAACGCTTTAATAATTAATCTTCGTAAAGCGCTGTGTTAATCGATCAAAATTGCTATATGCGCTAATCTCGCTATCAGGTATCAATTTAGCGACTCTCGTCATTTTTAGCACGTCCAGCGGAGAAACGGGCAAAAGTATTAATCACGCACAATTTATAAGTATAACAAACGATCAATCACCATTGTTTTGTCCTAAATTTAATTGGCTGATTTACGAGACCAAGAGTTTTTCCAGCGAATTAAAAAGGAATAAAGAATCTCGGAGAACCTGTTTCTCGTTTCGGTAGCTTGATTTCAAGCCTGATTATGACGCTCTTATGTGTTTCTATCCCTCGATCAATATTCAGAGGGCAATGATAGCCGATTTAGCCATGAATATGGATAACCAATGGTCCCGCTGGACTTAGCATTGATAAGATCGCGGGAGCTGTACTGCCGATGTGTATATACCTATACATATACAAGCGCGGCAAAGTTCCCTCTCTGTGTCTCTATATACCTCTCCCGGCTCCCTGCTCTTCCCTCGCGCGCCGTTTACCGGGAATTGGAAGTTTCGTTAAAGAGAAGCCCGGCTCGCGCGCGCGTCAATTAAAAATCCGATCGGTATTTCTCAATTTATTTATTTGCCGGCGAGAAGCGTCGCTTTATGGTAATTTAAGACGGGTATTAAAGCGCTCTCGGGAAATAAATTTCACGTTTAAAGAGACAAAGCGTCGAGATATACACAGAGAGCGATTAACATTCGGCGTGTCGGCGTTTGTTCGAATTTTTCATAAGAGCGTCCGATCGCGAGAAAGGGTTCTTTGAATTCTCCGCGTCGCCGCGCGTTCTCCGAAATGAAGTTCCACACTAATTAATTGGTTTCCCTTTGTTTTTTTGAAAAGGTAAATAATCGCCGTATCGTGGCAATAAGAGCTTCGCTCAAAAGTTTCGAAAATACGATGGTTATGCAGGTACCTATATAACTTTCTCGCTAGTTTAATATAAAACTCGGCTCTCTCGTCATCTCGCAGAAGGGTCAATTCTGTTAATAATGCAAATTGCTTTTGCACACAGCTCGAAAGTAGAAATTAGAATTTGAATTGGTAATAGAGAGAGAGAGAGAGAGAGAGAGAGAGAGAGAGAGAGAGAGGGAGCGACTCGCCCAATTTCCTTAAGGGTATAACTTGGCTGGGATAAGAATAGTTTGCCCCATCCCATCTCGAAATAAAACGGCAAACGCGGAATCGACGTTAATCAGTATAATTTTTATAATTTTGACGCCTCAATGTTCGCAGCTTTCGGGAACGAAACTCACGACCCGCTGACGAAGCTGCCGAAGATCGGCTGTCCGAGCACGCAGGAGTGGTGTCGCTACACGCCCCGGATGACGCTCGCGCAGTTCATATGCGGCTACGCGTTCACGACGATCGGCTACCCCCTCGGCGTCACCCTCATCCAGACGATCTTCAGCAAGGTGCTGGGGCCCCGGCCGCAGGGCCTCTGGATGGGCCTGATGACGGGGGCAGGCTGCTTCTCGCGGGTCTTGGGCCCGGTCTTCGTCGGCGTGATCTACACGCGGCTTGGCATCTACGAGACCTTCGGCCTCACCGGCCTCACCCTCGTCGTGTCGATGGTCTGGCTGGGCATCGTCGACAAGCGGCTGGTACCACCCGGCGGGCCCGGCGCTGCCGCCGGCCAGCCCCCGCGGGCCGATGGCAGGCACGATAGCGCCGACGACAAGCGGCCCGACGTCGAGCTGCCGCTCGTGCCGATGCCGACGAGGCCTGCGACGCCCTCCGAACGCCAGCAGCAGCAGCAGCAGGAGATAGCGATGGTACAATAGACAAGGAGGCCGTTTGACCGATGCCGCACACGCGCTCGAGGTATGTCATCCACATGCTATTTGTTTGGACTTGTTGTCGCTCGGGGCAGCCAAGGAGAGAATCGGTAATTGGACCCTTTGGGAATCCAGCGGAGTTAATGCGCGCGGGCGCTGACAAGTTTCGCCCGAGTTTGCAAACAATATACCCTTCCATTCCCGACTGACTTTGATCTTGTAATTGAAGTCAGCTGCTGGTAATCGCTCACGCGTAATTTCAACTGTAAACACGCCGCCGAGCAGGTGTATCATCGCTATGTGTGTGTGTGTGTGCGTTATACTTTTATAAGCGAGAAACTCGCGCGCGCATGTCAAGAGTAAAAATTCTCGTGAGGTCATAAAGGAGGAGCGGAATCAGTTATCGCAACTGGATAATATCTTCTGTCATTACCCAAAGTATTTTTCTCGGTATAATCCTAGGTCTCGGCCCCGGCACGCAGATTCTCTACGCTTCTGTTTTTACGAGGTGAGCGGGATTTTACTTTCACGGGATGCAGAAGATTCCTGGGAGAGAAAGAGAGAAGCAAGACGTGGGAAAATTACGAGATCCAAGCCCTCCGCCTGCCTTCCCTCGTACTCTCCTTGACGAAGAAAACTTTTACGCATCGTACGACTTTTTTTATAAGCTACGTATAAAAAGGACGACTGATAAGTTCGATAAGTTTATCGATGTAACGCGACGAGGTCGGATTTTTTCCCGATGTTTAATTTAGTTTTTACGCTGCGCTCGCCATACTCGGTGTATAGATATTATACCGATAGATTTTAAAAAATGAGATACTACTGGAACGAACAAATTAATGTCTTGCAATTTTCGAAATCGCAATGAATATAGCGATAGTTGTATAATGATATTTTTAAACAATGTTGATTGTTAATACCTATGTATATTTTTTAACGTTGGTTAAATTTTTACAACACGTCTGTAGCGAGAGCAATATAATCTATACATAGGTTTCTGATGTGCATAAGCGCACTTTTTTATAGATTGCTCTTCTTTATACGTATATTTTTATAGAATTTGTACTTAGTTAAGGGTTGTAAGATATATTTATATACACGCATAGTATAAGGGGGTTATCAAATTGCTAGTTTTGTATAAAAATATTCTATATATTTATTCAAAATTTTAAAAATATATACATATCTATATGAAGATACGCCGAATTCAACGCACAGTACACGCTCGGCATAGAATAATCACTAGTACAAATGCGTTTATATCCTACTTGTTGAAATATTGATATATAGTGTCGAAAATTATTCCTTATTTTCATTGTTGAAAATAAACACGAAATGTTGAAGCTACGAAATCGCGAATTAACTCATTTGAATGTACGCAAACCACCTGCAGTAGCTATAATGATATTTCTGGTTTGACTTATTACTTGTGGCATTATTTAGATCATTTATAACACGCAGAGAGTATTCGAAACGAATAATGGATCAGTTATGATTGAAAGCAAATCCGCTCGACGCGCTCTGCTCTGACCAATTAATCTATTAGAGTAATAACGTGTTTCGAGTGAAACGCTATAGCGAACTGCAAATCCGATCAAGTCCTCGTCGAATGAAATAATTGATCGCTTTTGTCAGTTATTTCAGTCTGCATAGAACGTGTAACTGGCCAAACGAAATCCAACATACCGATGCGCGTCTTTAACGATCGGGAGAGAAAATTCGAAAATACACGCGGTTGTTAACGCAACGGTAACGCATACGTCCGAAGCGTCGCTTCCTGAAATCCTCGCCGAAGGAATTATGCGATCGTTTCGCTCGCTGCAGTTCCGAACGCATACCTCAGCGCTGACTGTAAAATTACAATAATAACTCGCCGCACGAGCTGCGCCTCTCTCGATACACGAGAAACCCTTGCTCTTTCTCAGACTATACGCGGTCCGAGCGAAGGCGGATTGAAATTTTGAGAAAAAACGTGATCCGAGCGGCGTCGAAGTGAAAACGAGCTCTCGCGGAATGTCACGCCATGGAAAGTGGCACGTTATTTTCGAAACTCTTACATAGATAGCGCCTATAAGAGCGCGCGCGCGAGTGTGCATATATGATTCTAGCCAAGAAAATTCTCAACAATCCGAGCTGTTTCTCCGCTCGCGCGCACACACACGTGAAACACTTTCCGCGCGCGACCTTTAGCCGTGGCATTCCCATGAGAAAGAGAGAGAGAGAGAGAGAGAGAGAAGTAGCGCGACTTACCGTTAGGCTGATTACGCGCTGGATAAGAGTAGCCGCGAGAAGAAGAAGCGGCAGCAGCGGCGGCAGAAGCATTCGAGGAGAGTATAAGCCATATATATCTCCTAGAAGGAGCGAAGAGCTTTAGCAGGTCGCGAGAGCGGCCCCGTGCGATGATCGATCGAAGCCATAACTCCCGCGTCATCGAGAGCCTTGCTACAGGGACCGATACGTTAGCGGATCGACCGCGCGCGCGCTTCTTCGATTTTACGCGTCGAGTGCGTGCGCGCTTCGGAAAAAATTTTTCAGCGAAAATTTAAGCTGCTGCAACTAGCGATGCTTTACGGGACTCGTGCCTCGCGATACATAAATCGGAGTTGCCGGATTGGCTTCTGCCGACGCTGCAGCCTCGCGCGTAATATGTTTGCTGGGAATCGGGAGAGAGAGTGGCATCACGAGCTCCGAGGATTTTCTTTTACTATTGTATAGAGAGCTCGCCATTGCCTCGAGTTTTACCGGCGTTGAACAGCTTACTCCAGATATTTTTCATACAATCGCATGACGTATTTTTAGACGATCGATTATTAAGGAAGCTTGACTTATTAGACTTTCTTTTCGCGAATAACTACAGTCGAGAGCTCGTTTCAAAGATCTTTGCCACGCGTTACTTTTGTATGAAATCGTTACGAGGCTTTCGTGCGCAACGCTTACACTAATTCGTATTAACCTTATCGATCTTGTTATTATTATACGATTGACGATTGATATCCCAAAGTACATCATTGTCTACCGGAGTATCTCTCGTGCGCGTTCGCGTTCTATTTTCATCAAGAATCGCACGTGTAATAAATCGAAGCACTCTGTCTTGATCACGAACTGATTGTATGTGTCAAATATTTTTTGAAACGCGAGAAATCCATTAGAACCTCTGCGTTAAAATGATTTCTTATTGCCATTTCAGACATTCTTCCGGAAAATCTTCACCTCTGATGGACAGGGATAACTTTATACTTTTTCTTAACGAACGAATGTAAAAATTATATCCATATAATCTTGAATATCAACCGTATCTATTATTTTCAAACATTTAACTCAAAAGCACGAACTGACAGTTTGAACCTTGAAATAGAAGTTTCCATTTATATTTCAAAGTATTAGTTTGCGAATTGAAATGGAATTGAATCTGAAATTTTAAAGTATGTATTGTGTATTGTGTATCGAGAAATCGATCTTATCGGGAAGCACTGCGCGGGTAGATAGAAAGAAGAGTAGTTCTTTCCCTTATATACAGCTGTGCACTGAATTATATAGTGTGTTTCTTCAAGTTTCTTGCAGTAAATTTGAAGATATCTGCTACGCGAATGAAAGTACTGCGTATAACATTGAAATTTCATTATCGATGTGAAAGTTTAAGTACTCCGCGATACTGCGCGGAAAACTTTTATTTTATGGTCAGGGTGTAATTTTTTGTTATAGTCCTGCATGTGTATTTTTTTTAATCGAGGATCTATATTGGAAGCATAATGTTGAAATCGTTGAAAAAGATGCATTATATATTGTTGATTGTACGTTTATACTGTGATCGTTGAACAAAGGTTTAAGATTTATATTTGTTACAAGGAAGGTGATAATAACTAATATTAAATATACAATTGTTTTTGAGAATGATTCAAAACAATTCTAAACCTAATTTAAGAGCCATATATGAAAGTTGTATATAATACCTTTTTGCCTTCTTCTCTCAACATTCCTCTTCCAAGATCATGTTATACAAATGACTATGTGTTTAAGATACTGTACAATATTTGCATATATGTGGTAAGCAGACTACAACTGACAGGTTTTAATTAATAGATGTACGTATAATTACTTAAGTCGTCTATTGTTTGCATTGAAAAACCTTTTCTTCTTCGACAATATAATGAGTGATAATAGAAAAATATGTCAATTAAAAGATATGATATAACTTTAGTTCTGTTTCAATGCTGAAAAATATGCCTCCTCAATCCACACATCTATATATCGTCGACTTTCTTTATTCATGAATCTTATTTCTTCAGCAATTCGATGTTTTCCAAGTTTTCTAAAACGTTCATAATATGTACAGCGATTTGTAATGTATAATATATCTCCTGAGTTAAAAATGATATCGGTATAACTTACCTTGATAGAAATACAATCTCCTTTTATACCTTTAGGAAAACACTTAACTGATGAGTTTCTCGAAAAGTGCCTTAAGTTCAGTTTCTGATTACGCCGTGTTTTTTCATTTTAAATTGGAGATGATTTGTCAGCGTAATAAGTACACTTTCAAGAATCCGCTTGGGACATACACATCATTGCCTAACTGTTCCTCTGATATTTCATAATGTTTACCTTGCGCAATCGACAATTTTAATGTAATAAGTATCTAAAAGGTAAAATATTGGCGAATAAAAGTTTTTTTACAAAAGTAGTGAAATCCCCAAAACAAACATAACTGATGTCAAGTAATTGTTTTTCATATTTTTTAGTTATACGCACGAAATTTTAAATTACTCATCTTCCTTGGCACTTCCAAAAGCATATTCAATCATATACTTTCAATCCATGGTTCAGAAGCTATTTAAATAATTAAAACCATATGTACAGGCAACTTGTTTGCCTCTATATGAAGCCTTTTAAAGGCTTATGTATAATATGGTCATATAAATAAATAAATAAATAAATATAATATTGGCATATACGACTCATAAGATTTTAATATTTTTTAAATGTTTCTAATAACTTCTGAACTATGGATTAAAACTTAGGGGTTTTTGGTGTTCAGCGATCCCAAAAACCCCTAAGTAGCAAGATTGGACTCATTTGCATCAATATTTACCGAAATGTACATTTTTTATTTATTGTCTTTTCGCAATGCACTTCTAAAAGCATTTTTTTTTTTGGAAAAATGCCTTTTTTTTAAAGTAATTGATAAACTTAGTTCACAATGTTTGTGGATGCTCTCACGAATCGAACACAAATAACCGCATTCCATCTTACTGCTTAAAAAATCTATGATTCATTGCTTTATTTTCTCGACTATTCAAATATTCGCGCCTCGATGACCGGAAGCCAAGTGACCGGACGACGGGAAAGGATGAAGACCATGGACAGCGAAAAGAAATATACTGCGCGAAAATTCAACTTGCAATATTTCGCTAATAAAGTAATCTTTTAGAAATGAATCTTTTTCTTCAGAAAGATTAGGTATAAATAGCTTTCAAGTCGATAGCGATAGAACAGGCTTAGGTGCAACAATAATGATATAAATGCGTTTGGAAAATTATTTTGAAGTTAGAGAACCCAATATCAAAGTATAATAGGGACGCGACCCGCGCCGTCATCGTGTAGTATACTTCGTATACTTTTACTCGCCAGCGCGGCGCTGTCGCACCTCTTGATTTGCAAAGTCGACACTAGGAAATATTTTTACTGGCAGAATAATTCTACATACAGACATAACAGACATAAGTATAGCGAACTATAAGCCAGCGATTTCGAATGAGAAATGGTTTCGCAATAAACGTTGAAAATAATATTTACCATACGGAAATGAATAAATGATTATAACGTACAGCTCTAGGTATGTCTGCGTTATTTAGTCATCACCACTCCATTTACCAGTATTTATCAAAAATAAATAAGAATTGAAAAAAAAAAAATTTACTTTAAAAAAATGTAAAATCAAGGCAAGTTATACCTACTCAACGAATAAAAATCAGATTCGTCCTGGCCTCGTTACAACAATCTAAAAATCAAATCGCTTAGCATAAATAACTTGATGGGTATAAACACCGCCGCGCGTCAATCTCCCCTTGCATACACAAATCCAGCTCTCTCCATTGGAGAAGCGAGAGCCAGTAATGCCAGTATAGAATATCGGACGCGATAAATCACGATCACCCCCTCCGTGCAGCTCTCCTCTTCAGCGAAATCCAGAGCGCGCGATAAGTCCATTTTTCCGGGCGGGAGTCTAGCTATAACATTACAATACACACTCCGGGTCGGACTGTCCCCCCCATTACTCAGCGGGTAATTTCGTGACTCCGGATTTCAGGATATCCGCGTGTAAACACAGGCAAATCCCGGGGACGAACAATCGGATCAGGAGCGCGCGCCAAGTGTTGAGTGTGCAGTGCGCGGTACATGGGGTGCGTCGGGCCGTCGAACTGAGCGCGCTTACCCCTACCCCCGGCTCTCTTCATCCCCAACGCACGCTCGCGCGTATTTGCTCGTGCATTTTATTGTAATCTCAGACGCAGGAGATGCATCGCGTTTTATTTGGGGGACAGCAGTATCGCGTATCTCCTGTATAGTATAAGGCGCGAGTCGACCCCGAATACACACACACACACACACACACACGCGCGCGCGCGCGCACAGGCACACAGTTGATGCATTTAAAAGGGGACGAAAAGCGCGCGTAAATATACGAGCGGCCCGCGCGCGCGAGCCTCGAAATCAGCCCATTAAGGAAGTATGTAAACCCTGGGCGCGTCGGATACTCGAGCCTCGGCGGTACCGCGCACGTTTACCCCTCGACCCTCGTGTGCCCGCGATGCCTGTGTATGCCGAATGACTGACTGCGTGCAAGCAGTGCCGTTTCTCCGGTTACGCACGCTCGATTGGGGAGTAAGTCGCCGCTGCTTTGACTTTCGCCGTCGGGGGGAGTTTTAAGTGGCTAAGGGTGCCTTCGACACGTACGAAGAGAGGAGAGACTGCGCGAGATTCGTTTTATTGTTTCGTTGCACCTCGTTCGTTTTTAAAGCACAGTTTTTTCGGCTTTAGACGACGTCAATTTGCAGTTCATTTATTATTAAAGGGAATACCTATACCTATAGATAAATGTTCTGCTAAATACAATTTGCAAAATGGTCTGCACTACGTCAAGCCAATTTCCATGTGCGCTCAACGATATCCAAGCTAGTCGATAGACGATTCGGGATATCCTATTTCTATTATACACCTGAGACTACAACTGCTGTACGATGACTCCTTGCTACATTGCCCTCCTCCTCTATAAACAACTATATATCCCAAGCTATTCTTGACATAGTTTGATAATGTAAGCACTAGAGCTCACGGCAAAAGCGCAGCTATTTGTGAATTCGATTCTTTGAAAAGCGACACAAATGAGAGATAAATAAGATTTCACTTTTGCATCGGTGCTGAAATACTGGGATAAACTGGTCTATTTTCAGGACTTTCCTATGCGCAATAAGACCTTGACTGATTCATAGATGTGACTATATAATATTATGCTCTCTTCTATACTTTCGAAGAACTAATTTACTTTGCAATTTAATATTATACTTCATTTAATTAACCGGCAAACTTGATTCTTCAAGAGCTATTATTGTAATGACGCGATGGAATAAGTGTAATAAAAATGCTACTGATATTATAATTAATATATGAGAGGTATACAAGATAACAAGACGTATACATGCAATGTACGAACTGTGATATGACTATGCTGTCTTGGTCAGCTATGCAAATGCTAATTCTACCAAACAATTTGTAATATTATGTATATTTCTGTTTTTTTTTTCAATAATGAAAATAAAGCTTATATTTTCTATTCTATTCTATTCTATTCTATTATCGACCTAATCAATAAGGTTCAAGAATACGAAAAAAGATTTTTGCCCTTGTGATGATATAGTCGCAGTTCAAAATATTCACGGTATAATTTTACGAAATATTATAATGATTTCAACTTTGCCCTATTTCCGCAGAATAGAATAAATTTCTATCTCGCGGTACTGGGGAAATAAGAAACTTTTATACGTGTTTTCTACGTTTCTCGCGCAAGCTCACCAAACTTTAAAATTGAATTTCAAAGCGCGCGCACTTACGAAATTACATCAACAAAAAGCCAGTCCATCAACACGTGTTGTAATGCGCATCTATCCGTCCCCCAACATTAGGGTGACACTTTTTCAAACTTCTCCAAAACAGCCCCTAAAAAAGCTTATTACTTCCATAGCCCATACAAATGGCGTGCGCAAACCACGAAACAAACTCGATACACCGCCGCCACCCCAAGGGATGCGTCGTACATATTATATACAGCAGCGCAACTCCCTTCGCGCAATAAACCTCAGCACAAATTTCGACAGCATGTTCGCATTATTGCGATCGCTCATAAATCCCCGTACGACTTTTAATAATCATCCCCGCGGCTCTTTTTACATTCCTCCGGCACATATACAGTTCTCGAACGAACGAACGAACAATACTCGCTCGTCGCGCTTCGACAAAAAACACCCTCGAATCGCGACCCTCTACATACCTACTCTCTCTTCTCCCGCCGAACTCGGACGGGGGGATGAGCCCGCGAGAACGAGGATGGTGTGCGGGGGGCGCGAGCCGCAGTGAGTCACGCGCGCGAATCCATACAGTATTGTAATACACGTGTATACCCGGATGCAGGCTTCGCTTATTTATACGCGCGCATCACGAGGAGAGGAGAGCAGGGCGACGCCCTGCATCGAGCCATCGACTACTGGCCGCGTGTCGAGATAAGAGGAGCACTTTGTCTGCTACTGCCCCGCGTAATGCGGGTACTAATTTCGGTATTGGATCGACTCTCCGTCCTGCATAATGAATTGCTCTCCGGCGAGCTAGCGCCGGCTTTTCGATTCTCAGCTAGCTCCCTTCCGATGCAGCCGCCTGCCGCCCACACCATTGTATATATATTACATGACGCGCCAGATATCTGCCGAACGCGCTGCTCGCTCGACTATAGCTATGCGAGATGTATTGTAAGCAATGTACGTATATAATATACAATGTACAATAAATGGCCCTCCGCGGCTTCGCATTCCCCATGATGAACCGCTCGTCGACTTTTATTGGGTGTCGGCGGTATACTACTTATGATGCGCATATACGCGGTCTTTCCTATTTCTTATTTATGCGCCCGGCGACAGGGCGACTGTATATATTGTATAAATACGTGCGGGCGGCTTTTGTGCGATTGCCGAGCGCGTTCTTTCATTATTCAGCAGGTTTTGATTTTGATTTCTATTAATGTATGGGTGAGCGAGTCAGTTCGCCTATATACACGTGTACACTATATATACACGCATCAGCAGCGGATGAGGAAGAATACGATGCTGAATAATTGAGATGCAGGATACGCGCGTGGATGGATATATGGATGCCGCGTGCAGCAGCCACGGCGAAAGCGGAAAATTGCCGAGATTATTCATGAAAGATTTACTCTGCTTACCGGTATTGTTTCTCTTTTATATAATTTTTAACTGCGAATCAGTTATCGAGAGTTAAACGTATTATTTAATTAGTATGCTTGCGCTCATACTGCGAAATATCACGAAACACGTATAAACTATAGTCTAACGGTCAGCACGCAGTCAGTTTTACATGCGTTTTCAGCTTATATAATATTTGGATGAATGAATTTATTGATCTACCTACTTCATAATTCATTCAATATATGTTTTAAATTATCAAAGTATTTAACGAAGCGAATATAAATAATAAGTTTATTAATGAGGCTTTGTTCAACAATTTTTATTTACTATAGCAGCAGGCCAAACAAGGCTGCTTTAGCATTGATGGCACATCGCAGTATTATCTAGACTCGGCGCGCATATTGTTATATGAGGAAAACGGAAAATTGACCATGCTCCACCTATTTTCACCAGCTGCCAGATACGGAGAGTTTAGGCAATGACGAAAAGGGCTCGCAAAAAAGCCGGTTCAAAACTGCTTTGTTTTGGTAAGCTGATATCGCTCTAGCGGTATCCACACGTATACATTACGTATATTTTTTTAATTTATAACATTTTTAAGGTTAAGTAGAGCTTTTAGATACGTGTGCATACATGAATGACTCATTCATAAGAGTCAGGTGCCGACTATCCTTTTTGGTATATATAAGTGAAATTTTCTTTTACTCAGAAAGTATTTTTTTTTTTTAAGTTTTAAATTCATATGTACAAATTTTATAGGTTATGTCGGGCACTGCCTGAAGTCGTAAAATTCTAAATATCAGTAACTGTTTGAATATAATCAATAACTATCCTAATATCTCTTTTTTTGCTTTACGTATCATTCTTGTAAAATTTAAAATACAACTTCGAATTTAAAATCGAACCGCAACCGCGCCCTTTTTTAACTGACCAATCAGGCAATAAATATAACTCCTTCAAGATATGGAGCGATCAAATCTTTTAGCTAGGATCACTACTTTAATCTAGTTTTTAGAAGGATCGATTAATTTGTGGCGAAAAATCTTATAAAGTCCAATTAAACGATTTTTGCTATATATATTATATATATAAGTTTGGACTTTATAAGTTATATATAACTTCTTTTCATATTTATATACTGAGCAGGAACGCTTATATTTGTAATATAACTCTCGAAATATATAGATATACAAACAAACACATATTTTTGCATGTCCTCATCAGCCACTATGACAGTCACGTGACAGTACTATATAGATATACAATTCTGTGTATTTATCATCATCATAGCGACCGAGAGTTATATTGCCATGTTTAAAATAAGCCTGCGACACTAGCGGCTGCTGAGAGAAGTAAAAAACATGGAGTCGTCCTACCTACACTTTGCATTCTTTTAACATGGGATGTGTCACTTTTTATCAATTTAGTTAAAAATGAAGGTGTCTGAAGGCTTTTTATCATCCGCATCGCATTACATATCGTCCAAAAGATTGGCTCCCTTCTATTTAGTGTGTCTAAATCGTGCTGTAAGCACGTGTAGTATATATGTATATACGGTATATATAGATGTACTACACACATTATACCGTGACGGGCGAACTCTAAATCGTACGAAACACACCTACAGAATTTTGTCACAGCACAGAAAATCATCTACGGCATTAGCGTGATTGCCTACAATATCTATAGAGCTCCGATACCATTTTTCTCGCGCTTAAACTTCTTATTTCAACATTTTTCTAACCTACTCCATACACTTCATACGTAACGTGTAGGTAGGGCGCCGCCATCTTTGATACCCATGAGCCCGCGAAACCATATTTTAAACTCCCAATAGAGGTGTTCATGTTTTGCTATCCCTCTGTTTTTCTACAATGAAAAGATTCGTAATTCTTTGCCGAAAATGTGAAAATGTCCGTTTCTGCGGTAAAGTAGAGATGCCTTAAAATT
Source organism: Pteromalus puparum (assembly GCA_012977825.3). NCBI lineage: Eukaryota > Metazoa > Arthropoda > Insecta > Hymenoptera > Pteromalidae > Pteromalus > Pteromalus puparum. The sequence goes on along the minus strand of CM053169.1, from coordinate 35,867,754 downwards.
TTCTATTCTCCATACGCATCAAAAAAAGAATGATGTATGGATGTATGTAACTTGGAGACCAGCGCGAATGTAGCAGTCGAGAGCGCCGAAAGCATAGAAAAATCAAATCTTTATATTTTAAGAGCTCGTAATTTTTCAATCATACCGATGGATTCTATACGTATAAATAAATTCACTTATAATAATGGATTCATCTGCTAAAAGTCAAATTCGATTTTTCTGTATTTATGAATCGGTCGAGATGTTGTAGAACTAGTATTACCTGCGCCCAAAACCATCATCGTCTAATATTAACGTTTGAAATTCGATTAAAAAGTCAATGAATAATTTTCGTTTCATCTCGTTAACGTAAATTAAAGAATGCATATAATAAATGACCTGGATAATAAAATGACGATAATTGACTGTATGCTGTCAGAGAAAATCGAAAACTGCACCTTCTATATTATTCACATTATTGCATGCAAATAAATTATAATGCTCGATTTCGATTTGATCCAATTTTTTCATTACATATAGGTACATGACTGTTTTAAGAAGGAAATTGCATTACCTGTAATATCAATATTGCCTGCAAGCCAAGATAAATTTACACTCAATTTGGTTTATTTTGGGTCTAAAAAAATATATTATAGTAGTGACAGTAGTTACCGACGACAGCACATCGATTTAAAACAGTTTCAATCAACATACACAGCAGCTGACGGAACGGCCCCCGAACTTTTCTAAATGTAATCAATCGAAATTGAAAACACGACGAGAGATGGCCAACAACGCGGCGCTGGAAAACAAATAGACACAATTACAAAAGATCGAATGAAACATCGAAAAAACAGACCGATGAGCAACGTGACAATGGAATTCCCCGAATAAAGTCGGACGTCCCCTCCGGAGAAAAAAGTGCATCGACGCCGCCGCGCCGCCGGGCCGGGGCAGTGAATCATGCTGAAGCACCGGCAATTCATCCTAATAGATACCCTGATCGAATGGCGTTGCGGTTTCGAGCCATTGTCGAACTTTTTTTCACGGCGCTGTGTATACACACTAGCTGACACACACGGACGCGTATATAAACTCTCGCGGAAGTATCGGAGCACTATAGGAAAACGAGGTGAACGCGCGCCAGCATTCGGACATCTGCCATTCCGTCGACTGCTTATAGGTACCCTCGACTCGGCTTTATTAGAATTTATCTGCGCCGTGGGCCGGTAGCCCCGGCTAGCCCTTTCCAATAAAATTCCCACTTATCTTGCTTAGCGCGCGGGGCTTCACACTCGGCTGATCCGTAAATAATTAAGCGCGATCGCGGTGAGCGCGACGCGCGACGGTACAGAGGGCAGAAAAGAAATATATACAAAACCATCAGTAGCCCTGCGCCGCCGCCGCCACGTAGACGAAAATGATGCATAATAATAGTCACGAATTAAAGCGGCAGCGGCAGCTCGCGGCGAGAAAAAGCCAAGCTGCAGGAACCGTGCGCGCGCGCGGCTGCGGCTAGTCATTGTTACAGCGCGCCGTTGATTGCAGAGGCTGCAAAATTAACGAGCTTTCAGAATTTCCAGCCGATACAATGGAGCCAGCCAGCGCCAAGTCACACAGAGTCTAATTCCCCGACTTTAACCGCGACCTACTCCTGCAGCTATACCTTATACACACGTAACACACGTACATGCCCCCTGCGCATCGGCTTCGTGCTGCAGTTTCGAGTGTAGAGGGAGAGAGAGAGAGAGAGAAGCTCGCTCTCCGGCGCGAGCACGAGTCGTCGGCACGTATTTATACATTATTAATTTCACATCATGCCCGCGGGAACCCAGCCGAAGCCGCGAATCTACTCCCCCCGCGGCCCGCGCAGTCTCATGCATTTTCAAAGACTCGCCGTCGTGAGGGAGGGAAAGAGAGGAGACGGCTCGCCTCGCTAGCTCTCGCTGCAGAAAGAGCGCGAAGAATTGCCAAGTGTATAAGTACATTGTTGCCTATGAAGGACTACACACACCTCTGCTCGTGTGCCGCCGCGGAAGTTTGATTAAATCTTTGACTGCCGCTGGCTGAACTTTTGCTTTGCGCGCCGCGATATTTCGTTGATTAAAATTAACCGAGCCACTCCCGCGGCCGGCGGCCGAAAGTTACCTTTTTCCGAGCCTAGTTTTTCAACTTCCGGGAAATTGCATGGGACTCCGGCGGTCCGCCTAATCGAGCGCGGGCCGACTTTTAATTGGAGAATAAAATTAAATCCGGCCGGGGATTGCCGCTCGGAAATTTCGAAAGTTCGGCCTGTCGCTAGCTGTACCGATACGCTCTCTGGAGGAAAAATCCGTAAGCTCGTGCCCGGAGGCGCCTGAATGTATGCATATCGGAGACCGGAATGCACTCCTGACGGGAGATTTTTCATGCTGTTTTATGGCGCGTTACGTGAACGCTCGAGTGGACGTCAACGGGAGTTGAAGAGGTGCCTATACAGCTTAGCGGAAACGGCACCGATTAGAATACGAATTTGTCGCATTACACGCAGCTAATTCATTGAAATGTTATTTCGTTGTTATTGAGCTAACTTCACCCGCAAACTTTGATCGGAAACTGCTCGACGGAGCCAATTTCTAACCTCGAGCTCGAGCTTCCTCAACGGCCCGTTACGAGGTTTTTCGAGACAAAGCATCGGCTTTTGCTGCAGAAAGACGCGGCGCGCGGAGACAGCGCAGAGAGAATAGCTATAGACGGACGTGGCTTTCAGCGATTCTCTCCGCTGCTCCTCGATCTCAGCGGCCACCATTATGACTGTATTGTACCGTATTACCTACACACACAGTGTGTGTGTATACTGTCGAGGCGAAACCGCGCGCTGTCATCGTTGCAGCCGTGCCGCGGTGCACCGCACTGCTGCTCTTGCGAACTTCGCCCGCGAGACGGACGAGCCAAGCTTCACTGCTGCAGCATAAGTACACACGAGCCAAGTTTCCGCGCGCTGAACGTCCTCAACGTATGGCTAGACTGTGGGTATACGTAGTCGCATAATGAAGCAGGAATCTACTATATGTATACGGAGAGCTGCGTTGCTCGCGGCTCGATGGATCACAATTTTGTGGCTTCTGCACCGAGATTCATCTTTCTACCGAGGAGGAATCGTCGACTGATCAGAATATATAATTATATAATATGTATTCAGCTTATAGCGACAAGTTAATATCAATACATTATAACATAATTCTTATAGTTTCACTTTTTTTCATTATCGTTTGCGTTTCGTGTTAGGCATTTGATGTCTAAATTTGACAAATTTAAATGTGCATTTTTAATTTTTAAATATCCAAATTTGTATTTTATGATGTACTATAATAAAAATGTTATTTCATTTGAATTTGCCATTGTAGCTTAATAATTTTCAAGAATTACTCAGAATTTTCGTCGTTCAATAATGTGCAGCAATAATAAGCGCAGATATCATTAAAAGCGGGCAGCTTTATATCCTCAGAATATACACGAATAACAAATGTGAAGAGTGCTGATTATAAAGGAGAAAATAGGTTTGTAAAGCTGACGCGGATACATATTTTTTTTTAATTCCGGAAAAAGAGGCTTCGATAAATCACGATGAATGGGCGTCCGTAAACTGTTACACGCGCTCAACCGCGCGCATAACTATAGGTAGACAAAAAAATATTGTCGTTCCAGGAGTGCATTAAGAAGCGTTTTATCCAATTGGAACTTCCCGAAAATAGTCTTATATTCCCGGTCGTTTTTACAGAAAAAAGGACCCCCATACACAATGCAGAGCTGAGCCGACGAGCGCAACAAACAAGCCTCTGCACAATATAAATGGGTAGCTCTGGGAAAGCATACGGAAAAAGCATCGGCCGGGAGCTGGGGAGAAGAAGAAAATTGGACACTCTTTGAGAGCCATGACCAAAAATAGAGAAGTGTATACCCGAATACTAATCCACTTTGGCGAAGAAAGGGAGTAAGTAAGTATGTGAGGAAAGAGCGCGGAGAGCGAGGAAGCGGAGTAGAGAGAAATAAAGCCGAAATTAGAAATTCGATTTTTCGTCTGTGCGCGGATACACGCGAGAGCCACCTGAGACCCGCTCTCTCTTGCAGCGCGCACACAAAACACCCGTTAAAAACGTGAATTCCTTCCCAACGAGGCGACTACCGCAGGCAAACCGAAAAACACGTCGCTCCGGGCGCATAAGCTAAACACACACACACACACACACACGCACTTACGAGCGATCGACAACAGCCAACATAGGGAGCATCGGAGCTGGAGACGCGTAGGTAAAGGTATAGAGGAGACAAGACGCAACGACACAAAAAAGCTGCGCGAGCGGCGGAATAAAGGAAGCAGAAGGAGGAGGAGCGGCTCGGCTCCGTGTGTAGATGGGCAGATATAATGCGGCTGGGACACTTTCCTAGCCCGCGTCTCTTGTTGCGCAGCGCTCGACAGCTGGCGCCCGGAAACCAGTGTAAGTAGAGGAATCGCGCGCGCGCTCTCTCTCTCTCTCTCCCTCTCTCTCCGCCCGACACCCAAAATCCACACGCGTCTCGCATTAATAAGGAGGAAGCTCCTCGCGCGATACGACGATACGCGCACTTCCTTCCCTCACCTACACCCCGTACCCGCTGCAACGTAGTTTGCGCATCAGGGGCGTGCGCGCGCGCGTGCAGTGTGTCCCTCGGGGAAACTTGACATTTCAACGTGCGCCAGACAGTATTAGTCTATCTCAAAGGCGAGCGCATTGAATTTTCTCTCCCGCGAAACGCAACTGCAACAGCTTGCGGGGAGAGCTAGATGCACTCGAGTGCGTCAACAGGCCCCGGGCGTTAGGGGATGGATGTAGGCAGTCCTGAAACGGCTGAAACTACCGCAGCTGATGCGTGCGTAATACGCAGCCGCGCGGTCATGCGAGGTACGTGCAGTATAGTCTACTCTGCTCTGCTTTGAGCAAGCGCCAAGTTGTACGTACAACGTGTGAGCCGTTTATATTAGGCAAGCATCAAGCATGTGGGAATGTGTGAATCGATGCGCGCGGATAGCTGTAACAGCGTGATTGTTCGAGCGGTCTTTGCCGATCCGTTAATTAGCTTCTTATTTACGCGCGGTAGGTGCAGGTTCTAGCTGTGCTCTCCTCATCAGCTAGGCTCCTTCGTAACGCCGCGCGTTTCGGCGTTTGTTTTGCCCGGCAAAACAAGAAATTCGCCACGCCGTTGCTGCAGCTTCGATCAGGCGACGAGAAACTTCCGTCACGCTCGCACACGCTGCCAACAGAAATCTCGAGTCTCATTAGGAATCCGCCGGGTAATCCGAGCTGGCGGCGGTGCTTTTTGGGGACAGCGTACACAGCCGCTTTTTCCGCGCTGAGCACACACACACACACACACACAAACATCTTGCGGCAGCATGGCAGCCTGACTGCACAAGAAGATCTAGCCAGATATTATACGGGTGGCACGAGAAGCCCAGAGATACACATGCAAGCGAGAAAACGAGGAAGCAAGAGCGAGACGGAGAAAATCGGCAACAATGACTTAACAATGGACTCGGCGCCCCTTCTCCTCTGCTTTCATCCCTCGATTATATACAGCCTCTCCTCGTCCTCGTCGTCTTCCAGCAGTCGCAGTAGTTATACGTATTCCTCCTTGGATCCCCGCGGCAAAGGAGGACGTTTTTGTGACTCGCTATTTTACGTATTTTCCCAACATACCTGCAGGCAGGCTCTCTCTCTCTCTCGCTCTCTTATATACACCCAGTGCGCCCCAACCCGCTGCTATACGAGCTCTACGGAGCAAAGTGCACTTCTTCGGGATCGGGCCACCAGCTGAGGATCACTGGCAGCCCCATCCTGCACATACACACGTATACACACGTATACACACGTATACACATGCACACACAGAGTCGGAGCCTTTCTTGAGGTCCGCACAATGCGGAATAATAGGATTACGTAAACAATGCCAACAAGCCATTGTGGCTAGGCCAAGGGGAGGTTCGACTATGGCTGCTTATATATATATACTCCCGGCAGAGTATACACTGCACTATATTATACTCACGCGCGCGCTGTATACCGAGAAGAAGCTGCCGCGGCCGGAGACACATTTGCCACACCGCGTCGTTCGTGTCTCTGCTATGCAGGTCTCTGCGTCTGTGTGCGCGCGCTACCTCGGGGACCGATACTTTGCTCGATCGGGGACTCGGCTCAAAAGCCCACCTCTCGCGGTTCGTCGCTCATTCGAGTATAGCCGCACACGCGCAGTCTCTCGCATCAGGTATACCTATAGAAAAGCGAATGTGCTTATACTCCGACTGGTTTTTCGGGACTACTTATACGCCGGTGCTCGAGGCGGTGCATCGCCTTATACGCGCATCTTTTTCCCGGGGGATGCGCGCGTACGCGGCGGCATAGGCAGTCCCCCCGTCGAGCGGCAATGAAAATATTCCCGTTTTTTATCCCCCGACGCTCCGAGAGCATTATATGCGGCAGAGATCGCATCCTGCGCGCCGCAGAATAAGAGGAAGCAGCTCGCCTCCGCTCAATGGCCGCGCGCTGTCAAAATATTGCGGCGATCGGCTCGCCGCGGGCCCATTGTTCGGCATGCGTGCGTGCCTGTCGCCTCGGGCTGACTTTCGTCTCCTCTTCCTCTCGCCTCCGTCGCTCTCTCCGACAGCTTGCGGTGCCTACTACCGTGCGCAGGAGGAAACGCGCTCGCAAACTGGCGCGTGTGCGCTCGACTAAGCGATGTGTGAGTCCTCTCGGCGCGCGTGATCAGGACGCTTCCTGTGGCCACGAGGCTGACACCCTCCTACGACTTTTTAGGCCCCACACATGGCGGCAGGACGACTGTGCGGCTTCTTCCGCGGAGATGGCAGTTTTGCTCGGCGATCGAGTCTTCTCTGTTTTTCGCTGGCCGCAGAAAGTTGTACGTTTTCGTCGTCGTGCCGCTCGGCACCGCACTGGGTCATCAGGCTGCGCTGGAAATGACCGATCGGCAAGACGAGCCGCGAGGGTAATTTATTCTGCGAGGACTAATGGACGCGCGGCGACGCTGCGACCCATTGAGGTTTCCTGCGCGCGCGTACGAGGGGCGACCTTTTGTGTACAGCGGGCTGCACAGGCTGTATGCGCAGAGGGAGATCGGGGGGGTAGAATTTATTGCTCGTGTTTGGACGTTCGCAGCTTCGGTAAATTAGCGCGTGCGGTGCTCGGTAACAGTGCAGATGGCCTAGCCACACTGGCTTCCTTCATCGGAGCAATAAAACGTCCTTTTTTTCGTCGCGGAATCGGATGCTCAATCGTCGCTCTCCGATTTGGCAAGTCGAGTTGCTTCCAACGCTCGGGATTAATGGACTCTTTTCCCGGAATACTCTCAAAACTAGAGGAGTCTTTGGAAGTTTGACAGGCCGAAGAAGCGCGACAAAGCCGAGCCGGAAGGAGAAATCGATGCGTAAAAATAGAAGCTACAGCGCAATCAGTGCAGCTTCCTCCCGTTCCAATATAAGCGACCACCTGCTAGCATTAAACGGCCGAGCCGAGAAAATCTCGCCTGACTGCGCGCCGTCCCGTCGCTAATGCGCGACGTCCCGTCTCCTACGGATTCTCTTTCTCGCTGGCGCGGGAGAAAAACAATGAGCTTTTATTAGACGCCGCCGCGGCTTTTCCTCGATGAACGAAACGTGACTCTCGCTTTCTGACGCGCTTGACTTTTCGGCGGAAGGTACAACGAGCCGACTCCCGACTGTTTTATCCGCAAATTTGTACCTTTTCACAGCGCGCGCGGAGAGTCGAGCGAGCTACTCATTTCCGAGGCATTGTGCGCCGTTTATAGTTTCCCCGTTTCGGTGCATTCTCTCTCTCTCTCTCTCTCTCTCTCTCTCTCTCTCTCTCTCTCTCTCTCTCTCTTTCATTATCAATCGCTACCGCGGCCGCCACGGCGCGTTTGGGGGACGGCTTTTTTGCGCCGGCACTTTGTATAGTCTCTTTTGTGTCCCGTAAAACTGTGTGTTTTTGTGCGCCGTGTGTATAATCTAACCGATGCGCCGAAGAAGAGCTGAAGAGACATCTGCCTCTCGACTGGTCTACTACGAATCGCGCGTTCGTGAGTCGTGTAGTAATACAAAGGACGAAAAGTGGTAGGCCTTCTGCCCCTAGTTCTTGGTAATTTTCTCTGCTTCATAATTTAGCCCCCATTATCTGCTTAAGACTTATACTGTATTATACGGTGTCCCATAATTTTGCTCTATTTACCGACGTTTAGCTCAGAACGATACACACAATGCCTGCCCAGCCATCTTTCCGCCACTTTGTTTTCGCGAGCAGCTCGTTTCCAATTTATCGGATTGCCCGTCGCAATAACAACAGCCCTTGTATCGTTGTATATACGAATACAGCCCAAAAGAAGCAAAACAACTCGCCCCCGAAGATCATATACGCAATTCAATTTGGCCCCCGCGCGATCGCGCGCGCAGTATTTTACCTCAATAAGCGCGGAAAGTGCTCGCTGAAAACTCGGCCGCGCCAAGTGCGTCTTATATAATAATGTAAGTCACATCAAAAGACTCGAGCAGCGCAAACAATCGGCAAGGCGCGTCGTCATCCCCAGCAGTATAGAGAGGAAGAGAGCCCTCTCATCGCGCAAACAAATCAAGACAAGTGCTACAATCCATTTAGGAGACTCGCGCGTGAGTGCGGGGGAACAAAAGCGACGAAAAGGAAAAAAGACGGCGGCTTCGTGATATTCCAAGGACCCGGAAAGGAAAGTTAAAGCATCCTTTAACTTTCATGAAGTAGTAGGTAGTATAGTAGTATTGTACGCTCACGTACATACATGAATCATCGCGGTAAGAAGCTCCAGCATAAGCGAATAATATACAAGCAGGAAAATTAGACTTTACAAAATAAATACAAACAGCTAGCGCTGGGAGATAAGGCGCGTCGTGGGAGGCTAGAATGCTAGATTTCCAGATTTCCACCCGCGTGCGCGCTCGCGTGCAATCACCGCCGGCGATCTCTCGGTCACATGTGCGCGCCGTGTAAAGTATACGAGCGTGTACCAGTCGTTCGCGCTCCCCTGTTCAGCGCGTTCACGCTCACGTCGAGGAATAATCGGAGACAGAAGGCCGGCATGGAGGGAAGGGCCAATTGAATTTTCTCTCAATGGGCCGCCGCTCGAAAATGCATACGCGCGACTATTTGTCCGTCCGCTCGCGCGCTAAATGCTTACGGCTCTCGCTCACACTCTCTTGAGCCCATTCAAGCCACCGCGGCGAGCATTAGGCCGCATTATTATAATACCGAGCGCGTATGTGTGACCGGTTGGCTTGTTTAACTCTCTCTCTCTCTCTCTCTCGCTCTCTCCTATCTTTTCTCTTTCATTCTCTCTCCCCCGCTTCTGGTGGCGGCGCATTATATAATACGAACACCTGTGATGACGGAGAACGTGATGCGGCTCCCGAAGCAGGCGCATGTGTGGCGCTCGTCCGGAGATTATCTTTGTTTAGTTTCTTTAACCCTTTAAACCGCGCTGGCTTTTTTTTCGTCTTTGATGTGTTGTACATAGTATACTTTGTTATTTTTTCGATGCACGTCGCCCTTTGTTTGCCGAAACACGCTCGATCGAAGAAAAGAGCGTAACGGGATAAAGCTTATCATCGCGGAAAGGGCTCGTCGCCCGCTGCGACGATAAATGCGGGTGATAAATGCCGGAAAAGTCGTTTTCAAAGAAAATTTCCCGGCGACGTCGTGTGCATTATTTATACCCGTTACGAACAACGAGGCAAATGCAAATCGTTCCGATCTCAGTCGTATGCAGGCCTACTGCAGAGAACACGCGTGCACTAGCTCGTCGAGTCGAGGAGGGCAGATATTATTTGCATGCCTCAAAAACACACAGCCAGCTTGACAATCCAATTTTCCATTAGAGTGTTCCCTTCTCTGCGACACGGAATTCAATGCATATCCCCGACAGCGGACCACCCTCACGAACACCTTCGCTCACCCATTCCACGTGATACTATATCGAGCGTCGAATCAGCATCTCAATCCGGGAGAGTAGCCTGCGCGCAGCGGAAAGTCAATTCGAAACGGAGCTTATCTACAAGAAAGACGCTCTCGGCCGAGCGGGTGGCTGTAAAGAGCCGAAATTTACTGCGCAGCCATCGGCGGCCCGCGGCCGTGGCTCACGGCATAAACTCCCGGGAGCACGCGATCTCCTCTTTCACGACTTCCTTTATTTTTTCCCTCGATCCCGACGAGCTTCCTTAACGCGGATGGAAGTGCGTGCGCGAGCACGCATCGCGATTGACGCGCGGCTCGGGCTTCTCTAGCTATATACTATACCTGTATATACATATATATTATACACACATGCAGAAGCGTCGACTGTCCACTGCTTCCAGTCGCCTGCGCGCGAGGTTTGAAATTTCAGATAAGCCCTTTTAACTCACACCTCGTTGGAGAGTGAAGAGTATAGCGAGATCGCAGGGCAATGCGGTTCATTGTAAATTATTTTCCCCACCCCAGTGCTGCTGCAGCGCAAGTAGATGTGGGTACCTGCAGTGGCTTTTTGCGCTGAAATGTTATACGCTCCGCGCGCATCGGCGTAAAGAAGGGAGTTTAATGTTTTTCTCACGTGATGCTGCTGCTGCTGCTGCTGAGGTCGGACTGTCGCAGCGCTCGCTCGCGGTTAAGCCAACACACAGTTTGAGAGAGTATATCGACTGTTAAATGGGATCCCGCGCTCACGGAATGCAGCTAGCCACCGGACGATCGGAGAGATTATTTCTAGTTGGCCAGAAAATGAGACGGGGATTGCGGCCTCTATATGCAGTATCGTGAGATTAGATTTTCTCGATTTCGTTTTAGCTATCCGCGCGCGAGCTCCTTTACCGTTGTTTCCTTGTAAGCGGGATCGAGATAGCTAGGTATACGCTATATATATACGGCTTGAAAGCCCCTCAGCCTCTTTATAGAGCTTATGAAACGACGCGATTTTTCATTACCCTACTCTGAGCTGCCGCGTCGTCTTGGTCTCGGTAACGCAAAGTGTGAATAAACAAGCAAGTGCACAATAATCGGCGGGGACGGATTCCATTAATTGCAGCGACGCGCTCAATCCTCTCGCATTACAATATCTTGCTGCACACAATGCAACACAATGTGATCCGTATTGTAATTCATTCGTCGAATTTCTACAAATCATCGAAACCGGAGAGGGAGCGCGCTGCGCGTGCCATTAAAAGGCCAACAATAGACCATCAATGTTTGCCCAATCTGTCCCACGCGAGCCCAATCACACAGAATGATTTCCATATATAAATTCCAGCTTCGCTCCCTCTCTTTCTCCAGTCGAGAGAAAGCAAAGCTCCTTCGACCACACGCCGCAGATAGCAAATAATTTATTTACAGCCCGGCATCATGAATTCGGTCACGCTCGCGCATACACAGAGAGCAATATGCAGTAAAGGACCCGCCGCAGCGCTCGCAGAACGCTCGAAATCGTGCGCGCGGCGCTCCGCATAGTTAGGATCATAGGGAGCGAGCCTTAATTCGGTACGAGAGCAACAAAAAAAAAAAAACGAGGCGCACGGGACTCCATCGATGCGGCATCTGTCCCCGGAGCGCATCCTTCTGTGGCTCGCACGCCCCCTTTCATCCCTAACCCTAAAATATTCAAATCGCGATGCGCGCAGAGCGGCGCGGCCGATACAAAGGAAGCAGCTAGCTCTCGCGTCGAGATAGCGGCGTCAGCCTGTGGCAGGGATTACGGGATTAAAAGTTTTTCGAGGGAGGGTATGGCCGGCCTAGGATGAGCAGAATGAGCAGAATGAGCAGAGCGCAGACAGGGAAAGTGGGCGTGCGCCCGCTTGCTGCGCGGATCGTGTGTGAACCTCCAAGACAAAGGGCAGAAGCGCGCCCGGCGTGTAATTGCACGTACACGCGTTCGCCGGAGAGAGATAAACCGGGGCGAAGGAGGGAACGAGTATAACGAGCTTGTGTGAGCTTGTGTGCGTGTGCTACGAGCTGGCGGTCTGCACACGGCTACTCACTTACGTGTTTTTTTACTTTTTGAGCCGGTGCCGCGCGCTGTATTTCTAGCTATTTATTCAGCGGTTTCTGGGCTGCTTTTTTTAATCGAGTTCGGCAGTATATTTTTGCATCCGTTTGCGCAGCGGCACATGTAAACACAGAACAGCAAAGCTGAAAGCGCTTTACTTTTCAACGAATCCCTAATTCGCACGTTTGAAACAACCAAAATTAATAACGCGGCACATGATTGTTACTCGTGCCCAATAAGTACAATACGCGAGCACAATGGAAAGCTCAACAATCGTCGCCATGAATTTCCAACAGCTGAGAAACCGTTGAAATTCATCGCGCGCGCGCGCGCGCGCGCAACCTACATCGAACAGCGAAAAATTATCCTCCCATTCAGTACAACATAACAGCGAGACCCCCCAATAAATAACCCGGCGAAAACAAAAAGCGCCTCGGCTGCGTGCAGCTTTTCGTCGAGCGCACTAGATACACATACGAATTGCATTACACAAGCCTCCGGAGCGACGCTCTTCCCTTTTGTTCTCCCTCACCTGCAGCCGTAGGTTTCGCACTGTGCGCCGCGCGCGCGCCCAACAAAGCCGGTTTACCTATACACATAATGCACTTTAGGAAGAGGCTGCTGCAGCCGGTCACCTCATTCTCTTTAACGATCTCTCCAGCTCTCACTGAGGAATGATCAAAATATTTGGCCGGACCCACTGCGGCGAATTCTCGCCCAAATGGAAGATAAACGAGGCTCCTATATAGGACCTATAGGGACCACCAGCGGCTTCGCGCGTACGCTGTATTGTAATGTATGTACACACAGTGGATCGGCGCGAGCCCATTCAAAAGTGACAGGACTCCACTGCGTGGGCGCGCGCGCACCCCCCGAAACGCGCTTCCGCATCCTCGACGCACACGTACGCGAGTATACAATAAAAGGGGGGAGGGGGCAAGACAGAGACGCGGGAGTGTCGCTGTCGCGCGCCGGAAACTTCACGACGCACGCGTTGCATCCACAAAAGCATCTGATGCTGATCGCAGTGCCGAGCGCGTGCGGGATCGTCTTGACACCCGTAGGTGCGATTTCCCTCTCGCTGCGCGCACTCCGTCTTCTTCGTTTTTTATCCTCTTAGCTAGCCTTTCGTAGCTCCTTTCGTATTCTTCCGCCGAGACGGCTGCCACACGTCCCTCTCTCAGCTCTCTCGCAGCTCTCTCGCAGCTCTCTCGCGCGAGGGGATTAGCGTCTACTATAGTCGCACTTATTTCTATTCCGAGTGGGCGCCCACTGCTCTGCCTTATTCTTCTTCTATTATCCGCATCCTCTCCTCGCGCGGGCTTTGTTCTTTCCTCGAGAGGGTAGATCTAGCAAGAATATACCCGAGATACCAACACCTCGCGCTGGCGCAGGATTATTACAGCCGCGCAGTCGAGGATGATCGAGCGGTCGTGTTGTGGCTGTCGAAAGAGGTGTGTGTGTGTGTGTGTGTGTGCCTATACTTGTACACATCCTCTCGAGTTGAGACGCGCGGGGTACGTGGCAGCTTGTGGATAGGAGATGTCGTACACACCAGGGGTGTCACTTCCACTATGGAAGGTATGGAGCACTCCATACCTCAAGTTTTTCAAGGTATGGAATTCCATAGCTGAAATTAGGAAAACTAAATACCCCATATAAATAAATCGCAAGCCCTTAAACCTCAATACCCCACATCTTATAGTTCAATAAATAAGTTGAGTATATACACTGCAAACTCTTAAACCTTAATACCCCACGAGTAATGCGAACAAATTTGAAATTACATCATCAAAAGCAAAGGGATTCTCAAAACATTTACAAACCTTCGAAACATATTTTTTGCTTACAACTATGATTAATATTTTTGAGGCAATTGAACTACTGAATACACAGTTACAAAAGTCACAACTATGTCTAAATGAATCAAATAAGCTTGTCGAGATTAGCACGAAAAATCTTGAAACGCAACGAGATCAGAAGTTTGAAGTTATTTGGAAGGAAGCAAACAAAGGTATTGCAAAATTTAATGTAGAAGAGCCTTCTGTACGCCGCGAAAGAAAAACTCCACGCCGTTTTGATTCATCAAGCGAAGCTCATATTTTTGATACGCCGGAAGATAACTACAGAAAAATTTATTTTGAAGTTTATGACAAGGTTCTAATGTCTTTAAACACACGATTTGAGACAGAAACTATAAATTTATTAAGTAAATTTGAGAACTTTCTTATTGGAAAAAATAATATAAATGTTTTAGATATTACTAATTTGTACAATACTCAGAAATAGAATGAATCGAAAGAAGACAATTTTGACGCACAGTTGTTAACTAATCAGAGAGATTTGTTTTTAAATTACGCGAAGAATAATAATGTTCAGCTTGAAAGTGTGAAAGACGTCGTTGCTTTTTTAAAATCAGAAAAGTCTTATCGGTTAATTTTTAATGAATATACAAAGTTGGTTAGACTTTTATTGACAATTCCAGGATCCACGTGCACTAATGAACGCTCGTTTTCGACGCTCCGTTTTCTTAAAACTTACACGAGAGCAACTATGGGTCAAGATAGGTTAAATCACTATGCTATTTTATATGTTTATCGCGACCGAGTTGAAGCTTTGAATATAGGTGATTTAATGAACAAATTCATACTTAAAAATCAGCATAGAAAAAATACATTTGCTATTATTAAACAATAGCCGAGCATAACGTTTCACGCGTTATTGTTGATAATAGTCATACGCATCAAATTGTGCGTTGTGCAATTCTTGAAATGTAATTTCACGTATTCATAAGTTGTTATAATGTTTAAATGTTAATAATATGTAACGGGTTGCAATGTATGGTGCCAAACACATTTAATAAATAAACTATGATGTTCAAACTTGATTGTATTACTCTGATGTGAGATGTGAGTATTTAGATTCAATTATTTCGCGATTCGTTTCGTCTAATTATTATATACGATACATACTTCTCTATAAAAATTTATTTATTGAATATATGTGGGGTATTAAGGTTTACGAGTTCGCGGTTTTATTAAGTATTTATTAATTTGACTATAATATTGGAGATGAAGTTGCAAAAGTTTACTTTTTTGTACGTGGGGCTTTAACAATTATGGGTTATTTACTCGATTTGTTTATTAAACTGTAAGACGTGGGGTATTGGGGATTGAGATTTCGCGTTTAACTTTATCACAGCGATTTTCCATACCTCAGATTTTTACAAAGTGACACGCCTGGTACACACAAAGGCACACACACATATTTGGCTGACAGCCAAAATGCGACACAAGTCCAGTTTTTGTTTTTATGCAAGAAAACGATTTATTCAATGTTCAGATATGTAAAATCAAAGCAACTATTTGTTATACTTTGCAATGCCACAAGCCGTTAAAGTTAATGTCGGAAATTGTTGACTCAATTATATAATATATTATTTTCTGAGGTTTTTGCCCGCGAAACGCGCATTTATTGCAAAAGGCAATCGATCGATACACCAGCCATATACACAATTAACGTTACTGGAAGATCGATCGTTGCTAAAATAACCTTTGCGATGTCGAAAGTGGGTTAAAAGGCAATATTTTCTTGTATAAATAAATAAAACTAAGTATAAAAGAAGCCACCGAATAAACCATGTATTTCATATGGACTTTTTTCTTATCGCATATAT
Source organism: Pteromalus puparum (assembly GCA_012977825.3). Lineage (NCBI taxonomy): Eukaryota > Metazoa > Arthropoda > Insecta > Hymenoptera > Pteromalidae > Pteromalus > Pteromalus puparum. The sequence goes on along the minus strand of CM053169.1, from coordinate 35,852,033 downwards.
TTTATAATATTCATTATTATCATATATCGCTTAAAGAAATGAATGTTTCAGCAACTCCTGCCTTTTTATAAAAAAAATAAGGTCTATTTAAAGTTATAAAATCCATAATTACCTCGATTTTCGGCTATCAGCCACACAGATGCTTGATATATACTTAGGTATAATAATCAAAAATTGCACGATTCGAAATTCAAACGCTGAGAATCGTATATACACAGCGACCCCTATACTTAGCGACGAGATCAACAACGCCGCGAATGTTATTTTTGTTAAGTCTATTGTCTGTCTCCTAGTAGTCTAGTTCTAACAGCTGCTGAGAGCAAACGTATATTCCTCAGTTCTAATAAAGAATCTGGATTTGACTTCCGTTTTGAAATAATGCCTTATTATATTTGAATATCCCGAAATCGGTCATAACATTATAAGGTACTTAAGTGACTCGACATGGACTCGACAACTGACTATACAGAGATGGACTTTTCTGCTTGGCCAGCTGTGATGCAGCCTGTCTGAGGTAACTGCTTTGAGCTACAAACATGTCTGAAGAAGTCTGCTGAAAACGTTTTATAATACTAATAAAGTTCTTTAAATGATTAACGCCTTTGTGTGTATATCTAGTGTTGAAAATAAATTGTGCAACTCTGCCTTATTTACAGTCATCAGGAATCTCATACTTCTCACCATACTGGTCAAATAACTTTTCTTCCAGAGCAAGCCTTCTGTCGTTTAATTTTAGAGACAAGTCATACTTTATATGCTTCTCATGGCGATTCTCAAATGACCTTGCACCTGCATTATCAGCCTGAAATATAAATAAAAACAGTGTAAAAAAGATGTTAGTCAACTTTAGTGCATAATTATAATCATTGATTTCTCGCTACCAAACAATCACAAGGGCACCATCCTTCCGTACAGGCTTGGCATAGACAAGTGAGATTACGCTCTCTGTGCAGCAATCCAATTCTTTTTGGATTAGGAACGAGTGCTAGAGCTGGTCCATATGTAATGCATAGCTGTAACATGTTCGATAAAAGTATTATAGCTTTGTATGAAAATATGAAAAAAAGCAGCTATACACAATGTTGTCAAAATCCAAAGTTACTAGAGATACAAAAAAAGATTATACCTGTTCTCCTTTTTTTATAGGGCATGCAGCAAACACTACAATTTTGCGGTCAGGCATAAAAATTTTTCCAAGATTTGGAGTGCAACTGTGATTCAGAAGACTCGAGCATGTGGAAATAAAATATCCCTTGATGGAATCACAATCCAAGCTACAAACATCATGGGAAGAGTTGCAAATGGATCCTCGATACTGTAAGATATCAAATGTGAACAATTTAAATAGTGATTAATCAGTAGAATAGTTATTATATGTTAAAAGTTTTATCGTACTTTGAGATGATAAATCTCAACAATTAGGGACAATTTTACAAGAATTTTCTTGACCTTGTCCAATTCTGTGCAACCGTCTAACACATTTGAGAACTGCACTAGCATCTCTAACAAAAATTCAGACGACTTGTTGATTTTATCAACATTCAAGTCTTCTTCATCAATTATCAAGGAATACAATGATTTAAAATTCTTATGGCTCACTGAACCCTTAGATGCCAGACTTTCTAAGCACCTATCTGAAAAATGCAAAGCCAAAGTTATATTTAAACTCTAATTATTGCTTTTTTAACTTTAAATTAATTATAATACCTTTTTCTTCGTCAATAGCTCGAGCATCTCTCAGCACATTCACAAGTCCTTCATGTTTGATTGAAGTTAGGAAGCACCGAAGAGCTGTGATACTTATGGACATGTTCCACATACTATCTTCTTCATCGTGTATCGATGGGAGAATTAAGCACTCTGTTTGGTGATAGTTTTCCCAGGCGATGGTCTTGCAGTGCTCGCTGCAGTAAATAACCAACGGGCAAGCACTGCATGGAACTGCGTTCCAGGCAACCTTCAAGCACTGGGAGCAGAGCAGGTATGTAAATTCTTTTTTTGGGAGCACAGCATACCCTTCTTCTACCATGATGATTTCCTGTGCCTTGATGTTCCTGTTGGCAACTAAATGCTTTTCAATGCTAACGCATTCAGCAGCACATGAGATGTTTTTCGAGGGTGTAAATCCCTGGAACCCATCACTCAAGCTTTCAGGTTCTTTATCAAGGTTGAGGTGAGAGTCCAATTTAGAACGAGCTGTGTATGCTCTTTCAAGCTCCACAGAATTTATTGGGGCAAACGCGATGCTCTCATTGCATAAACTTAACATTTTTTCATGCACTTGGTCGTGATGCAATGCTGGTTTGCTCCAATAAAAATCGAAAGCCTTCAGCAACTGTTCTGCTCGGACAGGGCCTTTCTTTACTGTACTTGCTTGGTGCTTCTGGAGCATTTGATTATATTCTCTCAGACTCATTGTTTATCGGATTTGAAACAAAAACCTTCTCGAAAATAGCACTTTTGTCTTCGTGGTTACTCTGAGTTCGCGCCAACACAAAAAGTACGAGTGAAAACAAATGAACATCGACTGCAACCGCGCGTGAACACCGTAGTACTTTTGCGGTTCATTTGAAAAAATATTTAATTTAAATTGATTTATTCAAATTAACATTATTAGAAAAATACCACGCGAAACATCATTTAGTTTCGATTTTTGTATTGCTTAATAAAAACACTTATATACTCTATGGGAGTGTGAAAGATATAGTCGAAGATTCAAATTCCGCGGCAAAATATTTAGAGATTGATTTGGTAACAACTATAAATTATATTGTAAAATTTGGATAAACCAGAAAATAATTTCCTTCCGTAATGTAATTGTTTATCATTTAACAAAGTTCGAAATACATTCTCAAATAATTTGAATTATTTATGTCACCATACGCAATGCGGCGAATTGTTTTAATATATAAACTTCAAAACCTTGTAAATAGATAAATGTATAAGTACAGCGGCAATCACATCCGTTTATTTTAAATTTAGCATTTATTTATTATTTGTTCTTAGCAAATCAATCGGTAGTGTTGTGGCGCGAAATTTAAAATTTTAATTGAATTTTTGATCACCAATTTACAAATGTCAATAAAAAATTATCTATATTTTAAAGTTCAAAATTTGAATCCATCTATATTCACTCTAATCGTTTTTTCGTGCACGGCTTTGTTTTCATTTTCAGTAAAAGTATATTATTTCATCTATCACGTCAGCTTTAGTTAATAAAAATTGTACAACGTTTTTGTTCAGGTCATTTAAAAGAGCAACAGTTCGTTCCATGTCATACAACATATGACAATATATTATGCACTCGTTCAATCGGCCATAAGCATAATCGCAATCAATAATGACGCTATTCAATTATTTTTTATAGGCTCTTTCTCCGCGTCGTCATGTGCGTGTAGGGTAAACACACGCACTTTCAGCAACTCGTACGGGCTCATATCGCACCAGCAGTGTCCCCCATATCTGTACCATCTGATGCAGCGACGGGACATTAGCGATTAAAATGCATACACGCATAAACGAAGCTTCAATGGGCGGAAGCCGAATCGTCGAAAATATATATCCAGCAGCGGCGGCGGCAGCGGCGACACATTGTCGGCGGTCGGCTGCTGCGGAGCGAGAGCGAAGAGAAGAAGACAAATGGTAATGTCGTTGCGGCTCGTGTTCGCACCACGCATATGGTATGCCATTTCGCCCACAAATGTTGCCGCACGTCGCGCTCGTATGTACACACATGCAGCGAGCGCGCGGGGCGTTATGTCTATGAATCTGCAGCGACTGCGCTAGAGGATAGAGTATAGAGGTATAGAGTACAGAGGGGCGAAAGTGCAGCAGCGGCGCAGCCCCACTGGAGGCAGCTATTATGTTTACGTCGCTCTTCCGTTTAGCGGCGTGTATAGGTGCGCTAATGCAACCCTAGCCATAACCATTTGGCTTTAACGAAAATAGTGAAAAATTGAGAGTAGGGGATCTGCATTAGCGGCGCAGCGCGCCGAAAGCGGAAATTAACGCGCTCATATTTCAGCTGCGGTTACTCCGTCCGGATTCGGGATGTACGAAATGTATACTTATACTGCATGTATGTAGCCGGTGCCGCAGTGCAATAACGCGCCGTGTGCGCAAAGAGCTGCCGGGGCCGCAGCGAGTGTATTAATTAAGTCCGCACCGGTGTAACTTAATGCTCGCGCGCCGCGCTAATTTAATCGGCTGCCGCTCGTGAAACGACGACGAGCGATGACGGAAAATCGATAAGATACGACCGGCTGATTTAATTTTGGAGGAGCTCGGGGATGAGCTCGAGATGCTGCGCATTTGCATGAGATTTATCAAGCGGCTCTTGTGCGCTCCGAACTATTTTCTTATTAATTGACCGCTGCGCTCGAGCTTCCCCAATATAGGCTTAATTGGGCTTATGTTAATGCGCCTGAATCCTGATGATGATGATGATTATTTCATACGAGCCGGCTTACGTAAGCGGGTCCAAGACGTCTTTTTTAGTTTTTTCCTCTGTGTAGCACGAATCTGCGGTTGGATATACCGAGCGCGAGAAGAATTCTATCGCGAGATCGCTTTTAACACCCGCGTCGAGGCGAAACTCCGCGCGCTAATTGACGTGCAAAGAATCGTGTGCCTACACGCTGGCACAGCCGCGTCAAGAGGCAAAAATTTATAGACGCGCACAATCGAAATATCCTTTTTCTCTCTTTCTCGCGCGGCGCGAAATAACGTAAAATCATCGCGCAGCTACGAGGCCCGCGTGGACAATGGCCAGTCGCCTTGAACGCCACCGAGAGAGACGGGCCGAAATCGCTCGCGCGCGCGCGGGAGTAGTCTTATTGAGCGACGATCGCACAGTTTGTACTCTGTAAATCATAACAATCGCGCGAGCCGATCGCCTCGTGTCGGAGAGCCGCGAATAAGGCGAAATCGAGGGCCGATCGCGGCCGTAAGAAAGAAGAACTGACTGCGCGCGTTCGAATTAACAGCTCTCGCACGCACGCACACACACACACAGGTCCGTCGATGATTGAATTTTACATGACGCGGCACAGCCGAGGCTCTGTCTGTTTATTCATGGGCGTTTATTGCGCCGCGAGGGGCGGCCCTCCGCTGCTTCGCCAACGGGTTTTTTTGCCGTTTTCAAAGCCGACGCGGGTATCTGTGTGCGAGTTATTTTTAGCCGCAACGGCTTTTTTCCATACCATACCAATTATATCGAGCGAAAATACGCAACTGGAAAATGAAGCGATTCCTGCAAATCTGCACCCTATGCGCCGCATCAAAGCACTATAAAAGCCGTTTGGTATCCGTGTCGAAGATCGTGCACACAAGAGCCATAAATTACGGCAATTCCTCGGACGAGCGCGCGAGTAAACGGCGTAAAAGTCAGAGTAGTCGAGTCAGAGGCGCGCGTCACACCTACGCCGGATCCGTCGCGCGCTGCAGGTCCGAAGGTCCGATACATCCTCGGGCTCGGAGCGAGCATCTGGGAGAGAGACTGCGCGGCCGAGCGCGAAGGGCAGGCACCTTAATTGGACATTTAACCGGGCGAGCTGTGCTGACTTGCATAATGCGCTGGCAGCCCTGCACCTATATGGTACACGTGCACCGCGCTGCACAAGAGAGTCATACCTGGTCATACCGATCTCGCGCGCGAACACGAGCAGCCGCGTGATTAATGATATCGGTCGCGGAGCAGCAGCCCAGCGAGAATGCCTCTGTCAGCGGCACGCTGCTCTGCTCTGCTGCAGACTCACTCTCGCGCGCGCGCAAGCGGGACAATCGTTACGAAATACAACCTTGAATCTCGATAGGACATGCGCGCTACGTGTACCTGCGTCGTATATGCATGCATATATGTGCATGTGCCCGGAGAGTGAAAGTTTTTCGGGGAGGAAGTCGGGAGAGGAGCTTGTCGATCGCCGGCCCCGATAAGCCGCCGCGCGCGGGAGAGCACTGTCAATGCTCCGGGCTCTGCTTTTTACACCGATGAGACAGAGAGAGAGAGAGAGAGAGAGAGAGAGAGGGGGGGGGGGGAGGATCCTCGGCGTTAATATTTTCGTCGAAGCACACGAATTTCCAGCTCGACCTCATGCATGCATGTATATACCTGCTGAATGTGCCCTGTCCCCGGGGCCCGCGCGCGACCGATATCTCGCCGAACCATCTCCCGCGGCTACATGTGTGCAGTGTCTGCGTACCTTTCTAATACGGTATTAGACGAGCTGTACTAACACTCGCACGGGAAGAGGATACGTTTTTCTCAACAGACGGAGACCGAAGCTTGTTTATGTGACGGCCGGCCGCGTATGTGTTGCCCGAGCGATGTTAATTAGGGGAAGGAACTCTCCGACTCTTCGGTCAGCGTGCCTTCGGGCCCAATTGAAAATTATTTTCTTTTTTTCGTCGACAAGCAGACCAGGGGGAGGAGTCGTCGTCCAGAGTCGAGAGCCGGCGCTTATTAGCCGCAGCTATTACGAAAACCAATATTTAATAGAGCTTTTTCGGTATGGAAATTGCCGGTCTAGGACAATAATTGTTTTTTTTTCTCCCTACCGGCTGTTAATAACGCGGTTCCGGGAACGCGAGAGGAGTTGCGCAATCATGGGAATTCGTTAATATTATGCCGAGCGAGGCCCGCGCGCCGGAATTCAAATGCGCTGTCCGTGTCGTTTAGCGCGGAGAAATTGATTGACGCGTATTACTCGTAAGTTTTTTTGGCTTTCGATCGGAGTGAACGTGCGTCGGCGAGTGTATAACAATTAACCGCCTCTAAACGTGTTTATCTATTCGGCAGAAGATTGTAATTAATTTCTCGCGAGAGGCTAATAATCGAGCTGAAATAATATTCGTACGTCTGCTTGACGATGAAAAATCGTCACCGCTTCTCGCTCCGAAATAACATTTTTCCAAAAGTTCGGCGCTATACTGCTACTATACTCTTAAAGCTATATGCTGATGAAAAGCGTCGGACTATTTTGAGAAACGGCGGGTTATTTTTTCTCCCCGCATCGCAGTGGGGGACACTGCTGATGTGGCGAGCTTCGACAAAACTGTGGTGGCTTGCTTTTTCGGTATAAGAATGGCTCTGAATGGAAGCCATTTGAGTGTTTGGAAAATCTATTTATAACGCAACAATGGGAAGCCAAAGGCATTCTCGGATTTTTCTCGAATTTATGGCTGGAATCGGAAAGTTCCTCGTGCGCGTATACCTGTGGCGCGGGTGCGATGTGTGACTCGAAGCCACGGGGTTTTAAAAATGAATAAAAATTGTTTACGATCTCGATAACGCTGTGGGATGCGCGCTGCGCCCACGTTTTGTCGTCGATCGTGTCGGGAAATTACCGATCGTTTTCATTTGCGATAAAGATCGGAGATATCTCGGCGGGGCGCGGTATTCTTCACATTCGTCACTTTCGTCCGTTCGAAAGCCTCGTATGTGTTGTTGGCAAAATAGACTATCGATCGACGAAAATTTCTTCAAAATACTCTTCAGACATCTCGACGCCTCACTCGCATTGAGACCGCATCCTGTCTTTTTGGAGTCCTGTCGATTTTTTTCCAAAGCAAAAGTCGAACTCATTGTTCCGAACAATACGATAGTGGCTGTGCGGAAAAATCTCTCGAAAAAAACCAATTAGATGTCCTTCGACAAAAGCACGCACACCTGCGATAAAAAAGTACAACAATGCAGGCAGCTCTCGTAAAAATATTCTTTTGACAAACCACGAGTGATATTTCACGGCGCGTCGAACATTGAATAATGAACTGCCGTCGCGTGAATGTAGGCGCGATCACTTTGAGATAAGTAAGTCAAATTTTTATTGTCTAAGTAGGGCGCGTCTCGGTCAGCCCACAAGACACAAGAGCAGCGGCTGACCGCGCGCGTAAGCTCTTGGCCTGTCTCGGTTCGGAGAAAAAAGCAAAAGTCGGTCGCACAATAGGGCCCATTTCGATATTCGAAAAATCTCTCCCCCTCGCAGCCGTCACGCGTATACGGCGCATAGGGTGTGCACAACACACGGCACACACGTCCCGCCGCAACAATGCCGAATGTTTTCTCGATCGCTCGCATCCGAATAATTTATGTGCAGCAGTCCCGCTCGCAAACACCTGCCTGCGGTCCAGGGGCAAAAAGGACACTAGGAGCGAAAAACCAACAAATCGTTAACGATTTCTCGGCATTCGGCTCGCGGCTATACTCCGAAAATTTCGTCTGTCAGCGATCGTGTCGAAAAATCGACGTCCTCTAGCGCCGATTCGCAGCGCAGATTGCGTGTGCGCCGGCTAATTTATGATTCCGGGGAGGCGTGCGACTGGCCAGACGCGCACACAAAAAGCCCTACGATATTCCACTAGTTTTACAGCTGAGATCGCCGTTACGAGATACACCCTTGCGGACGATCCTTACATTGATGTTGTACTAGCTGCAGCAGGCGACGACTTTCGGACGAAAAATTTACAGCACTTTCCAGTCCGCACGCGCCGCTCGCCGGCTTTTTGGCATTGCAGTCCCGACTCTCTTCCTTCCTCGTTATTGCATTATACGCCGGCACGCGCTCGCGTCAATATTTACAAGGTTACGCAACGGCCCGTTAAGCCTTATTATCGACAGGACAGAGAGAGGAGATGCGCGCATAACGGCTTATTTACGACGTGCCTGCAATAAAAGTGTGGATCGCTAATGGCTCGCTTTACGAGCTGCAATGCACACGTAATGCAGCCTTGAGTCACCGGTATACCTGTCTCCGGGCAGCCTGGCTTTTCCGTAAACGAGCGGTCCTTATGGATTGTGTAAATTCACGGTCGAAATCATCATTCTCGCCGGCGGACGTCCTCCGCTAAACGGCTCGCCGTTGCCATGATATTCCACCTCGGCTCTCCACGTGAAATTTTCCCGGCATAACGAGTGATTTACCATCTCGGCCTCCAGCGAGAGAATGCGAGCGCCATGAGCGCGCTTTTTTCTTCCTCTTCTTTCTTTGCTCTCCGTTGACGAGTCGAGTCGAAACTGATTTATTTGACGAGCCACGCTGGAGGTTTCGATCTTTATTTATTGACGACGCGGACGTCGACGTTCCGCTCATTGCTCTCCGTTTGAACGTGCGCTGAAAATTCGCCGGACTGTAGGTACCTCGCAAAATGGGAGGAAAAAGGAGCTGACCGCTGTTCCTATAATGGTTTATGGGCGATGTTAATGCGTCGTAAATACACTACTGTGCTTTGCTTTTGTCTGCTGATGGGGCTTTCAGAACTCGATTGCTAAACGGTATTAGAGCGTCTCCATTCGGTTTGCCAAATTAGCTTTTCGTTTGAGGATTATTTTATGCACTTAGGTAGCTCGTAAGCCAATTTGACTTGTCTTTAGCGGAGACACGAAAAAGCATTCGAGTTTGTTGTGCATACATTAATTTTTAATGACTCTTCGTTATTAGCCTATTGCTGTTTCCAATATATAGAGCTGCCATTAGGTCATTATTTTCTTCCTCGTTAGCTTGCCAAGAACAAAAAACTCCACTTAGAGCCAAAACGTTAGTGCATAACGAACGGGATCATTGACTTACATATACTTTTATCAATAGATGATTCACTGGATTCATCGCGCATCACATACCAAACTCGGCGCTTTTCGAGAAATGAAAATAAGACCAGCCTTTTATCAGGATCGCAACAAAGAATCTGATTCACCAGCCGATATTCGATAAAAAAAATAATAACACAAGTACTCGTCCCAGCTCCGCGGCAAGAAAAACATTGACAATAGAAAGTGTCGGTGCGCGTGCAAGGGCGATGTGTTAAGAAATTTTTCTTGTGCGTCATAGTGAAAATTAATTTTAATAGAATGACTACGGACTTATTTATACAGTCAAAATACGTCCTGACCGTTTTGAAGCGTCATTGTGTCTTGTGCGCTCTCCCGCGCCAAAGCCATCAGCAGTCAGCTTTATTCAGGCCCAAACTTTAAAGTATCTCTCGTGAAAAAGTCCACTATCGAGAAGTCGTCACATTACTTTTTCATAAATCATGAATCATTACGGCCGCTTGCATAACGCGCCGTCACAAATTCAAAAAATGCCGAATGCGTTACATGTTTATTCACTTCTTCCTTGTATACGCGCATTTGATTTTTATGAACTCGGAACCGTGTATTTTTCCCGTCGGTTCGATGAAACAGCGCTCGTCGTTTGTATAAAAACTCGGAGCTATACGGTTTTCCGCAAAATACACAAACACGTTCGAAAAAATATGAAAAAACTTGGCGCAAAATCTTTTTCCGAACGACTCCTGCTAGCTCCCTCTGATTGCTTTAAAATTGCCGTCCGCCGCAGCCGTTGAAAGGGACATCCAGGCGTCGAGAAAAGTACCGAAAATCCAGTAGGGCATATTTTTCCCGAGTCGACTCCCGCTATCGCGAGGAAAAATTATGCGAAGCGAGCACTCCGGACTATCTGGCTCCGCTCGGACGGCGATTAGAAGCACTCGTCTCGAGGTTTAGCCCGCAAATTAGACGAGGTGTAGGCGTCGACGGTCTCTCTCGCGCAGGTTTCGCCGGCAAAAGGGACCAAAGAGACTAGAGAGAAGCCGCTGCGAGCGGAAAAGTTGAAGGAGGAGGTGCAGCTCGGTTGCCGTGTTGTACAACTGACGCTATATGGGTTTTGTTCACCTTCCTCCTCTCGGGATGAAAAATCGCTTTCGGATCGTGAGAGAGAGAGAGAGAGAGCTCGGACGGGATTTTGACTGGCAGTCCGTGTGTTTTTTAAACGTTGTTGTGCCTTGTAATTTGGGGCTTGTATTTCGGGACCGAGGGATCTCGCAAGATTTACGTTTGTCTCTCTGCGCGAGACTACGTGTACGTACAATAATTGATTGCTTTTCTTTCGTGAAAATACACGTTTCGAGAGACGCGTATAAATTGTTGGTAAAAAATATTTAATTACAGCGCGCAAGTGTATCGATGAGGCTCACTACTCATAGTAGCGTGGTTTATAACGCGCTACAATTTATATGACACCGAATTCCGAGTAGAAATATCTCATTTATTGACGCACGCGCGTTGAACAGAATAAATAACACATATGACTTTATAATACCCGATCCCGCGCGTTGCGATTCTACATAATGCAAAGCGAACTCCGCAAACGCAGTTTATGATTATTCAATGCCCGGCGAAGCAGTACTTTTAATCAAATATATATGCCGAAAAAGTAATCGGCGGTATATTTTCCAGCTGTATATCTATAATTCAGACTCGTATGTGGCGCGTTGTATGTTTACGTTTGATTTCATAAAATCCAGCCCTGCGGAGCGATATGCGCTCGAATATTTATCCGACTATCCGGCTATCCGATTATCCACAGCCATATTCGTACGTTTATTCAAATGCAAATAAAGCCCACAAAGGCATCAGAATGATCGGTGCGGTGCATATCCACGGGGCGTTCGCCGGTTCGCGGCGGGTCAATAAATCAAACTAATCGCGGCTCTTCATCTTCTAATTTTCTTCAAAAATATTTACACCATCAGCCCTCCTTCCGCTCGGGCGCTCGCTGCGACCAGTCGAAAATCCGCATTATTGGCACCTCGTCGGCGGAGAGCTTCTCTCCTCGGCTAACCGCATTATCGCCGAGCAGCGGCTGCGGCGGCAAAAAAACGCCCAATCGGCCGATCCGCGCTTAATCTTCCACACCAGCGCGGAGATCCGATGTGGATCTGGCTGCGCGCATAATCCCGGCTCTCGGCGCGAGAACGAGAAGCCAGAAGTCGAGCCGAGAAGCTAGAGAGATATTCCTAAGTCGGGGCCGGGTAGGGGGAAGCCCCGCAGGTACGGAGAGAGAGAGAAGTCGACGTCGAGCGGTGAAAAGGGTCCGGCGGCCTCGTCGTCACGCTACACACGACCGAGGGAAGCTGGGCAGAGCCGCGCCAGGGTCAAAGAGCGAGAGAGAGAGAGAGAGAGAGAGAGAGAGAAAAGCCATCGGACCCGCTGCTCCCGCTATAGCTGCTGCCTATTTTGACACGTTGCCCGTTGTATCCGCGGGGAGTTTTGCCTCGCGAGCAGCGGGGCGTCTCGCTCTCTCGGCGTCAGTACGAAAACAAAGCTTTTCTCTCGCTGATGCTGTTGTGCATCTCTGCAGTCGGCGGCCCCTTTTTTCCCGGTAAACGCGCAACTTTTCGCTCTCGACTTTCGAAAAAAGAGAGAGACAGAGAGAGAGAGAGAGAGAGAGAGAGAGAGACGCCGAGAGAAAACTCCACAACTGCATGCGCATCTTACAGTCTCGAGGGAACACCGTCGACGATCGAGCCGAGCTGCGTAGTTATACACTGTACAATAGCGTCGGGGAGGGATTGAGGGAAGACCCCTGCGCGCTCTTGTCACCTGGCCGCGGTTACAACGACGTTAAGTAGCAGTGCACGTATAGACTCCGGGGACTTTAGAAAGCCATATAGTACCGGCTAAAACGACTCGGAACGCGGTATAATAGCTCGTGTATTTGGGCCGCCTCCGCGACAAAGCCCGCGAGAAGGTGGTCCCCGCCCGGAAGACCAGAATTATGCCTTTTCCTTCGAACGCCGCACGGCTTTTTTTTTTTTTTTTTTTTGTTGTAACGATACGAAATACGAAAAGTACGTTGACACCGAGTCACTCGACTCCCGCGTTATTCGGGGGATAGAAGTTGAAACGCCGCGCGTTTGTGTACACTCGTTGCGGCGGCTTTACGAGTCGTAAAGGAGTTTATATAACGCGCCTCGAGCATTCCGCCTTTTTATCGCCGCTCATATACACTGTCTGCTTGTGTACTCCCGATGCTCAGTGTTTTTCTCCGCGTGTATACGCGCTCTCATTGTTATTGCTTTTTAATCGGCCCGGCTCCGCCCCCTCGTTCACTACCTGGAATGTATGCCGCTTCTTCTCGTGTATGCCACGGTTTTCTGAAAATTTCGGGCTCGCACGAGTGCCTAGGATTCGGTGAAATTGGAACGCTTAATATTATTAAAGAGCCCCCGCTAATGATCCAAGATAGACTGGGAGCCTAACCATAATTTTCCTCGGTGAATTCAACCTCTCCTCGTTTGAGCGGGCTTTTGAGCAAGCAAGGGGCAAACATTTTAAAAAACTCCCTGGACCGCGCAGAAAAGCCGCGGGTACGTTTGTCTTTCATTCGAAACTTTTCTTGGAAAAATCTTAATTTTCGAGCGCACGAGAGCGAGCCTGCACGTGGGCGCGCGCAAAGGCGGAATAAAGTGGACGCTGCAAAAGTTTTTAATAAGCGGGAAACCGCCTTTTCTGCGTGTACGCTTTCTCGCTCCCGTATATACATGTTTATTTTCACCGACGAGACGCGCTGGAGATATTTCCAAGTGAGCTCGCGGCGATTTGCTCGCTCGCGACTCGAGCTTTGAACGGTCTCTCTTTCCTCCGCGGCTCTTTCATAACCGTCGTCGTCGTCGTCGTCGGCGGCGTCGTCGTCGTCGTCGTCGGCGGCGTCGTCGTCGTCGCAGCATAATGGAACTTCTCGCGAGGACCTGTACAGCTTTGAGAGAAACGCTACTCGCTTTCCACTTTCGAGAGGAGCTGAAAAAAATGAACGAGGGGCGGCAAACGGAACCGGAAAAGCACCGGACTCCTGCGGTCTGCAGGGATGAAGAGATGCAGCGAGCAAAGGGATCGTCATAGGTATACCGGGAATAGCGGCAAAATTTTTTGCTCCCGAACAGCGGGACTGCGGCGAGTCCGCTGCGAAGATTGCGCGCGGATGAGTCTGGAATTCGAAGGACCGCATGCAGGTCGAAACGAATGATGTCCCGGCCGGGTTATTGCGGCGTTTTCCCCTTTGTCTTTTTGGCGCACATCGCACACTGCACGCCCCCGCGCTCGGCTGGGTTCCGCGTTTGAAAACTTGATTAACTTTCAAAGTTCGCTCGCACAGCCATGCGCGGGATTTTTTATCCGGGAACTGTATTCCAAGAATCCTACTGCTAATATCAGTTGATTACGCATATTTATAATAAGTCGAATGAAAAAAAAAAAAAAAAAAAAAAAAAAACAGCGCAGAATTTAATACAAATACACTCGGCAGTAATACCATAATATTATGCCGTAAAGTTAACTTTCGAATGTAATGATGCGGCCACCTCCGGCGCGCATGAATTTTTCAAAATTTTTATCCGCGCGCCCCCAGCTGTCCCACTTTGTGCACGTTAACTCGACGAGAATGAGAAAATGAGAAAAAAAGACCAAGCGCGCGCGAGTCCATATAATAGAAGAAGTGGCCGCTGCGCACAAGAGAGGGGGCGAGAGACGAAAGCAGCGTGTCCAGCGCGATATCGAGGGCAAAAAGTCAACGAGGCGCGCGGGAAATAAAAAAACTTCTCTGGCAGGGCTCCAAAGCGCGAAGTGAAAGCTCGTTTGGCAGGCAGCTCTTTTCTGCCTAAACACAAGTTATTTATTAAAGCCATTTGTAAATCAGCTCTCCCGACGTGCCTCTGTGCTAGAACTATACGCGCCAGCGGAGCAGCCGATATTTATTTTTCGGTAAATCTCACGCTGTAGCCTATACTCTGATGCCGCGCTAATAACTCAGCGGGCCGTCAAATCTCGAAACTCGCGCGGAGAGCTAAAAAGGTAAAAAGCCTCCTGATTACACCTGCCTCTCGTCATCAGCGCTACAGCGTTTCATGTATAGTGGCTCATCTCGCAATTTCAGAAATTCTTAACGGAAACCCGAGATAATTTTCCGACCGTTTGACCGGGTTGCCTGATGTACACGCGATGCTGCCCGTTTTTCTCGACGAAAAAAAAAAATAAGAGAAACCGAACCTAGCGGCAAACGCACCGGTCGTGTTCCCGAGGCAAAGACTCGGCAAAAAGTCGGAGGCGGGCAAAATAAGGGATTTTCCTCTCGGAGCGGGACTGTTGGTGTTACGGGCGAGTGCGGGGGAGGGAAGGGGTTGGCCCGGTCGGCCGAGGGATTAACCGGTGTGCGCGGCGCGCGGGAATGGAAAGCTTGTTAGACGTCGGCCAAGCTCTCCCTCTCTCTCTCTCTCTCTCTCTCTCTCTCTCTCGTTCTCTTCCTCCGCGACTGTGTCGCCCGAGCAAGAAAAGGACTTGTTCGCTCATCCTTGCCTCCAACTCCGCAAAGCTGTAAATAAGACGAAGAAGAAGAAGGAGCAGAAGCAGAGTAGGAGGGTTTATATAGGTAAGGTATAGGCGAATGGGGAGCGCAAAAAAAAGCGAGCAAAAAAGAGGAGCGAGCAACAACGGGTAATATAAGAAGCTGAGGAAGGCGCAATGCCCCGCTCCCTCTCGGCTCTCTCTCCCTTTTTCTATGGCGCTGTTGATTTTACAGATCATTTAGCCTACCTTTTACGGCTCAATCAATCACGCGTAGCGGACGCGAAAGTAGCCGCAGAGCGAGAGCGGTATGCGCTCCGTCGCTCGTGAAATATTTCCTCGCCGAGCTCGCGGCGCGAAACCCGCGCGCGCCGATGCTTTCCACGGGGGATAGGACACAATGAGGCCTTTGATCGCTCCCCGCGCGGCCTCGCGTTCGAGATAATGCGACTTTAATTTCCAGAGATAATACGGAGACGTCTCCGCGGGAAATGTCAAAGTGGCGATATATCGCGTCGTGCGCTTTTCTATATACTCGCTGGACTCGCTGGAAGGAGGACGATCGTTAAAGCGAAATCCGGAATTCCATTTCCGTCCCTCCCCACCCCCCGTGCTGGATATAACACACATCCCGCGTGTCGCTGGCAATGCTGGCATCGCTGCAGTCGTCGGAGCGCGTTGTCGTCTCGCTGCAGCAGCAGCACAAATAAAGCCTGAAACAAAAACATCTCTCTCGCTCTCCCTTCGCCTATTCCGGCACATCGCGACTCGACACAACGACGCTGTTCGCGTAGGGAGTACAGAGAGCGCGCGCTCGGCCAAGAGGAAGAAGACGAAGCTGCAACAGAGCATCAGCGACGGCGATACTCTCTCTCTCTCTTGCGCGCGCGCGCGCGCTGGAAGAGGAGAAAAAGGAAGACAGTGGGAAGAACATCGCCGCGGCTGCGGCGGTGGCGGCAGTTACGGTATACAGTTAGGCAGCGCGCGGCTGCGGTAACGTTGACCCCGTCGAGTGTAGCGAGAGCGAGCGAGTAAGAGTCTCTCTCGCGCTGACAGCAGCCTTCGGTTCCGCCGCCGATATATCGGACACGACGACATCATCGACTCGTTCGCTCGTCGTCGTCGTCGTCGTCGTTCGTTTTATTATTTCTCGGGGTCAGGGCGTCTTGTCGCTCGTATGCCCGCACCTCCCGCGCGCGTGTACCTGTATACATAAATGTGCGCGGGCAGCATTCCTCTTTCGCGCCTCGCGCCTCGCGCGCTCGCGCATGAATATTCAAAATTTCCTTTCCTCGTGCCTCTGCGATCGCGATGACGACGGCGACGAGTCCTCCCGAACCAACACAACACCTGACGAAAGGCGCGCTCATTAACTTTGATTTATGTGCCATTGTTTTTCCCTCTCCCCGCGGAGAGCCGCTACTGCTGGACAAACACACGCCACTACTCATCGGTTCTCGCTCATATCAATGTAAACTATTTCGAGCCGTGAATCAGACGGACGTCGGCTGCTCGTTAAAGCGAGAGTCATCGGTATTCCCAAAATAAATAAATTATTCAATTCGGGGGATAGGCCCGCTCTTTTATTACTCTCGCGGCTCGTCGCGCCTCTTTATTGTAATCTCACGATCTTCCTCTCTCTCTCAGTCTCTCGTGTGAGAGCCGCTCGTTATGACGGATCGGACGCGTATACATATACATATACATATACACACAGCGCCGATGCAGCGGGGGTGATGTCTGATGTGCTTTCCCGCTGCCTCGCGATGAACAGGCATTTTCACGCGCGGCCGCCAGCGTGTTTGGAAAGCGCGCAACACCTCGCCGCGGCGGCGGCATTAGAATTTCAAATTCTCGAGCTTTCATTTATCACGCGGAAAATTATCGTGCGGACGCGCCGCGGAGGTGGAGGAATCGTGTGCGCGGCGTGTCACTGCAACAGCGCGCGGGAACTGGCCGCCGAGCCTACTTAGCGCGCCGGGCCGAAATTACCTCGACGGCACGGCGCGCCCGAGCGCGCCCGAGTATGCTCATTATACGCTTTATGATTTTCGAACCGTTTTTGATGCCCTGTAGATATGTAATACACTCGAGAAGAGCTGAGCGCGAGCGGCTTTTACGACTTGACGAGGGGGGCGGCGCCTTCCTTGCTCCTCTTTTTTTTCAAGAAGGATTTTTCATTCTTCTCGTTACAAATACACGCGTATACGCGCGCATACACGCTGTAAATGTAAATACCGCCGCAGCGTAAAACGATAAATTTGCTCCTTCCCTCTGGAGCCTGGAGGTATAGGCATTTTTGACTTTTTTACGACTGCAGTTCTGTACACAGAAGCTGCGCCATGTATTTACTCGCCGGTCATAAATCCGACTCCATAGAGACAAACTACTTGCGCGGACAAGGCACGAAAAAAATAAAGCCGATCCCATTAGCGGTATGAAACACGGCGTATGTCCTATGCAGGCTCGAACAGCCCGCTCCTATTGTGAAGTTTAAAAGTTGCGGGTTTCGAAAAATGAGCCGCACGTATCGGTAACGAGACGGCGATTTGACAGCTAACCGCACGAGGGAGAGAGGGAGCGGGAGAAAATTGCCGACATCCCCCTCTTTGCGAAGCGGCTCCTAGCGTGCGAAAGCCCTCTCTTGCGTCTTTATACCTTGTATCACACTTGTAAAGTTGCAAAAGTTGCAGAGGAGCTAGATCGTTTTAAATATCAAATGGAGAGAGAGATGCCGCTGTCTAATGCTCGATAGCTCGACAGCTCGACGGAGAAGCTGCGCGGTGCAGCGTATGCACTTTGCAGGCAGATGAAAATTGATACAAGCCCGAGAGAACGCGCCGCACAGTTCTTCGCGCGAGGGACGTTGCGGCATAAACAGTGAGGAGGGTTGAACAAAGTTTCCGAGTCTGGCAGCCGTGTGTGCTGCAAGGGTGAATAGAACACGCGGGAAATATATAATATAAGAACACATCAGATTCGAAGATGCTTATCGACGAATTATCTGGCTATTGACTCTCGCTCCAAGCTCCGAAAAAGCGAGACATTCTCACGCGCCGAGGCGTAAGGACCCTTGAAAAAAGTCAAGAGAGACGTATACATATAGAGAGAGGGGGGAAAAAAAGCCGATCCCGCCAGCGACGACGATACCTATGCCGGCACTCCGGCTCCTTGGCCACGTTAGTGCCACTCGTGCACGCGAAGGAGCTGCTGCTTCCTTCCTCGTGCGTCACACACACGTACTCACGTACTCAGCTGTGGACGGGACCTTTTTGCGTGCGCGCCGAGAGGGGCGGTCTTGCACGCACCGGTGCCCCTCTTGCACGCATACACCGTGTATACGTACTCTCGCACTAATATATATAGGCACCGGCGATGAAGGCTCCGCCCGCGTGCTCGCGCGGTAGCTGAGCCTCGCGAAACCTTCCTCCGCCTTTTTTCGCTGCGAATAGCTCGTTCGTTATGAACTGCAGCTCGTGCCCCCTCTCCGATATTTTTTTCTTCCATCGCGGCGCTGCCGAGTATACCGGCGTGTGTTATACATATAATACATATAGGTAGCCTATGAGCGGGAAGGAGGTGGGCAATCACCGGCTGCATAGCATACCTATCTATATAACAGAGTCGCTCTCGCGCGGCGGTTGACGTTATTGTTTCGGAGCGGGCGGCTTAAAAAATTCAGAAGCGCGCGCACGCGGAGTAAGTGCAGAGTATAAGAAAGAGCGGCTGCAGCAGCAGAGAGAACAGAGAAAGAACGAAGGCGCGGACTGTATCTATATATGCTGCAGCGGCGCACACCTTTCGCTTTTATAGGTTCTTTTGTTTGACTTCGGAGGAGATGCTCGTTCGCTTCGGCAAATAAAACGAGTGCTCTTGTTTTTCGATCGTAAATAAACATGAGTTCGTGGAAGAGCGTTTGGCTGTACGGTAGGCTGCAGCAGAAGAAGAAGACGAGAGAGAGAGAGAGAGAGAGAGAGAGAGAGAGAGAGAGAGAGAGAGAGAGCCGGAGTGCGCTGCGCGGCGTTTTCGGTCAAACGGTTATGGACGCAATTATGTTTGACTGCGAGCGCGAGTATTTTTATGCAATTTATATTTACAGCTCGGCCGAGAGTTACGAGAAAAAACTCGTTAGCCGCGGATTCCGAGTGCATGACGTATGTGTCGTGCGCTGCGCGAGATTGATTCTTTTTACGCGACGGCGCTGCACAGAGGCGTGATTTCATCGATCCCCGCGCCCGTCGATCGATTCGATTAATAACGCAAACACTCGCGGGATGTGTTGCATAAATATATTTCCAGCGACTCTGCCGCGCACAATCGCGATGGGTCGCGCCTCTGTATGCCGATTGCGACATCGCGCAGCGCATTGTACTAGGCTTCGGCATTGTTTTGTCACTTCATCTCGAAAAGTATCGGTGCGCAATGAAACCGAGAGCTGGCATTTCCCGCTCTTCGAGCCTATATGCGCCGATGTGCGATGTCTGTGCTCGCGCGATAAATCGCTTAGTCGCCGATTGCAGTTGACGCCGCATAATGCCGAATGTTAATAGCCCGTTTCAGCACAACGCGCCCATAGTTGGCTGCTAATAATGCGCTGCATTATGCGCTGCTTTCCAAATGATCTCGTTATAGCCGCGAGAACCGCGCGACGGATGCATGGAAATCGCTACAGCAGACGATATCGCGATTGCGAGTAATTATAACGTCTTTTCCCTTTAGCTCGCGCGCGAGAAAGAATAATCGACGAGACGATCGGCGCGCATTATCGCTCATTGTGCGTATAATAATGCGCGTTATGTGCGCACAAATTGTGCTTGCGCAACTTCTCTCTCTTTCTACGGGCCGGGTGATTCTTTATTAGCCCGTATTTAAAATGGTGAAACGGCGAAAGGGCTTGTGGGTGTTGGCTGAAGGTGGTACTGCCGAGGAGAGGGCCGACGACGCCGGGTCGATATCGACCAATTTTATTCTTCCAGTTATTCTACCTATACGAGGGATGCAGTTTCGTGATCTGCCCGCCTTTTTGAGGGATTATCTTCCTTTCTGACTATCCTCAATTCCTCACAGCTGGGCACGGGACGGGCATATATTTTATTACCTCATCTATACCTGACTCGCTTATTGACCTAGAGAGAAAAGGTATAGAATGTCAAAAACTTGCATCTAAATGCATGCATATAATATTCACGAGCATACAAAAAAGTTACTTCGCCGTCGACTCGTGTATATATACGACACGATTTCGAAGGTAAATCTACAATTGATATTGCGACAGCGTCATTACGTTCGCGAAATTCTTTAAATATATCTCACGTCTTATACGTCGCTCGAGAGCTCCGGAGCGGATTAAAAAGATGATTTAAAAATCGATTTATCAGGGACCGCATCTAATAAGCGCGCGCTCTTGCGTACACGTACACGTTGTGTACGTTATACTCGGCACGGCGCCAGCAACATCAGCGTTAAAGACTTTCCCTTTCAGGCTGAAAAAAGCCTCGACAACACAATACGATCTCGTTAAAGCGTCGAGCTAAAAACTTGTACACGAGGGGAAAGGCCCGCGCGCGTGCTCGCGAGCGGAGAAATTTGAAATTTGTTATCTCCTCGTTTGTCGGTATAATTGAGGGGGCGAGTCGCGTCGTTTCGAGTTGCGTTGTTAAGAAGTTTTCGCGACGTGGATCAGTCGCCGATGGAATGCGGCCGCCTTGCGTACACTCGCCGTCTGTTTTCTGTGTTTTCTGAGTTTTCGACGACGTTACGTAACAAAAATCTCAGACTTTATAACAAGCGTCGTATAGTGGCATAAGAAAACGAGTAGGGATCGTATACATATATAGAAGCAGCCGCACGCTCGATGTACAAGCCAAATTGAACGAGAAAACGCGTTTCAAAGCCGGGCTTTATTTAACGAAACGCATCGGCATTCAGCTCGTATAATCCAGCGACTTTACGCGGCGAATTGATCGTAACGAACAGTTCTCGACGCGCATCATTGGAAAAGCGCGCGCACAAAAGCGCATGCAGCAAAACTTGAAACGCAAATGCGTTCGTATATTCGATTTTGAAAAAGCGCGCACAAAGCCGCTCGTCTAAAGCCAAAGCCGTTTTCGCCGCTGCGGTTATTCTCCCTTTGTATGCGCCTTTCGAAAGCCCTTCCGCGTCTACTGTATGCGTTTCGCTCGAGGTTTCGCTCGCGCGAGACGAAAGAAGAGCGGCCGGCAACAACGAGAATCGAATCTCCTCTGTCGATCCTCATTAATACGCGAAACTGCCTCCACTTAACTCGGAGCGATCGGTAGCCGGCGCACGAGCTACAAGCATGATACCTGCGCCGTTTTTCCGCGCGTCTCTGCTGAATGGAGAGGCAAAAAATCCCGGACGCGTATGGCGTGTAGACCTCGGTGTACACAACAAAGAGAAAACGCATCGCGCTGAGATGAGAGAGAGAGAGAGAGAGAGAGAGAGAGAAAGACTGCAGCGTTGTATACGAGCTCGGAGAACTGACATCCGAGCAGCAGAGATATCCACAGCGCCGAGCCAGGCTTAGCGCGTATTCAAATGAAGCGGAAGTTACGACGCGCGAGTTTAGAGTGGAGTATATAGAGATGCGCGCGAGACAAGACACGCGGCACTGCACACAGCATCCTCGACTCGACGCTGTGAAAGTAGTATATACGGAAAAGAGGAGAGAGAGAGAGAGATTCTTCGGGCTCCTCCAGGCTCCTCATTGTAGCGTCGTGCAGCGGCCTCTGTGCCCCGACTCCGGTATTCGTGGGCGTACAGAGTTAAGCGTGGAGTCGAGAGGAGAGAGCGCGAGCATATGCAGCGCGCAGGGTAGAAGGGAATCATAGAGTTCCCGGTGGGAAAAAGGCGACGCTGGTCAGTGGCGGGAGGATAATTTGCGGCGCTCGCCCGTGAGAGAGAAGAGGAGAGAGCGAGCTGGAGATCCTCGCTCTCCGACTTCTCCGAGTCTCCGAGACGAGAGACGGATATGCAGCGCTCAAGGAGCAGCGCCGCGAGGGGAGGGGAAGGCAGCGGCGGCGAGGAGAGCGGAGTGGGGCGCTCACGCCGCCGCCAGTCACGCAAGCACAGTGCGGACTCGGAGCTGCCAACGATTCAGTCGCTCGCCGCAGCTCGCCCGAGCCAGTCGCACATCCGCGTGCGCACACGAGATCGAGCATAACAGACATTTCAAACTCGAAACACGCAACAGCTCCGAGGGCCACGAGAGACCACGTCGTTGCGGAGTCGCAGAGTATCCCAGCATTCCCAGTGCGTGCCCGCGAGTGTTGAACCTCGTGTTAAACCACCGCAGGCGAACGAGTTTCGAACAAAGTGTGCGATCGCCTCTATGCTGTGCGCGCTGTCCGAGCATCGTCGGCGGCGCCGCGCGAGTGAACCGTGCAGTTACTCGAACTGAGAGGGAGAGAAAGACAGTGCGCGCTCGAGAGAGAGAGAGAGAGAGAAGAGATGGCCGAGGTCAGGCAGATTGCGATTCTGGCTAACGAGGCGAGTCTTGACTCTTGATGGCGTTTCTCTCCCGTCG
>CM053169.1:35743279-35826041 GCA_012977825.3 Pteromalus puparum | reverse complement strand
GCCAAGGCGTTCGCCTGGACGGCGAGTCCGGGATGGTGCTGTAGAGGTGGCTGCTCCTGGAGGAGAGCTGGCGGGCCTCTGGGCGCCGCCGGGGTGCAGCGCGCTGTAGCCGGCCGTCTGCTGCAGGTGGTGGTGGTGGTGGTGCTGCTGCTGCTGCTGGTGGTGCTGCTCGTGGCCGCTGTCCTCGTCCTCGGTGCGACTCGAGGCCGAGCTCACGTAGGTCGACTGCGTCGGCGTGGGCGGGCGCGTGCAGGGCGCCGGCGGGCTGCTGCGGCTGTGTGTGCGGGTGGTGCTGATGGTGCTGGTGCTGGTGGACGGCGCCGGGCCCGCCGCCACCGGCTTGGAGGCCCAGGCGTCGACGAGAACGGTGGGCGCGGTGCCGCCTAGCGGGCGGGCACGCGCTGCTCGCGGCAGTCCGGTGCTGGCTGCTGGCCGGGCTTGCGCTTGCCGCTGCCAGCTGCTGTCCTGCGAGTCGGCATGGCGAGCGCCAGCTTCTCCAGAAGCGTTTCTCGCTCCAGACGATGACGGTGCAGGTCTGCAGCAAGAGCTGGAGCTCGCTGCGGGTGCGGCTCGGATGTCGCGGCCAGCAGGACGATGACGCGGCGGCGCGGGGAGGCCGGCGGGATGCTCTCCAGAGCGGCGCGCAAAGCCGCGCGGAACTCGGGCTGCTGCCACTCGTTGGCCAGGAAGACCGGCGAGAGGGCCAGGATGATGCGCTTGCGGCGGGCCCCCGGGAGCAGCGCGTCCTGGGGCCGGGTCGAGGCCAGGTCGCGCCACTGCAGGCACAGCGTCAGGCCGGTCTGCTCGAGCTCGGGCGCCAGGCAGCGCGACACGAAGTCCTCGTCGCGCTCGCTGCAGACGACGTAGCCGTCGAACATGCGGTCGTGCTCCTCCGCGGCCGGGGCATGTTCTTTCTTTTATTTTTTTGGTGGTCCTCGGAGTCTGCTCTGTCTATCTTTTGATGTTCCGGCTCGATTGCTCGTGCGCGGGCCAGCAGCCGCAGCAGCCCGCCCCGGGCGCCCTGCACGCGCCCACGCCCACGCCGACGCAGTCGACCTACGTGAGCTCGGCCTCGAGTCGCACCGAGGACGAGGACAGCGGCCACGAGCAGCACCACCAGCAGCAGCAGCAGCACCACCACCACCACCACCTGCAGCAGACGGCCGGCTACAGCGCGCTGCACCCCGGCGGCGCCCAGAGGCCCGCCAGCCTCTCCTCCAGGAGCAGCCACCTCTACAGCACCATCCCGGAGCTCGCCGTCCAGGCGAACGCCTTCGGCACCCCGAGCGGCATGCCGATGAACCCGCGTACTTACTTCGTCTAGGACTCCGGCCGCTCTCGGTCCTCGACTCGACTGTAAATATAGCGCGCGCCGCGGAGCAGAGTATAATCGAAAGTTTCATTGTTGTGCCATTTCCACGAAGGCCTGCTGTCGAAATCGAGTGCGCGCGTGTGTGTCTGTGATTCGAGTGTCGAGTGAAAAGCGAGGCGAGACGAGCCGTTGAATCTCCTCGCCGTCCTCATGACTTTCCCGCTGATGCAGCCGACTCACGGCTCTCGTCCCTCTCTTTCTGTATATTATAAGCGCGACGCCCAGAACGCATTCCTCGCTCGCCGCTCGCGCGCGGGCCTGACCCTCGCTGCTTCTCGCATATCATTGTAGAAACAAGACTGTTACTTACACTCTCTCTCTCTCTCTCTCTCTCTCTCTCTCTCTCTAACTCGCCGCGAGCGAGCGCCCGGCCAGCGTCCGCGGAGGAAGACGGAGAGAAAAGGAGCGAGAGGAGAACGGTGCAGCGGCGTGTAACGCTATTTTTATTTCCTCCAGCCAGTCGACTCGTCTTCTTTTTACCGTACACGGCCGGCCGCTTGTTCTCCTCCGGCCTGTTCTCTCTCACTTTTAATGTCGCGCCGAATCAAGATCGAATGACCGCATTAAGCCGGCGATTCGCGCGAGATCTCGTTCCTAAGACTACACACACATATATATGGATATTAGCGCGCGCTCGCCTCGAGAGAGAGAGAGAGAGACGCTTACACGCACTGTGCACACAGATTTAAGAGTACATTCCGCGAGGCGCGGCTCTTCTCTTCCTTTTGTAAATAAAACGTCTACTCTGTATTATATTAATTCTACGATATCACGCGAATAATGACGAATTTTGTACATATGATCATGCTGTGCAGCGCACGTATCGTTAACGGAGCGAATATATCGGGTGCAACTTTGTACGTTACTTATGTAGTTAAACATACGTGTACGAATTGTAGACGAATAAGACTATGGGAGTGCTAACTCGACTGTAATAAATATTGTAATTTTATTTTGTTCGATAAATTATACGTACCAATGTCATTATATAATAGGATAAGCGAGCGAGCGGAGAGCCAAGCGACGGCCTCCCTCGCGCGAAATTTTTGTAAATAGCGCAACTGCCGATGATCGATTATGAATCGTTACGGCGGCACAATCGCCGATGCCGCTGCTGGCCGATCGATGTCTCTATTGTAAAATATGACGAATGAATTTATTGCATATAAGAATTTATCGAATCTGGCTGTCTCTCAGGCAGCAAGTCACACTGAAAGAATAAAGAAGTTTGTTATATGAAAATACTGAGATTTTTTACTCTCTGACCCCTTCTCCTCCTCTCATTTAATCATCCCGACACCTTGCCACTTTAATTAGTGTTTTCCTTGCGCACATCATGTATGCCTACACCCACACGCACACACGTCGCATTAATTAGCGTAAAAGCAAGCAAGAGAGCCTAAGGTCAACGCAGACTGGTCTATAATCGAGTTATGCTCTCCACTGTGAGTGCGTGCAAGCGCGGCACGAAAAATCCGAATTTAGAATGCGCTTTACTGGCTCGGATTTGAAACGCTGCGCAATTTTATTTTGAAATTCGTCGCGAGATACTACTAGACTAGATGCGCAAAGAGAATTTTTCATCAGACTCGTAATTAAAATGAGAAGAACGCGTGCTTTTACAAATCGAGTTCGCCGAATTTTTTCAAAGGCTGAATCAACGCCGAAACTGTTAATTTTTCAATGCAGCTCGCTTACGCGGAATTCGATTTTCGTGTTGCTTTTTTGAAGTAATAAAAATGAATTCGTGAAACAGATTTTGCGAAACGGAAAAGCATTTGAAAACATTTCAAACTGAAAACATTGAATTTCGGGTATGATTTTGTGGCTTCGGGTCACGAGCGCACGTATATGCGTGAATAATTTTCGAGTTTTAGTCAAATGTTTGTTCAGTTCGGCGCATATATTATTTTATCAAAAAAAAAAAAAAAAAAAAAACGAAATCCTGTCGCCAGCATCCACCAACGCTCACGGCTAGAAGTCTTCGGCGCAAAATTAATTTCCAGAGAGAGAGAGAGAGAGTTGGAGCCTGAGAAACTATAGGCCCGCGCAGCTCCCAGACGTCGTCGGAGTCAATTATTCCCTCGCGGAAAATCGAGGAAGCGAGAAAACTTTCGGCCAGCTTTCTCCAGCTGCTACCTACCCGCCACTTCCACTCGCCCTTTGTGCGATGCGCCGCGACTGCAGCTATCTCTGCTCAGTTATACCTATATATATACACAGCCGTGCCCTACTGCGCTTTCGCCTCCGAATTAATCGAAAGCCACAGCCCGCGCCGCGACTGCAGCAGCAGTTTTCGGCCGGCGCTCTCGCTGCTGCGCCCGCCTATATCAGCAGTTTTAAAGTCCGACTGACCAGGGCTTATTTCCGCCGAGAGCAATCTGTGCGCGCGCGGCAGGAAACTTTCCCGGATTGTTTCACTCGCTTCTCGCGCTAGCGGCGAATATAAAGTTTGCAACTTGCCGCCTCGCTTTGGTTACACGCAAGACCGCGCTGACGCAAGAGAGTGTTTTTCTCCGCAAGCGCGGAGAACTTTTTCCCCGGGGGGGATCGAAAATAGCAGCAGTAGCAGCCAAAAAAATCGACGAGCATCAATTCTCCCCGAGAAAAATTACGCGTCGCCCAATCCATCGGGGCCGGGAACGCAATGCATTAAAGCAGCGGAAATCACTCGACGAAATCTCCGTCATCGGGGCCCTCGATCGTCACCGAGCTCGTCACTGCGTACACTCAGCTGCGTTGTCGCGCGCATCAGCCCTCGGCTCGTTTAACGAATAAATTTGTAAGCGTCAGCGACAATTAAGGCGCGAGTCGATGAACCACACACGCATCCCGAGAAATAATTAAGCGAACATGCGCGCGCGCGCGCGGACAGCAGCGACTTCTTTCTCACTCACTCTCTATATCCCAGCGCTGCTGCATGTATATAAATCGTGCGTTATACATCACATCTATACGCGTACAGGCGGAATCAGAGTAGCGCATACAGCGCCCGGGGTATTCGTATCCGATCGATCAAACTTCGGCAGTGTGTTTCTTGGTCATCCTGACGAGCGTCTTTCCCTTTACCGACTCGCTCCTCCCGCCCCCTTTGTGTGCGCTCTTTCCTCTGCGCTCTCTCTAGGAACTCATTAATTTTATCCAAGCTCGAAATCGGCGGCGCGAGCGCGAGCGCGAGCGCGATGTCGATAGGAGCGTGTAAATGGTAATAGAATTTCACGCGGCGCATCGACGCGACCGAGGCGCGAGTGGAAAGCGCGGAAAAACGGTATCGCCGAAACACTCGTCGCGGGCACTGATTAATTTCGATTTTCTAACGGTGCAGCATCAGCGGCTATCGCGCCTGGATTGGCCTTTACCGGGAAACAGGAATCGAATCGGGTGACACGCACGCTCGCGGTGTTCGAGATGGAGAGATAATTAATTATTGATCATTTACTCGCGCTGAGAGAGCTCTCGAGACGCTGCCGTAAGTCGGGCCGATTAATCTCCGCTGAGGTCGTGCGCGGGACAAAAAATCGTTATTTATCGAAGACTACGTGCGCGCGCGTTTACACGTGATCGAAGCGGACTGTAAAAATGAGGAGTAATTTGTCAAGAGCTAGGATCGCGAGAAAGTACGCTGAAAATTCAAATTGATGCGCGCTCCGCGTAACGATAACGATAGGTATAAGGTTCTCATGTCAGGGAGACAGTTTCGTCGAGAGACGTCCTTTCATGCGAGGTCCCTCTTTCGAGAAAACAAGTCCGTTTCCTCGCTTAAAGTCGCATTCTGCAGGCTCTCTCGCGCAGTAAAAAGTAATAAGCTTACGCTCGGCTCTCTAATGCAGAACAAACAGACGTAGAAAGCTCGCGAGCAAACTCCGCGAGGCACCGGCAGCAGTGGAAAGAGTATGCGAGAGACACATAAAATAGAGCGCAAAGAGACAGACTGAGAGCTAGAGCTCGCGATTTCTCTCGAGTAGCAGCAGCCTGCAGCGTACAACTACTGCGCGCTGCCGTATGATTCGAAAAAGCAATGTAAACGAGTACGACGAGCTGCATAAGTAATCTTCCTTGGGCGCAACATTACGCTCGATAAACAGGCGGAATTGAATATCGCGCGCGAGGCGACTACTTGCGATGTCCGTGCGCGGCCCGATGCACTTCTGTTTCATTATATAAGTCTACTCGCGCGCGCTGGCGCTGATCTGTAGTCGCCGATTGATGAGTGGAGAAGTGTGTGTGCTCGGGAGAAGGAAAGAAAGCCACTCTCTCGGACGCGTCGAAATCTATTCGATTATATCGAGCAACGGAGAGAGGGAGAGAGAGAGGGAGAGAGAGGGAGCCAAGATAAATGAAGCTCCGCCGCTGCTCCGGTTCTCTCTTTGCCTCCGGCGCGAGTACAGCTCTCGCTATCCCGCTTTTCTCGCTTCGTGCAGCAGCTCTCCATCGGCTTCTCTTTCTCTCTTTTTCAGAGGCTTTTCGGCCAGCAGCTGCGGGGGTGAATCGCTCGACGAGTCCGCGGACTCTCTCGCACACGTGCGAGGGGTACGTTTGTTTATGTGGTCGTACACGATCGAGTGTCGTATTCGCGATATTCTCGACGCCGGTTCTGGTTTGTAAAGCAATCAATTCTACATGTAGCGACTCTGTTCGCTGGGAAAAAAGTGGGACGCGTTGGTTGAAAATTGAACGGCACCTTTGGAATTCATCATCGGTGTAGCGCTATTCACAGTCAACGCATAATACTATTCCACCTGTAACACCCGCGCGATAGGGGAAAATAGGTATTATTTTATTGAATACTTTCTTGGAAGCAACATCTCGATCACGTCACTAAGAAAGTTAATAAAGTCTTATATACGTTGCGTTTCCTTCGGTCGTACACTACGGAGATGCTCAGACAGCGCCTCGTTCAGGCGCTTGTCTTTCCACTCTTGGATTACTGTGACATCGTACTTATAAACGCTACGAACGAACAGAGGACTAGACTGCAAAGATTGCAGAATATGTGTATCAGGTACATATTTGGATTGGGAAGGGGTGATCATGTGAGTCCTTACCGAGTGCGATTAGGCTGGATGCGCACGGACACCAGACGGTCATACTTTATGGCAAAGTTCTAAACTTCCGTGCTCCGTCTTATTTGTTTGAAATGTTTGAAAAGCGCCAGCCCGATCGTCCGGCTAGATCAGTTACCGGGGACCTTAAGGTTCCACTAACATACCTCAGGTCCTTCAAGGTACAAGGTGTGCGACTGTGGAATTCGCTTCCATGCGGAATTAAGTATAAGCCATCCCTAGCAACATTTAAGAGCGCTCTTAAAATATACTTACTGAATATCGACTGATAGTACTAGTCATTGTCTATCTTTTTTATTTTGACAAGCTGCGATTGTGTGCTTATGTATGCACTTATGTAAATTATTGAATGAGATAAGTTATTTCACTGTGATATCTAATTCGACTGAGCGGCTCTGTGCTGCATGATGTGATTTGTATAATGTATTTTCTTATTTTCTTTTTTTTGGACCCTTGACCAAAAATAAATCAATTATTATTATTATATTATTATTATTATTATTATTAGGTACAGCCGAATCAATCGCGATCAATCAATCGATTTCGTCACTGCTCCTCCTCCCGCAGCGATTCGCTCTTTTTCTCTCGCGGGCCTTCTTTAACGCGCTCGAATCATTCTTCCCGCGCAGCAATGTAAGAGAGGTGTACCGCTTGGCGCCTTATCTCAAACTATCTATCTATTCGCCGAGGAGGAAAAAACGAGAGCTCAGTTCGCGGCGCGCGGAATACGCTGACCCCGTCCGGTTAATGGCATTGACTATTTAGCTCGCGTTAATCGTTTTTCCAGTCCTCCTCCGTGCAGCGCTCGCTTGTCTTTCCCCTTGCACAGGTACCGTAGGCTGCATATATACAGTATACACCGAGGTATACACACATTACAATACGCAAGCGAGGTTCGTTCGCCCGTCCGTCCCTCGCTCGCCCCTGTCAGCTGTCTCTCGTTAAGCACACACAGAACTCGCGCTGCGCCCACATTCGCCGCCGACAATTAAAGCGGCATTTATTTATTAGCAATTAGAGGTGGGGGCGAAAAAAGTCGGAGCGGCGCGCAGCTCTCATTACGCTCATAAGGGACCTCTATTGACTGCTGCTCTTTCACATGTGAGCGCCGATGCTGATTGAATTTCGCAAGTTTAATTGCTTTTCGGTCTTCGGACCCGTCGCCGCCGTCGTCTGAAATTTCGCAGAAGCCACTCGCGTCCCGAGCTCCTTTATTTCTGCATCGCTGCGGTTTTTTTCTTCGGCAGCGCGCGCGCGCGATATTATTTTCGAGCGAGCCCGAGAGCGAGCCTGAGAAGAGAATGTTCCCTCGAGGTTCCCTCGCGCGGTACGGGCCGCAGCGGCGAGCGATGTTTGCCGGATGAGAGGAGCAAATTTAGCTGGGCTATGCGTGCCGAGCGGATCGTTGAATATTACTCGCGCCTGCGGATTCATAACGACTCCTGCTGCATGCGAACGGTTTTGCGCAGCTCGCAGCCGGAGATGAATAATCTTATATACGCATGTGCTTTGTTTGCAATGGGACTGAGCGAGCCGGGTAGTTTGCCCGAAGCGATGGCTTGGGAATCGAGTCTGAGATAGATTTTTCAGCGGCGAAAACTGCGCCGGGATTCTCGCAATTTTCCGCAATGTACTCGCTGAATTTCCGAGTGGATAATGAATCGATCTGCTCGGCACTCGCGATTCGCACTTATTATTTATCGCCGACGTTTCGAATGCAATAAGGTATCGTCGATCAGCCGCAATTACCAGTAATTACGCATCTTCGAGTGCTGCAAAATGCGATCGCCGCGGAAGCTCTCAAGTTGTGTACATCAGTATACTGGACCGCGGCCGACGATACACAAAGAGCCGTTCTGCGTACTGCGATTACGAGGCGGAAAAAAGCGACTATACTCGCAGCTTTATGCGAGCGCGGGGGACTTTATCGCGAGAACAGCGACTTCCTTTCTTTTATCGGCGAAGGACGCGCGCACGCACGAGCCGCGAATAAAAATCCGCCTCGTAAAAACTTATAATTTATTCGTCGGGCCAATCAAAGCATTAAATTAGCTCCCGCGCAGTAAAGCGCCGGGTGAGTTTTATAGTGCGCGTAAAATAGAGCATAAACAATATAATATCGATAGCGCCATCGATACAATATAGCGCGGATCGCGCGCATGTAATTGCGTTACTCTCGCGTGCAGTAATCTCTCGTTATTCCCATTGCGTATGTATACTTCGGATGATAAACTTTGTACGAATAACGCCTTTTCATATCCAGCTGTCGATACAAGCCGATTTCGTATGAGTAATTCAATAAAAACTGCAGCGCGATTAATAAATGGCATTATATTAATGGAAATGCGCTCTCCGATAATTCCCGATCGTACTGTGTATGCGTATTATCGCCGACCTCGGCGTCAGTCGTGAATAATTTTCAAATCGGAAACTCGCAACAACAATAACAGCTGCGCTACTTGGACCGCTAATACATGCGGCTGTACAGCACCGTACTTACTGTATGGCCGCGCTATTCTCGTGGCGCGCGAACAAGTAGCCGCAAGGAGAAAGATAGAGATAGCGCGACTCGTCCGGCAATTAAGGGCAACACCGCCGTCCCTCTCTAGTCTCTTCCCCCCTCTCTCCTCCGCGTCCCTATCTCAATAGGCATTAACGGTCCTCGTCAATCTGCCTCTATCAATTGTCTCGTTCTTCTTCTCTCCGTATACTGCACAGTAGTCTGCCGCTGACTCTCGCGAATGTTCGTACGCGTATGCAGATGTGTGTGTGTGTGTGTGTGTGTGTGTGTGTGTGCGCGCGCGCGCGACTATACAGTGTACACGTACGTGCTACGTGCAATATACCTACAGACACTGCACGAGGCTCGTCTTAATTTACTTGGGAAGCTCGCTGGGAAGCGCATGATCGCGCAGGCCCGCGCGCGCTTTGCATTGTTTACCCGCGCGGTGACCCCGATGACGAGCTCCAATGAATCGTCTGGAGGAATCGTCGCCGCTCCGTCGATTCTGAAAATTATTGGCCGGATTCGCGGATCGTTGATTTAGAAGCTTTTGTACGGCCGCCGCCTGCATGGGAAGATTTTTTTTCCGACGCCTCCTCGATCTCCGATGGCGCACGGCGCATTATGTAGATCCATTTCTCGGGGTCAATTGTTTCTTGCTGCCGGATGGC
Organism: Pteromalus puparum; assembly: GCA_012977825.3. Lineage (NCBI taxonomy): Eukaryota > Metazoa > Arthropoda > Insecta > Hymenoptera > Pteromalidae > Pteromalus > Pteromalus puparum. The sequence continues at coordinate 35,816,432 of CM053169.1, read as the reverse complement.
TGGCCAGTTTAGTTCGCGATTTACTGCTTTTCTGCCGTCTATTAGTTATCTCATATACAAGTGGCCGCCGAAAGACGGAAGGAATGAAGTCGGTGCCCCAATTTTAGCGTTCGCTCTTTGCCTCGTCATTATACGCATCATGCGCGATGTTTGAATGTTGAACGCGGTTGAACGACGATTGCAGCAAATTGGGTAACGGATTTGACGTTTCATTTAATAAGCATTATATGTTGTTGGTAAAACGGCTGCCATTGTTTTTAAGCTGCCTAGCCCATGGACAGATTAAAATCTAATTCGAATCAATCATGTGCGTATATTCCGAAATAACATGTTGCAATCAATCGATCGTATAAGACAATGACTTTTATAATCTCGGGTGCTTGTAAGGAATCGGAGGACAGAAGGTCTTCTGCCGCAACGGCCCGTGTGAATCTTTATTATGAAAGTGACGCGAGCTGGTACCTATACTGATACAGCGCATACATGAAAGGTAATAATCGACTATTTTTGATATCGAGAGAGTAAAAACAACGAGCGTAAAATATATTGCTCTATACGGGCGCTGAGGCATAATTAGATAAGGTAGAAAATCCTAATGAAATTCCCCAGTGATTATTAATATGAAAGAAATGTATACAACAAAAATTCTATGGCTGCCAGGTTGCCCGTATAATTTGAATTAAATCAAATCAAATTAAATAATTAAATAAAATTGAATCAAAATGAGTCAAATTATATTATAGGCACACGTACAAAATTGCGCAAAATGATCTTTTTTTATAGTATACAAAATAAGAACTTGAATACTCAAAACGTGCACTCTACACATTGAGTTTTAATTAATCTATAGATATACTTTTATGAAAAATCAATGGAGTGCAGAGTGCAGTCTCTTCTATTTGAAGTAAATACTTTTATAGAGCTGTACGCTGAGTGATATTAGTAGTCAAAGCGTTTTCTTCTCGATAGTTAATAGCTGGAATGGACAGTTAATTATTAGAATAGGTAAACAAATATTATGAACGCCAGACATATTTATAATCATTGACAATAGGGACCGAGAAATACAAAATCGTTGGGTCAGCAAATTCGTTTCGACAACAAAATGACAGGCGGTCTCAAAATAGACGTCGCTCCCACAGAAAGACACAAGACACGCAGAATTTTACATAACCCATTACAAAAAGCCGGAGTGTCTCTCGCAGCCGAAACACAGTGGAGAGCCGGTCTCGCGCGTCCATAAAACAATGTACAGCCTCATCGACTACACATAATGTACACAATAGATGCTCCGGAAAACGTGTCGCAACGACGACGAGCACAACAAAGCCCATCAAGTCCCGGCTGCATCGAATCGAAGATGCCGCGCGCGAAAGTCGCTCGACTCGACTCGACTCTTCCATTTCACCTTCTACAACAGCGATGCACGCGCACCAGTATATAGACCTCTCTGTCTCTGTACAGAGCGCACGAAACCCACACGTCTCGCAATAACACACAGATATCGCGCAGCCTTTCTTTATTGTTATGCGCGATCGGCGGGTTTCGCAACTTAACGAGAGCTCGGTGAGTCGACGACTCGCGAGAGATGCGGGAATAGCTCGGGCCCACACAGGCGGCGGCTGCGGCGCCGATGAAAAATTCAATATTGACCCTAATTTTTCCAAGCCTCTCGCCACGGCTTTTTACACATACTCCGATGCGCCCTTTGGCTTTGTCCGAGCTTCTTCTTCTTCCTCTTCTCATTTTTCCCTGGCCGTCTTCTTCGCGGAAGCGAATAATGTGTGCGGGAGAATTGGCGAGCTGTTGCGAGATTACACAGGGCTCGCCGTTCGGAAACTTACGTAACGAGAGGGGCTGCAATGCACTGTAGTCCTGAATATACAGTCGCTCGTAGCACGTATATTAAGAATACGTTATTCGACGCTCTATCTGGGTTTTTAAAAGCCTCGGCGGCGGCGGCGACGAAGTGGAGAGCGCGCGCGGGAAATCAGAGCGGCATTTCGTATGCACGTCGCGCTGCACATAATTTTCGCCCATTCTTATCCGCCGACAACCGCACTTCGTTTCCCTCCTTCGACCTCGATAATGAAATTTCCTTCGGAATTAGTATTTTCAGCCTCCCCCGCGCCCGGCGTGTGCATACTTTCGCGACAAAATTACAACGATATTATATGAATTCCATCATGGCTTTCGCGTTTCTTCGACAAATAATAATAATAGCTCTTCTTCGCGATGCGCATTAAACTTTACGCTCGGCTGTGCGATGAGATCCCCCGCGTAAAATTATCCAGCCCATCGCCGGCAGTGTTATAGATATACCTATACACGCGGGCACATAATACACCGATCCGAAAGGCTCCAGATGTAAAGCGCCGCCGCCGCCGCCGCCGCCGCCGCCGCCGCGGAGAAAAATGACTGCAATTTGCTAAATAAATCATGCCACTGCGTCACCCCGCGAGGACGTAAAGCTGTTTGCTCGCGAGAGTAGTTTCGGATAATCTCGCTCTCCGTCCAGAGCATCCGTTCCCCGAACTGCGAAAACAGTAACGCGGAATTTCGCCGTTCGTTTGCTTGCGCACTCGCGCTGGGCCGGGATAGGAGCGATTATGAATGCCGCCGCCCGCGCCGTCTAGTCGAATGCGCACGCTCCGATGCTCGGGCGTTGCGTATACTACTTATAGGTATATAAAAAAAGTCGAGAGCCGGGCGATTATTGCGGCGCTGGAACGAGAGCCAGCGATGACTATTATACCGCAAATTCATGAATAAAAGATAGCGAATTTGGCCCGTTGTTGAAAGCGCCGTGTACGAGGACACGACGTGTATTGATTAGGCGGACTTGCAGCGATTTAACTTTTTCGCCGGGCGCCGGAGGTCAGCGATGAAAAGCGTCGCAATCGCTCGGAGGAATTCGTGGACTTTTGTGCGAGATTTCCGATCGCGTTTGTCGCCGATTAATCAAAATCGTCTTCGGAATGAGAAGGTCTTGGATTACCGAGAAATTGGAAATGGCTCTCAGCCGATGCTGGCTGGAGCTGTCATTAGATTGATCGTTAAAGTGCGGTGATTAATATTTTCGGGAGAGATAATGATTCCGTTTCTCGTATTTCTCGGTGGTGAATCATCGGATGTTTCAAGGCCCGAGTATTAATTTTATTTCGCAATATGTGGTTCGCAACGCGGTTTTACAACGAAGCGAGCTTACGCTGCAGCACAAACATCGGTGGGTTTTCATACGCAGAATGTTTAGAGATCATTACGCCTGAAATCCCGCAAATGATTATCGTTATTGACGTCGATATTCTGTTTACCGTCGCAACGCAGCTAGCAAAATTTCGGCGCGAGAGTAAACTATTATGTATAGCTTTGAAATAAAGTTGTCTCTGGTGGCCGCGCAGCAAGCAATGTTTATACAGAGGTAATGAATCGAAGGCTTGGAAATTGTGAATTATCGCTCGCGCGTTCGAATCCGGTAAATCACTGTGTGCGGAACAATCAATTACAACGCCGACACGCAAATGTAAAGATTCCGCGGTCACGCGGGCGCGCAGCTCGTCGCCGCTATTGTGCATGAGAAGGAACTTGACAATTACGTTTTCAGCGTTCCATTAAGATAAGACAAATGACCGCCGGCAATAAATAAACACATCGAGGGGGAAAAAAGAGCGCGTGCGCGAGCGGTGCTCCAATTCCGCGCGAATCGTTCTCTCTCTCCCTCTCGAACAATGGCTGAAATATTTGAGCGATAGTGCAACAACGAGACCGGCGCGCACGCGTATAAATTATAGAGTCCGTGCAAGAATCAGCGTGCACATAGAGAAGGCATACGCGTCCTGACTCATTGACACCGGCTGCTCTGCTCGAGCGCGGAAATGAAAGGCGCGCTTTTCGGAAAACGAGCTCGACGCGTACAAAATACTAGTAGCCGCGCGCGAGAGTGGGAAAACACCTGAGAAGACACGCGTTGAGTAACGCCTCGGGCTCTATTATACACATACACGCTCGACGCGTACAAACGACTCTGCTGTATAGCTCTCTGCGAGTCGAGATACAGACGGCATTTATAAGCGACGGCCGGGATAGAGAGCGAGAGAGAGGGAGAGAAAAACACAAACGACGACGACGACGAGGGCGATCTCAATTTAGCGTCGTCGTCGCCGCGCGGGGACGTGAAAAAATAGGCGCAGATAAGGCGAACACGGGAACCCACTGCTGCGCTCGGTCTTGGGGATATTATAGGAGAAAAAAGTCGAGAGGAGGTGTTTATAAGCCGTATTGAAATTCTAGATCCGCCTCGAGTGTGTCTTGGAATATATATTTTCTGCGAAAACAAGAGATTTTAGATCTCGCTTATCGGCCGCGTAATTAATTGCGATGCCGACTGTTCGGTGACTCACTGACTCACGCAGAGGCTGAAGTTATTGTAAGCCTGCATTGTTGCGGAACTCGCCGTCGGCAATTATAGCCGAAAAAAGCTCGGAAAAAAGTCCGGAATCGGCTACCGAAGCGCGAGCAAATTCGAGGAGACTCGGGAACAGGATCGCCTCTACAAGACGCTACGAACGATCGGTGCTCGCGTCATTCACGACCGGAGACTATTCTCAAACGTACGTCATCGGCGGCATCAGCGGTAGCCCGCACGGGACGACAGGCGAGGCTGCATAAGTATGCGCGCAGGCTACCTCGCCTCGTGCTCGCTTGCGCGGCAAATTCAATTCGCTGCGCGCGCGCTCTCGCAAAAAGCCGCTCGGCCGTCAGAAGCGATGCGAATGCGAAAGGACGCGCGGGCGCACAAACTGCGCTTCTCTTACACATTCGCGCTGCACGTCTCGCGGCGGGAGAATTCGTCTCCCTGATGTTTGTCCGTCCGTCCGCGCGCGCATCCGACTCAAAAGTAAGCATCCACAGGCGCGACTCGGCTCAACTCATTCGCAGTCGAGTCTCATATTTTCGTATACAAGAGCGCGAGCGCGAGCTGGCGCAGCCGACAACGCCGCCGTATTTATTGACCCGTCAAGTGGCGCATTATTCATCGTTTAATCAAGCGTGCAGCCGTATACGTCGCTCATATCGTGCGCACTCGGCCGCGAGGAGCGGGGAGGGGAGGGGACTGCTCGCCGATGTGCCGAGAGACGGGGGAGCGAGAGAGTGAAAAAGGAGAAGCGAGAGATGAGTTGCCTCCGCGTACTGCGCGTATACATGTGTGCGTGTTTGTGCTGCGGGGCCTGTGGGAGAGACGGTGTCCGAGGGACGGTGTCCGAGGCACAGTGACGAGCGACGATAAATACTTTGCGCGACGCGGGGAACGAGGCGCGGACGTCTCGCCGCGCGGGCATTGTTCGCGCTCGATACAGCTCGGCGTTTTCTCCAATTCTCAATAATAATAATGCGATGTCGGGTTGCTCGGCGCTCCGAGAATGCAGATACGGGCTCTCGCGACTAATGATATACGAGGCGCTGATAAGAAGAATCGCTCGCGTGGACGGCTGAATCGGCAATTTGCGCGGCGATTCAGAGTTTGAATGGTGAGATCATTATTTGAAAATACCGGCGGCGCGGAGCAGGAGAATTTTTCGAACAAAAAGCAATCAATCCTCCGGCGGCATAATGAGAGCGGCTTTTTATCCACACCTCATCGCTGGAAAAGTTTCGCCGATAACGTCGTTACCTCTCTATCGCCGCCGCCCCCGCGCAGGCACGAGAGAGCGCGCGCCTCAAACTCTCGGGCGAAGAGGGAGAGAAAAACTTTGCCTCGCGCATGAAATCAAGCCTTAATTCACTCGTCTGCTCTATCTTCCTCGAGCGCGCGCGCGTGCGGGGGAGTCCTCTCAATTAACCTAATTACCGACAGCCACAATCAGCCTCTGCCTCCATAACAAACTCATAACGCCCCAGCAGATAAGAGACATTCACCGCCGGGGCCGGCAGCGGAGAGAGTAAAAAAAGGCGCGCGTCGAAGCCCGACTGGGGAGATGAAAAAAGCCCGAGAGGACTCACTGTGTGTGCGTGTGTGAGCGTGCGTACAACGCGCGGGGCAAAGTAGCAGCGCGAGAGAAAGAGAAGCCAAGGAGGCTCTCACGAGAGCCGCGGGCACGTCGTCGACGTTGTCGTCCCGTCCGCGTCGTTCCCTCTCTATACACTCCTTCGCCGCGCGCGCGCTGTGTGTGCCGGTGCCTCTCGGAATTTACGTATCGCTGGTCAAGGCTGTGTGTAGCCGACTCCTATACGCGGTATAGCGAAAAGTAGCGACTCCGCTGCCGGCTTTGTCGCTGCGAAAGAGCGGGAGAGAGAGAGAGACACGCGGAATTACGAGCCACACACGCGCGCACGCACCGGGAGACATGGGAGCGTGTACACTTATCGCGGAGGCGCGCGAGCGTTTAAGCGACTGTAAATCGAGCCGGCCGATAGCTTTATGCAGTCGTCGTGGCTTTTTTGACCCATCGTCGCGGCAGGTAAATTCGGAGCGCGCCGACTACACATCATCGAAAGCGGAACTCGGCTGCATCGATCGCCGTTGTTCCGAGCTTCTCTCCTCGATTACGACTCGCGAAAATGAAAAATGACGATACCACGGCGATAAAACTGATTAGCAGAGACTATATTTGAGAGCTATAATTGAGAGCGCGACTGGCAACGGATATTATAGTAGAGTTACTCGCGTAAATTCAATCAAGCGAGCGAGATTTTTCAAATTAAAAATTGTGTGCGCGAACCTGATATTTCGACGAGAGGATGAAAATAAAGCGACTGTATATGGGTGTATCTATAATAAGCGACGCATCATGCATCAACAGAGGATAGTGGACAAATATACAAAAGACGCTTATTTGTTTCGCTATAACACGGCGCAATAATTGACTGCAGCGGATGCAGCAGCAGCGCAGCGGATCCAGATTTTCTCAATAAAAATAAATAACGAGATTTATAGCGGGGAGAGCTTCAGCTTCGTCGGAGTTTTTTCGGGGCTTACAGGTTCAAAATAGAAAAAGCAGCCAGAGCGGCAGTTGCGTGCCGGGACGCGTCGGCGTCGCGTCGCTCCCATGAGGATTAGGAGGATCAACGATTTTCTCATGACTTTTAAATAGAAGAAAATAGTGCGCGAGAGCGAAATGTGTCGCGCGGGGAGTCGAAAAAAGTTGACCTCTCTCTCCAAACAGGGCGTTTGAATTCCTTCTCCTCTGCAGCAGGTGTATAAAGCGAAAAGCCAAATTGCAAGCAATAACTTGTTTAATTCACTGTATATAATATATTGTCTTGCAACATAATTAAGCCGTTAGCAGTTTCCCGATTTTTCCGCTTCCGCAGAAAACGAGCTCGGCTCTTTAGCTCGCGCGCATAATAACGCGCCGAGTCCGGCGCGCGCTTGTCAAACGCAAAGCCGCGCAGGCTGCAGCAGTCGATTATCAATATCACGGCGCGTCAGTTTCCCTCCTTGCAGCTCTCGCCGAGCGCGACGACCGGTTCGATGCGATAATATAACACTGCGGGCCTCTCGCTGCACGCGCCCGACGGCTCAATATCTTATAAACATTATGTAAAAAATTTGCATGATTATCTGATAATCGAGCGCGCGGGCCCCCCTATCTCGTCGGAGAGAGCTGCTTAAATATTGAGTCGTCGGGCGCTGCTCGCACTGCATCAGCAGCACGCGCCGCCGCCGTCCTCTCGCTTTCTCTCCTTTCTTTGCATTCCGGCGAATTAAGCGCGCATATATAACGGCCGCCGCGTAAATTAGAGCGACTTTTGCGAGTGGGCGCGCCTTTTTTCTCCCGCTGTCATCTTCGCGCGCGCGCGCGCGCGTTTCCTGACGAGGTAGGTATATTATACATTATATACGTATAGTATATACATACATAGAGCTCTCGATCCCAGCTCTTTTTTTCCTCGTTTTGCGCGCGAGGGCCGGCCGAGAGTTAATAATCGGCCGAGCGACGAGGGACTTTTGTTTCCTCGAGGCTTGTTAAGACGAAGATTTGTAGTCTCCAACAGACGGTTATAGGCAGAAAAAAAGTTAATCCGCGCAATTAGCTGCCTCATGCGACGTAAGAAAAAACGAGATGAATCAACTAGGTGTTGGCGCCTTTATTTTTCAGTAGGCTATATTCGAAACGGCGCGTCAGTCGCCGCAGCAATAATGAAGACATCCCATCGGCGACAAGGTAAATAAACGACGGTAATGCATGCGTAATCGAATCGGTATCGCAGACTACTACTGTCTCCTGTAATATGGAGCTGCGTTCATAATTAACGCGCGCAGTCTAAAAGCAGGAAATTACGCGATTTAATGTTTTAATAATTCGATACTGCGCGCAGCGAGAGTGTGTATATAGTGTGTACACTCTGCGCAACGCTCTGGATTATCGAGAAAACCTGAAAACTCTCTCCTCACTCTCTATAAATACACGCACACACGTAACGCAGACGGGGAAACGTATAGCGATAACCTGGCCGCGCGTAATTTATTAATTCGAATTTAGCATTCATCGCGTGCCTGCGGGAGTCGCGCATAATTCGCGGCGAGTTGCGTGAGCGCTAGACACATCGTCGCGCATTTATTAAGATACGCGAGCAGCCTACCATCGGCGATTTCCGCGAGAGCGCGCGAGTATAAATCAGTCTCGCTCACATCAGCGGCGACCGAAAAGCGCGCGTTGGCGCAGCATAAGATCGCGCTTATCTGCGTCCGCTGCGTCAGTTTCCGCGGATCGGTGCAAGGACAGCCGAGCGCTCTTTATCTGCGCGCGCGGCGCGACTCGAAAGGTCGGCGTTTCCACTTACTCGTCGGCGGGCCAGGTGCAGGCTCATCTTCCGGCGCTTGCATCCGCAGATTACGAGAGACCGGCTGTGCATATAAACACGCGCACGCATCACGAGAGAGTCGGCAATTAGTAGATACATGCGACTAAACGCTCGCTAATGGCTGTTCAAACTCGAGCGCGGATCTTCCTCTCGTCTCTCTCTCTCTCTCTCTCTCTCTCTCTCTCTCTCTCTCTCTCTCTCTCTCTCTCTGTGTTTAACCAAGATCCGGCCGTTTCTCGTTTTTTACTTCGCGGTGGTATACTCGGCAAATATTGAATCGTGACCGCCTGCGCGCGCCTGTGTGCAGAGGAGTCATCCTCGGCCTCGGAAAAGAGATGCGGATATAAACCGCAGCGCATAAGCAGTGTGCGAGGACCAAATTTTTTCGGCTTATACACAGTTTAAGTAGAGCTTTTGACGCAAATCGAGTATCCGTGCGTCGATTCGATTCGGGCTTTTAATTGAAATATTATATTGCCGCCGGTCAGCGATGTTGGAATCGAATTTTTACGATTCGTTTTATTCAATGAATTACGTACCCAGCAGTACTTAAATTTCCAATCATTTACCGATTATGCCGCGAATAATATTGTACACTTGAACATGCAAAATCAATCGCATTAATTATATATAATCGTACAGCAGATATCGTTACCAGTTACGCATATATATAATTCAACGCAGTATCAAGCGAGCAGACAAAGTAATTAAGGCTGTATTATACTGCATTATACTGCATTAGAGAACAGCAGAGCCGTTCGCGTCGGGAAATTAGTTTTATCTGGTAGTGAAAATGCAACATTCAACGCGTATACAAATGCGGCGACGCGGGCCTGAAAAATTCCTGCTACAAGCTTTATCAGTAGCCCCTAATCCTCGTAAACCAATTCCACTGTTATCTAGGGTAACAAGATTCCTTGTATCCGTTTTTTTCCCAAGCCTCGCGCGCTCGCGCGCAGCCTTCAGATAAGGAATCGCATGCATCTCAATGAAATCTGTGAAATATCGCGGCGACGGTCAACGGTGCAAACAGTGGTTCGCATTTATCTCGGAGATAATTTTTTCTCTCTCCGCGCGCACAACACACAATTTCGAATTATCAAAGCGATGCGTAAATACGGCATCCTTTTCGTTTCGGTACACCATATTATACATGCGTAGAGCTTCGGGAGATACTCAAAAGCGTCCAATAACATTTCGACATCCGACGATCGAGGGGTACAAAAAAGGATTCGCCAAACACGGCGCACACAAACGCTGTTCCACAAGTCATCACGCGGAATATCGGAGCGAGAGAGCACGAGGAGTAGCCGTAAAATCCCGCACAGTCACGGCCATTTTCCCGCGTGTATCCGACACTCGGAGAGCGAAAAATTTTCCCGACCTCTCGTCTCTCGTCTCGGCCGTGGCGCTGCAGTTAGAATTAACACCGGGCGAATTTCGCCTATAAATGTTTCCGCACACAAAGGCACCCGCGCGTAATGATTCATTTTTCAAAGCCAAGTTAGAGAGCTTCTCCATTAGCTCACTTGACACATTTCGCATAGGCCGCTCGCAAGACGAGTTTGTCTTTGCTGCTTCATCCTCTCGTCGGCGAGTGTGCACTTTGCAAACTTTATGGACTCGAATATCCCACTGGCAGCAGTCGGAAGATTCGAAAGAAAACATCGGAAACACGCCTACTCCAATTTTCCAAATAACTCCATAAATAGCAGAGCGAGCTGCCGGTCTTTGCTCGTGCGCATCAGGCTCTCGGCGCAAATATTGAATTATGACCGCGCGGATTCTGGATTTCTGGAGAGACAAGAGAAGAAAATCCCGAGTCATCCGCGCCGGCTCCACTTGCACGAGCTGCAAAGAGAGAAAGAGAAGAGAAGAGCTGCTGATGCTGGCTTTCGAGAAAAACGTAAAGCGAGCCGCCGAGAGAGGAGAGGAGAGGACACACGCGGGAGCCGAGGAAAGAGATCCTTTTGATTTATCGTCGGAAAAGACGTCGCTCGCGCGCGTGACCTGCCGCTCATTCTTGCACAATGCGCCGCGCTCTTCTTCGTTCTTCCCTTTGCGCCGACCCGTTTTTTCTCCATCCACCGGCTCGTGCGACCCGATATCCCTCTGCGACTGCTGCACGCTTCTGCATTTCTACATAACCGATGAAGCATCGAATCGAGCGGGGATTGCGTTTGACGGCGCGTCGAGTGGGTTTCGCGCGGGAAAAAATACTTTATTTTCGAACCGAAAATTCGTCCGGATGAACGAGGGGGAATTTTTCAGAGCGAAAATTTTGCTTTTTCGTTTCCCCGGGGCCGCGCGACGCTCGGCCTATATTCTGCACCGCCCGCGCAGTTCGCGGATGATTTATTATTTCAGCCTGATTTGACGCTCGTAAAGCGTTTGCCGGCGGTTTTCGCTGTTGCATTGCTGCTGTCGCTGCTACGCGAACACAAAGAAACCGGGAGGGGGAGAAGAGAGCAGTGCGAGCTCCCGCATCGTAGTTTAGTATGACACAATGGAAGTAAGACGACAAAAAAACCTCACGACCGCAGCGATTCATCTTCAATTCTCGCGTGTTTTTTCTCTCGGGTTTATGCGACATGCGACGTGTTTTGAGTGCGGGCCTTGTGTGCGCGCGCTCGAACGAAACACACCTTTCTCTGTTTAACAAGTTTCACGAAACTCGGAGAGTCGTAACGAGACTACAACACGTAAGAAGGTTTCGAATTTATGCGTTTGAGAAGAAAAGATTAGCCCTACTTTAATAATCCCGCTCCGGACGGCAATGGAAAGTCAAGTCAATCTTTATTCCCAGTGCAGCGTTTAAATCCGCAGTCGGAGCAGAGACTACAACACCCGAATCTGACAAATCACCCTTTTACTCGCTCGCATATCCCCTTAATTAATAACGCGCGCGACGTTTCTCAAAAGTCACGCGCACACAAACAGAGCGTAAATCAAAGAGTCGTGCTCTCGAAATAAAATACGCGCTTAATGCCGGCTTCCACAGTTCCACCCCACGGAGAATCTCGGCGACTCGAGCTTCTCTCTCTCTCTCTCTCTCTCTCGCTTGCACAATGCCGAAAATAAACTCGCAGCAAAACACGCGGAAGCGCACCTTTGCTGCACAATGCCCCGGCGGTGAGCGAGCGGAAGGGAGAAGGAGAGCAAAACACATTAGCCGGCTGAAAACGGCTGGAAATTAATTTTCTATACAACATCGGAGGATCCTCAGATCCTCACTGCATCGCAGCAGAGAGACAGAAAAAATAAACGGAGAGGGACAGACGTGTCGGAAGGTGAAGCCCAGTAGCGCGCGTTAGTGTGCATGCCGCAGCCTATAACTCCCCCTCTACCGATCTTCGGCTCTTCTTTTTTCTCCTAAACTCGCCGCTATATAGTACGTGTTTTCGAGCGAGGACCGAGTCGGATGCTCTATAGCTCGGCTCACGAGGGGATCGCGCACAAAAACCGAGAGCCGTCCCGCGTGACCCGAGCGATGCGCTGGCTCGTTTCCCCGGAGGGAGAGAGAAAGAGAGCGAGCGCTACAGTACTGCATCCACCGGGAGCTAAAGCGAAAATCACGGCGATCGTTTTATACCGCTGCGGATGATCGATCGGCTCTCGGGGGCTCCGGGGATGCACGCGCGCCTCGTATCGGTCAGAAGGTGATCTGCGACGTGCGTGCGATGCACGCGGGCCCTTGTTGTGGCCGTTTAACGGGGCGGCTGCTGCTGCTGCGGTTGATAGGCGTGCGATTCGTTTGATGCTCGGTGGGAAAGTTGCGGGGCCAGCTCTCGATTCGATAGAAATTTGCCGGCCATTAGAGACTCATTGCGACACATTTTTTTGTTTCTTGTAGGTAGGTGCGCTTTACACGCGACACCCATAAACGTCTACGAATGTGGAGTGCCAAACGCTAAATGATTTCCGCCGAGGCTTCATTAATCACGGCCAGCGGCTTAAACAGACTGCCGTTGAGCTCGGTAATGTAACGACTTTTTTTGGAGAGCTGATGAAACGCTCATTATGAAATTATCGCCCCGCAAAAACCGTTGGACATCTCTGTGACGCAATCGAAATATCCTGATACAGAAAAACAAACTCTCGTCCGATGCAAACTATTGAAAAAGTTGCCTTGTTCCGCGGCCAAGTCGCGAGAAACAAGAAAAATATGCACGCACGTAAAGAAAAGTTTGCTCCCGGCTTCAAATATAAGGTTCGAAAAACTTGCTTGCTAACAGTCAATGTTTATTATACACTTGTAAAGCTTGAGGCTGCAGAACTTGCGAAAGAGCTGTTTCCACCGCTCGCTGTATATATACATTATAATAGGAGAACAACGAGATTTTTCATTTGTTGCTCAACGCTGCACTCGAAGAAACAAAGAATTTTCAGTCGAATACAAATAGTTTTTCTTCCTCTCTACTGAATGCATATTATACCTTGAAATAATGCACCGCCTGCAGAGCAAGAGGCAGGTTGAAAGGCAGTCCGCAAAAATTGGGTTTTAAAAATAACTTTGCGCTCGATTTCGCATTGTTTGAAAGACGAGAGAAAAATGAGTTTTCATCCGCCGAAAGCGGAAACGTCGACGTAACATGGCGCATTACGGCCTACGGGAGACGAGTCCGAGTCGAGCAGATGCCCGCGCACGATAAGTAGTTTGAAATAACGATAATTTCGCGTGTCATCGAAGCAGCCGAGCCGAGCCGAGGACGAAAACCGGACGCAGCGTCGATGTAACGAGCTTCCTATGCAGCCCTAACGACTGCTTAATAACGACCAAGCCCCCGGAGAAATTACAGCAGCGCGCGCACTTATCGCTCCTCCGCCTATAGCTTCCCCGAAGCAAAACAATAATCAGACGTCGCCGAAAATAATAATCCTCGGACGTGCAAATCCCCTAAAAAGCGCGCTTGCGTATCCCCAAGACGGCCATACGTTCCTCGAGTCTCGAAGAGTGCATCGCAGTCAGAACGCTGGAGTAGGACGGACAGAATAGAAAGGACAGAAAGGGGATCTGGCCGCCTAGCCGCCGTGAGCTGGCGAGACGAAGGCGGATTAGTCACGGGACGCGGGAGTCCTCCGCGCGCCACCCGGCACTTCGCCTCTGATCTGTCCGCCCCGTGACTTTCCTGCACGCAGGACAAACGCTCTCGGGCCTGTCTCTCCCGTCTCCGCCTACGGTTTTTCCGAAACTGCAGTGCCGCGCCCTTTTGCCCGTACCGCTCGCCGCGGGACACTGGCTCTCTGCGGCACATTCATTAGCGATAAATTATTTTTCGCCGGACCCCCAGGAACTGCGCGCTATGTAATGCTAGTAGACTAGCAGTGCGCGCGCGAGACGACTCGAGCTTCTCGACTACCGTGTGCAGTGTGCTTTGACTGGCTGGCTGGCTCGGAGGCCCGGGAGGCCCGGGAGGCCGGAGGAGGATCCTCTTGCGAGTCGTCTTTGTTTTTTTTTTCTTTTCCCCGTCTGAGGGTCGGCATGGAGCTCCTGTACCGGATGATTGAAGAGATGGCAAGTGCGCGCGGTACGCTGCACCGATTCACGGGAGGCCGCTGCGTCAAGTTACTCAACTCGGGACCACTCTGAGACAGAAATATTAAGCGCAGATTTGTACACGTATACTTTTAGATTCTCTTGTTTTCGCCTGTAAAACAAATCTTGACACCTATACTGAATCGTGTAACATTTTTTAATAAATTAACGCAAATGTGTACGTTTTGAGATGTATGAGATCAATTTTTATTTTTGAATCATGTGTGAGTGCGTTCTTCTCCTTAGAGCTTAAAGTTCCGATAACCCTCTAATTTGGGGAAAGGGTGTGATATTTATGGGATGAAAACGAAAAACTAACAGAGACTTTTCTTCTTTTTCCACAGACATTTCCGAAGTTGGGAAACAGCATAACGAGCGTGAGAGGTGATTCTGGAAAGGAAGCTCGCGAAGAACGTACGAAGAACCTGTATACGATTCGATTTAACAGAACCGCGTCTAAGGTGCGCTGCGCGATGAGTTATGGCCGCAGTGCTGCATCAGTCGTCTCGTCCCGACTTATCCTGCTCTCATCGGCGATAAATTGTTTTTGAGCCTCTCACTTTTTTCACCAGCCGAGATGCCACGCACACAGAAACGAGTTCCTCAATAAAATCAACTTTTCGACGATTAAGCGCACATTAGCTCAACGTTAGCGCCATGTGCAGCGCATACCGTAGATTATCAAAACTACACTCGTCGTCGACGATATAGGAAAAAGTATCCCATTACACGTCCGTCGAAATTTCGATTATTCAAATGACCTCCCATAAAATGCGAAGAAAGTTTCGAGGAAGAGTCCTAGAGCTCAGAGCCGCTTCCCACATGGCTCGATTTTGCTCGATGAGCTCCGTCAGAGATCGAATTAGGGATCCTCAATTAAAATCGTGCGAGTAGCAGGCGAACGAAGAAACAAGAAGGCCGCGACAAACTGGACATCCTTCATCCCTGTCTAGCCGACGGGCCCTCCCCCAGAAACCTATATCAAACATATACTTAGCCGGCAGACCGATGCCCCGGCAATAAATAATTTTTCAAAGCCGCGCTACGCGCGCGGCCTCGACTTTTCGGTAGGCCAGCCTCTTTCTCGTATTTTTATGTATACACAAGAGGCGGATCATCGACGCAGGCAGAGAGAGAGAGAGAGAGAGAGAGAGGGGGGGGGGGATAGCAAGAGGAACAGAGGCCGATTACATTACATAGCTGCACTCGGGCTGAGTGAAAATTTTTCATAGCTGCGAGGAGGAGATCGTAAAAGGTGATGCACGGGGATTAATTTTTCACCCGCAGCAGCCGCACCGCCGAGGCGGATTCTTTGTCGCGCGAGTGTACATATCTCTCCGCTATATGTGGATATTGCGCGCGTGAAAGGATGAGATCGAGGACCGAGATACGCTTGCTAAGCGCTTCGTCAAAATCAGCTCCGTGTCTTTTGCGATGATTTTTGTAACTGCGGATGCTGATGATGCGCGCATTTTTGTGTTTTGGCCCCGGGCATTATAGCAAGGCCGTTATTCTCGTTTTTCGCTCGATCAATTCGAGACCATCATAATATTTCAGTTTACTATTCGTTGGTTAACTATCCGAGGTTTGAAAAACTATTTTATTTATCCCAATTGAGCCACACTCGACGAGTGCGATTTTTACACACGGACTAGCTGCGCCGAGCTCTGCATGCGCCTGTACGTTTAAATTGCAAATCGATCGGGGAAGCGCTGTGTAAAGAGACCCGTATACAGAGTGCGCGTAATCGCAAGTTCCGCCGTTCCATTGAAGATCGGTCAAACAAAAAGCGGCGCGGCCCTATATATGTATATCGCCGCCGCGAGCGCCAAAAAGCGAAGGCGAAAGAAAAAACACACCGTGAAACCGCATTGCACAGCTAAATTTCCAAACACAGAAGGCAGAAGTCGAGCCAGCATTCACCGACCAACACTAGCTCGCGTAATTCTCGTAACAGGTATATGCACGTACGTCCGATTCAAAGGGAGATTCGAATGAGATCCGAAGAGCCGGCTCGCGAGCAGAGCAGCGGCAATAGCGGCATCAGAGAAAACCACCGACTGTCGGCGGAAAAAAGGAGGAAGGAAGCAACAGGGAGGGAAGCGCTCGTTCTCGCTCTACTTTGTCCGAGTCGCAAATTGCCGTGGTTTTTAATTGAAGCCCCTACTCCCGTCCATTGTAATGAAAAGGTTTCCATCTCCCTCCCGCCAATTGAAAAGTCTTATCCTCGCTCTCTCCCTCTCTCTCTCGTTCGGCCGTCCGGTCGAGCGATGAGACGATCAACTTTTTATCGCTCGCCAGGAGGAGAGCCAGGAGATCGTCTTTAATTCGCGGCGGCGGTAGACTTCTTGTTGCTCCCGCCCTATTCCGATCGCGAAGCTCATTTTTTTGTTGCTGCTGCGGCTCGAGCGCTCTCTCTCTCTCTCTCTCTCTCTCTCGTCCGTCCGGAAAAAATGGGAGGATCCTGTTTCAACCGCGAGCTTTTTACGCTCTTTGGACGCTCCGCGACGACGGTCTTCTTTTTCTGGACCTCTATTCCGCTTTGGAGGCGCAGCTCGCATCACTGCTCGGATTAGAAAATTAGATCGAAAATTGAATCATCAGCGCCGCCGGCGTATACAAAGCTGACGAAAGGTGCGAAGAGTGCCTGTCAGGCTGTGCTTTTTCTATCTTGAAGTATACATCTGCAGGCCGGTATGGGAAAGATGATCGAGTTTTCATACGCAAAGCGATTTTTCCAATCAAGAAAAACAGACTTTTCAGTAGATGTAAAATAAATTCTTAAAATCGTTTGTCCATTAGATTTTTTAATTGATTTTTTTTAAATTGCAATTGAATGGCTAGGAACTACATAGAAACGCTGATAGCAAAGCAATCGTGATAATTTTATTATTGACACAAATTTTTAAAATAAAATTCGTTTCATCTGGACCACTTATTGTAGCATTTTCATCATATTATTCAACTAATTCGATTTATTCGATTTATTCGATTTACAAGCAAAGTAACAAAAAAACCGATCATAAATCACGAGATACGACACACACTGTCACCTTTCCAAGCAATCGCATACATTTAAAAAAAACATGAATTTATTGAAGTTTTTAAATTACCTCTGCATTAATTGCTCCAAATCAAAATTTTGATGCCGTGTAGTATTGTACGAATTTTCAAACCCACGTGCGAGAATCAACTCTTTCACGCTAGTACATTATAATATACCACGGATATAATGAAATTTACCAATATCTAGCATAAACCTGTATAAAGCAGACTAAATGAAATATACCTATACTTAATTATAGTAACGACTCTTCTTGAAAGTTTAATCTCATTAAGAGCTTTACAGCGAGGAGCTAGAGTAAAGAGAAAGCTCTTTTTATCATTCCTAAAGGTAAGATTCTTTGAATGGATACTTTGATACTCGAACGGCTTAGCTTACTCTTGTACGTGCGAGTATGAAAGCGTCGCGTAAAATTGCAAGCGCGAACTTCTTGGAACGCTGTTTTCGTTTTTTGCGATCCCGTTGCGCGATGTAGAGTTTCTTAGAAATCTATACAAATCGAATCAATCAAATTAAGGGGATGTCGGAGCCAACGTGACCAATTGTGACCTCCACCTCGATTCGTAGTTTAGATTGTTTGCTTTCCAAATTCTTCATACCATCAAAACTCAAATTGATAATTGTTTGTTATTATGTAGGTTATCGCGGAATTATCGCAGTAGAGTTTTTGTTGATTTGATCAGTGCAAAATTTTATTTTAATTCACTTTGCGTCGTAGTTTTCGTTACTTTTTCCATGCGATGAGTAAAAGTTCTTTGGCGCGGAGCTAATTAAATTGGGATTCAATCACAGAGGAGAGCGCATGAGCTACAACAACTCTTTGAGTAGATTTTTTTCCCCGAAACAATAAGTGGAAAACAAAACTGTCGACATGAGAATTCAAAATCGATATTATTGGTTCACGAATGTCGATTCGATAGATAAAAGTCTTATTATTGACTCGAAAAAAGTAGCGCGGTGCGAAAATTGAGAAAAATTAGCAGCATTACGCCTCGTCGCACTCGAAATCAATTGTACAGTCGGATAAACGTTATTCGGGGCACAAAATACGATGAGCATTTCGAGTACGAGTGCTCTCGGCGCGCGTACATGTCGAGAACGAAGGTAAAGTGGAGTGCAGCAGCAGCAGCAGCAGCAACAGCAGCAGAGTAAGGGAGGCGGGTGCCGAAAGGGCGTCGAGACGTCGAGTGAACTGTTATGGCGGATTGTGGCACATCGTCATTATAATTGATTCCAGCGGAGCCCTTGTCTCTCGCTCCCGCTCTCTGCAGCGCAGATACATACATAGCAGCTAGACCGAGACATTGTGGCTCGGGCAATTAGCGAGCGGCCTTTCGACAGCTGATTGACGCTGCGGTAAGCCCGGCGCGCGATCAAGTCGTACTAGCTTCTCTCCCATCTGCAGCGTCCGAAATCCCCTCGATAATTTCTGCGCGGAGGGTGCGAGAACCGAACGACTTGCTCTCTCTCGCCGCGAGTTCGACTCGAAAATTGGCTTGTCCAATTCCCCGACCAGCATAGCCGGACAGACGTACATCAGCCCTCCCCCTGGCTCGCTGTATGTGCACAGCTAGCTACTCGTGCTAATTGCCCAAATCGTCTTTATTTGTCTCGAGGCGAATGAATGCGGCCGATAGCATCTAAAATACATATATGCGAGGCCGATGATGGAATTGATGAAAGGAGGGGAAAGCAGCTCGTTTGCGGCGCGCGCGAGAGAGAAAGAGAAAATCGAAGAAACCACGGGATACCTACTTACTTCTGCATCCATGCTTCTCTTATTCGAGACTGGAGATCTCGAGCCTCGGAGAGATTACGAGAGATTCGAGACATCTCGTGCGGCTGCACTGCTGCGGTGTACCGGCGATTTTATGCGCCTGAGATTCCTGTGTCTTTCGGATTTCTTTCTGACCCGAGGCTTGATGGGTGGCTTCTCTGCGGCTTCCCTCGTTTATTGCTCGGTAATTACCTTTTATTGTGCGTAATAAGGATTGTAATTTATGGAATTCCATGGGAATTCTAATCGCGGAGCAGTTAGCAATATTCGAGCAGCTAGCCGCAGCGAATTATTGTATTGCGATCGCGAGGCTTCTATCAAAATGTGCGAGTGCAGTACGTTGAAATAATTTTTGGCCGGCTCCTCTGCGCTCGCAGTGGGTCGATCGGTGCGCTGCAGTCTTATCCGGAGAGAAAACGGTGAAATAATAAACACTGGACGCGCGCACGTAACTCTGAGAAAATAAGCAGGAAGCGCCCGCACCGAGGAAAAGGTCAAGATTTCAGGTCTCGACTTCTCGCTTGTTCCCCGGCCGTATTTCTTTAACTTTATCCTCTCTATTTTCCCTTCTCTAGTATAGTGCAGCTTGACCTCCATTGTCTTTTCCTCGTGCGTGCATTTGTTTACTTACCTTTGAAATTCAGAAAACAGGTGTTGTTGGCTAGAAAATGAGAAGCACACTATGGGGAAGAGAGCTATTTCTCGAACCAAATTCCGCAATAACGGAGGCCGAAATTCGATGGATTTGGAAAATTAAAGAAAACATCCAAATAGCTGCAGCGCTGTAAAAGCCTCTTTTGGCCGAAAACGAGAAAAGAGCCCGCCGGGCCGAAAGAGACAAAATAACAAGATCGAAAGAACGTTTTAATCCATTTGAGTGTTCGTCCTCTAGGTAGGTATGTAGGCTACTGGAGCTGCAGCCCGAGCAGCCCGAGGATTTGCTTCAATACGTGTACGTGCCGTTCGGACATAGAAATTTCACGGGAAATGCGCGCTCGCTCTCTCGCTAGTTCTCTTCTTTTATCTGGCTGCAGGCTGCGCCTTATCCTCCGCGCGTTGCCCTTTCTATACCGGCGCGCGAGCGCGAAATCGTGAACTGCAGCCCCGGCTAAAAACGAGCTGTTAGGCGCTCCTCCTATACATATACAGCGCAGCAGCAGTAGCAGCTCTGGGAAAAGCGGCGAGCGAGCAGCTCTCCCGATTCGTCAGGGATAGCGGCGAACACGTGTACGGGCCCCGTGACCAATTTAACCGCCGGATACTTTGCTGCTGCTGCTGCTGTACTGTGTGTAGTGTATACTGCAGAAGAAAGGAAAAATGCCGCTTCTCTCACTGCAGCCAGCTCGGAGTCTTCCTTTCATTATTCACGGAATTTATCGGTCCCGCCGCGGCGGCGAAAATCGAGCGGCCCAGCGCGCGGTTTTATTATGTGTGCCGCGCAGTGTTTATATACGTCACACAATGCGAGCGACCGCGACGGATTTTCGAATCTGGCTTATTATGCTCTTCCTCTCTTTCCAAGTTTCCACCCTCCGACGACGACGACGACGACGACGACGACGACGACGAGTGACACGCCGCACTCTTTTCTCTTCTCCTTTTCTGGCTTTCCGGGACGCGCCTATGGTATACTGCATAGACTACAGTACGCACACAGCGAGCGCTTGTTGTCCCTCGCCGGGTGTAAACACGCCGACGATGCTTTAGTCGCGCTAAAATGCGTGGTAAAATATTTGCGCTGGCTTTCATTCTCCGTGCTCTTTGACTTTTATTTGTACAGAGCCGCTCGCGGCTTCTTCAGCTCTCCGTGTGTTGAAAATCCTTAACGCGCTCGGGAGATTTATGGTTTTCGCGTGTGAATCTCGACGATGCGCCCGCGCAACACCTCCACGGAGGTGTCTAAGGGATATATATGTTTAAGGGGAGATGAATGCGCTCGATTCCCTCATCCCCTGCATGTTGCTGTGGATGAGGGAATCGAGGGCTGATTATCCTATACCCAAGCAGATTTTGAGCGGAAACGACGCCTCTTAAAAATTAACAGTTCTCTGCAGCGCGTTCTAAAAGCATGCTATTTAATTTGGTTTTATATTGATAAAGTTGAGCAAGTATTCTAACGATATTTATTATGTTTTAATAATTCAAAAGAGCCTGTCTGGAGAACCAAACATAAAGCTTTTATATAATTGAAAAACAATAATATAAACATATACTTAACGGATTATGTCGTCGGTCCCTATGAAGACTAGCACGGCTCAGATTCTTATCGAAGAGTAGCACGGGTCATTATCGCCGCGAAGAGTAGCACAGCTCAACTTATGCCTCAAATTCTCTCCGCTAGTTATTATAGGGATTTGACAATTATCGTTTAAGAATCTGGGCTGTGCTAGTCTTCTTAGGGACCGACGATGTGATGTACAGAATAGCTCGGTTTAAAACTAATTTATTTGTATAATTTAATCAAATTATTTTCTCTTTCACTAGTAGGATATCAGCGAATTATCCGATAGCGATATAGAAAATACCTCCACGTATTTACTGATTCACGGGAGCTCAATCTCGACTTTGGCAATAAAAATATGTGTGTGCAGTACAAAAGCGGGACTGGCAGGTCTATTAGGCATGGATATCGTAATTTCTCAAACATTAAAAAAAGCAACGGCTACCGGCATTAGATGCCGCACGATATTTCTCGAATCCACAGTTTAAAAGCTGTTACGCAGTCGTTAGAAGAACCTTAGTCACAGCAGATAAATATATCCTCTATGATGGTAGAATTAAAAAGGGAGGGAAAAATGGCATGGACGGGCGGCCTGACTCAACCGTGCGAGTCTATGCAGCATTGCATGCGTGAGTAACGCATTTTTTAACGACATTTAAATTTCTCACGAGGTTGCGCGCTCGCGCGCCCGAGACAACGCCCGTATTTGAGTCGTAGCTCATGAAATTTCAATCTAGCGGTCGTTAAGCGGCAAGTATTACCGCCAGTCAGGGAGCGTCTATGTGATCCTCGTCCACAGATAGTGTCTACGCGCTACTGATCTCTGCGTGATCGAGTAGAGAGGCACACTGAATTTCGAAGTCTATGCGGGGAACTCCTATTTACACAAATATGCTTTTCGTCGCAAAGTCGTGCCGAGAGCCTTAAAAGTTGAGCTTTTAAAATTTGAGTATCCGGTTGATAAAGCTCGTATAGTACTCCGTACGCTATGAGACTAACAGTATAAAGCTTAATAGTCGAGGAAATTGACGATATAACGTAGTTGCACAACAAGCCGTGGATTTTAGTGACACTAGTAAGCGCATGGGTAAAAACTTTGGTTAAAATGAACAAACTTTATAGTGGAAGCATCAAGCTCTTTTTATAGTTACAATATAATTCCGCGACGCGCTGCATTCTTTCCCATTTTAACTACTTGGCGCGCCCGTAAAAAGGCGGACTTAAGACCGGCCCGAAAAGGAATATCGAATAATTCAGTTAGGCAGGACGAGTACAATGCCCGAAACGGGCGTCAAAACACAGGCTCATTGCCGCGCCAGCGACGAATCAAACGTCCCGGCGAGTGCATTAAATCAGACCCGAGGCCGCCGATAAGATCTCGCTGCAGCTGCGGGCGGCGGGCCTCGGGCCATTAGGAAAAATCCCGCGCACTGCGCTCGGCTCGAATCTCCGAAATCGATCGATCGGTCACGGCGAGCGCGCGCGATAACAGCGGCTGTAAAATATAAAGCCAACGACAACACGCCCTCGCGCGTAAAACATCGGAATCGACCAAATAACGAGGAGTCGGAGTGAGTTTCGGTTGCTTGCTCGTGATGGAGTTTATATTACATATTACATAGTGTACGCACGTATGTACATCGCGCGGGGAGTTAACTGATTGGCGCTGCCTGCTGCGTGAGGGGCGACGTAAGCGCGTTACGCAGGCTTGAATACGAATTTTCGGTAGGCGCATTTAGGACGGTATTTAAAATGCACTTTGGGAAACAAAGTGCCACTTTAATGACTCTGTAGTCTGTCGGTATGCTTTATTAACCTACTTCGGCGGATATAGGAACCTCGCTGGAATACGGGGATTACGGCTGTACTGCGCGCGTATACCGTTTCCACTTCGAATACATTTGTCGGGCGCTCATTTGAAATTTAATACTGCTGTGTCGCATACTGCTTTGAGGAAAAAGTGGTCCAAATGATTGGCGAGGCTGAAAAATAGTTCAGCGAAACCGATCGAGTTACGAATAAGCATCGTCCGGCCGAAAAACTTTTAATTAAAACTGCATTAACAGAATAGCTTATTGAGAGCTATTAGCCGAGCTTATATATATATATATATATATATATATATATATATATATAGTTAAAAGCAATTAGCGCGCGGATGAGCCAATAGCGCAGCAGGGACCAAAATCCAGATAGCGTAATGTGCATTTGTGCGTTTTGGTCGTGCGGCTGTCGGTTTGCCGGCTTTAAGCCGCGCGAGTTATACGCCTGCCTAATTGAATCTTTGAAGAAATAATTAAAATCACCTCGAGGCAGCAGAGCTTACGCGAGTGAGCGGGCGCGCTTTGAAATTCTCTTTAATTTGGCAAAAGTTCGCTGCGCAACTTGTACTCGCGAGCTGTTGAAAATCAAATACCCAGCGACGTTCCTCTTGCTCCACCATATTATAATGTAATGTGCTCGCAAAATCTTCGAGACGAGAACATTGAGAGCAATCGACAGCTGCAATTCGTCCGTTAAGACTGGAAATTACTTACTGCAGCAGAATATGCGATAAAAGGACGCGTCCGTGAGACAATGCGCCAATAAGACTCCGACGACGTCTCGATCGCATCGTCAATTGGGGTCAAGGGGCGTTTAAGAAAGGTCGAGCGCGCGGAAATTCGTAAACACGTATATCGTTATAGTCGCGCAGCGCATCGCTATAATAACGGCTCCGGCGCGTCGTCGCTTGTCTCCCTCTTATATCTCCTTTTTCTTTTGCTTTTTCAAACGAAAAACCACGCGCGTTTCGTTGGCATCGTTGCCCGCAGATGGTCGCGGAAAGCGTTTCTGGAGAGAGGCGACGTACCGGAGGCAACGCGGGAGTGAAATACAATATATTGTACACTGTACAGCGAGGTGACCACGACGCCACGCGCCGGACGTGCTTATTTCGGGGGCAGAGCTAATTCGAGTTTGGGAAATTCGTTTTAACTTTCGACGCGAACGTGTGCAGGAGAGTTTCACGATGTCTTACTTACACGCACGGCGCTGCAGCGCAACAGATGTGCCCGAAGCTGTTTCATTTTGAAGTGGAGATTGTTTCAACAGAAATTCACGACTGTGTATTCGCTGCGGAGCCCGAGCATCAGTCACTTTAATTTTCGAGCGGCGTAATAATAGAACGCTTCAATATTTATCGGGAACATACGTCCTTGAGTTTCGTAAAAACAAACCGACGGAGTCGAGCTCGTTAACGCGGGCTGTACAGCGCAACGCAGTGCACTTGCGCCGCTTCGTCGCGGGGAAAGGGAAAGAGCGAGGGAAAGAGCGATTCAGGAACGCGCGCCGCGTGATTTCATTGTTTCAATTTTCAAGTTCAGCGCTAACAATGTAAACGCTTTAACTCGCGGAATAACAGACTGACAAATTATTTATGAGCTCCGAGATGCTCAAGGTATTCCGGCTGTGCAATGATCGAATTAAAAACAACGCATTCCGCGCGTTTCATCCCATGTACGGCTCCGCGAGCGAGCGCATGCATCTTGCGCGCGGAATGAGCTGAATGAGCCTCGCTCGTGTAACTCGCGTTGTATCGCATACAGCCATACACGTGTGTGTGTGCGCAGGACCGTAGCGTATAGGGCTCCACTACCGCAAGATAAAGCAACCAGCTGGAACTTCCTCCGCATCATGCATGTAAACGCGGCGACTTGTTAAAATTTACTCGGATTCTCCCTGAACTACGAAATAAATGGGATTCTTTTTGTCGGCGCCGCCATCGCCGCCAGGGAAAAACGCGCGCGCCTCTGGAGATAGAATATAGCACACACGCGGGGGCATGCGAAAATAGCCTGCAACGCCGCGTCAGAATAATGAATACCGGTGCGCGAGAAGATTTTTCCTCAAAATGTTTCGCTTTCGATTATTCAAAGCGTCGCTCGAAATGCTGAGCATACTTTTTGCGCGCGTAATTTCCTCATGCGCGCAGATTATTTTTACAATCCGCTGCATGACAGAGGCGCTATCTCATATGATAATTTGTCTAATGCGACTTCCTCTGTGAAAACGGCCCCGAGAGATCCGTAATTCGATATTTACAAACACGCCAGGGAAATATATTGTATATTGTATCGGGTTCCAAACGGCGCCGGACCACCGAGAACAATAACAGAGTAACAGACCACCATGAGACGTCGAAATTGAGCCGAAAAACTGAAAGATCGATCGGGATTGCCGAATATAGGGGACTATTTACCCGGTTAATGTGTCGCATAATGGAAAATATCAAGGGAAAGATTTATATACGTCTCTGCACCCTTTCGTCAAACAGTGCTCGCACGCACGTGATATCAGGAGAGTCTTAGTCATAGCGTACTATATATAACCGGTGTTGTTTGGTCAATCCATATACGCAGTGTCAAGCATGAGAACCCCCGGAAGTAGACACATTTATGGAAAAGGGATCGCGAGTTGTTTGTTTTTCAGGCAACGAGAAATTTTATTTGGTAACGATTGTTGAGCGGATTATATTGTGATTTGAGAAAATTTTATGTGCTGTTCTAAGCAATTGTATTTTTATTACATTCAAATCTTAAAAAGAGAACGCCAGTAACCTAAATGGACTCTGCTTCTGTGATAACATTTATTTTCTCAGTCATTTACTTTATAGAAATGAAACGGTCAAATATTCGTTTATATACACGCGTATAAAAGGGGTTTATGTCCAAATATAATGTACATGCCCGCAAAAGCAACGCTAAAATCTTAATATATTTTGCAAGTATTTCCATGAATTTCTTTTTGCGTTTAACGTTATAAGCACTTCGATTATGATACTTAATTAAGCTCGTAAATTTTAAGCCGAATTCGAATAAGGATACGTGTAATATAGCCGCTGAACTCTGCACGACACCTGAAATACGATTATTTTCAGACACTCGTTTAATAATGTCACATTTATGCGGAGACCACCGCGTGATTCTGCAATCTGAATGATTGAGAAAAATTCAGATTATTGGCTCGCACGCAGTACCGTCCGCTAATATGTAACAGTTCCATTAAAAAATCGAGCATAGCATCAAGTTCAAATATTCTTATTCAATTATTGTTATGCTTTCTCTGCCAAAGAAAGAGATGTTCACGAAAAACCAAAAATGTAATAAAAAAGCAAAGCGTATCGAACAGTTATGTTAACAATATGCATATAATGCCCGAATTTCGCGGACGCGAAGCGAATCAAGACACACGCGCACACATCAGAGAACGGCCAGCGGGTGTGCAGGGAATTCGCTGGAGCGGCCGGAAATAGTGCGCCGACAGAGAGTGATTTGTCTCGACGAGCCGGCAAATGATTTCGGGCTTTTGGGCTTTCATTAGCACCGCGAGCGCGACTGAAATATTGCAGGCGTCGAGCGCTTTTTTACTCTCTCCGATGTTCTGTCCGCGCGCGAGCGAATAGCTCGATCTCTGTCCTCACCGTGTAAAGCGTATTTTTCTCATCTACCCGATAATATCGTTCGTCGCGCTTTCAAGGCGATTAGCCTGCTGCCGCTTTGATGACGAGCGTTTTTGCCGCGCGTTTTTGCTGCCGCATCATACTCTTATAATATACTATATAGAGTCTGTAGAGGCGTTTTCACGAAATCATTTAATGCGAGTGCGTCGGTGAATGTTTAGTTATAATCTCTTGTGAATAAAGCATGCGCAGAGTAGCTCTTTGGCGAGTAACGGCTTTGACGAGGAATATCGTCAAATCTGCTCTCTAGCGCGAGATTAAACGTTTAAAGCGAAATTCGATTGAAAAAGCTTTCGAACGTACTGTGCGCGCCAAAAAGTTATTACGCGCCGCGTGCAAGCAAACTTAATCGGAGCTTAATGTACGCCGGATGTTTGCGTTTGTTTATTTGAGAGCACTTTTATCGATGGCTTTATATTAAAATACGGCACATGGCCACATGCTAACACTCGATCGTATATTAATTCAAATGAAACAAATCTTAAAAATACCGGATTTGTTCGATGAATTTGCTCTGATTAACGTGTTTTAACACGCGCAAAATACATGCGAAGCCGCGGAGTAGATCGCGAGGTAAATCGAGTTAAGGCTCGCGAACAAAAACGCACTTTGTTTTCAGCGATCTCTGACCTGCGGCATCAGTTTCTTGCCCAGCATTCTCCACGCTATTTTTTTCAGCGCGGTTTCGGCATCCGCATCGCACGCGATTCGAGCGCATCTCGGGCTTTTATTTTTTTACTTTTTCTCGGCAGTCGCGCGTGAATCACCGCGCGCGCGCGCGACCGGCGTGTGGAATGCATAAATAATCGCTTCCCATCCACTACTCTATTCTCTTCGAAATTTCCGCGCAATCCGCGCACCGCCTTTTTTGCTAGCGCGGAATCGGCCGGTTTCGACGAAAAAAAGTCCTGTCGCCTAACAAATATATGACACCGGGGCAATATCGTCGTTAACGCGGGCCCACGCGCGCCAGTCGAGTCGTGTTTTCGAGCCTCATCAATTTATTAAACTTTTTTATTTGTTTCCTCTCTCGTCGGATGCTTCTGCCGGGAATTTCGCCGCGATTATTCAAGGTGTTGATTTCGGGGAAAAAAAAGTTATTAATCGCCCGCGCGCTCCTCGCCGACTTTAACTTGTTAATAAACAAACTCCGCCACGCATCGGCTGTCGCGTCCCGACTCCCGAGCGGAGAAATTAAGCCAGCATCGAGGCGAAAAAAGAGCGCTCTCGAAGCCCGTAATCAGGTAATTTTTCACGACTGATTAATTATCTGTCAATAAAGTCGCTGTGGGTACAAGTCGGAGCTCCCGTGCACGTTCGTTAAAATTTGGTAAATCGCTGCAATTTCGCTCGACCGCACACGTATGCGCAATGGCAAAAAGCTGCAGCCGAAAGAGTGTACACGCTGCCCCTCCGGCTCATCGGCAATAAGTGGCTCGTAAAAGATAAAAAATGCTTCAGCAGCTCGACCAGTCCCTCTCTCGCTCTCTCTCTCTCTCTCTCTCTCTCTCTCTCTCTCTCTCTCTCTCTCTGAAGTTCGCTTCATCACTTCGTCGTCGGTTGCGGCAGTCGATTGAAGCGAGGGCCGAGGCACTCCCCCTCTCTCTCTCGCCCGCGAAAAAGGTGCGTGCGTCACGCGCGCGCGCGCCTCTCGGCGAGATCGAGAGGATAATAAAAAGAGCGCTGCTGCGCGGCCCCGGAAAAATTCAAAGACTCTTAAGGAGTTTATTAACCGGCGCGTTAATTGGCCATTCGAGACTCGTCAGGACTTTGCTTCGTCGCGCCCGTATACTTTGCGAAGTCGTTCTCTCTACTCTGCTACTGTCTTCAGCGCGTGCGTGCATCAGCGTCGTCGTCGAGGGAGACGAGCAAGAGACGAGAGAGATTCCCGCTGAAGACTGGAAAGACCACCCGCGCGCTCGGCTACTCCTCTTCCTGCTCCCCGCTCGCGACCGCTGCAGTGTGTCTCTTCCTTCTTTCACTTTCTCGTGTAGCAGCTCTGCGCCTTGATTTTCCTCGCTTCCTCGTTCGGACGGCTTTCCGCGTGATTCGATTTTTATTCTCTTCTCGCGCGCTCGCCTTGTCTTGTGCGCACAAAGTGCTGCAGCCTGCAGTATAGCTACGCACGCGCGGACACGTAAAGGGATAGGGACATTCGAAGTTAGTGTCTATTGTGAAGTAAGGCAATAAAGTGCGATCGCGTTCGAGGAATCCCGAGGATGTTTGCAGCGAAAGTATTACCGCGCAGGGAAAGAGGAGAAGCTTGCGCTTAAACTTCAAGTCACTGCATGCAGCTGTTCCTGCGATGAATTGAATTACCCGCGTGTGGTTTTTAATGTGAAAAATGTTTTGTAAATCTGCCACTCTCACAATCAGAGTATAGGAAGTTTATTTAAAATGTTTGGTTTTAATTTTACTCCTCTCAGAATAAAACTTTTAATTTGCTACTCTGACTCTGACTCTGACTCTGACTCTGATCCTGATGAATCTACGAGTATTGATTCACAACGTGTGAATATAATAAAGTCGCGTCGAGGCCCCGATGAGCACGAGTTTATTTTGTTTGTTAGGAGCGACGAATTAACACACAGCGCATGCTTAATTAATCGTCGCGCGTGTTTTTCGAAAATCCGTCCCTCAGTAGCTTGCAAGCTATAATCCAAAGGCGAATAGAGATTTATTCCGCTCGCCTCGCGCGCAGCGCTTGCTCTTGACTTTATCATTTTTCTCTCTTTCTCCCGCTGTTCGCTTTCGCTTTCTCTCAATTTGTCTCTCCGCGCGCTCGGCGTTCTCATTGTCTCTCAGCGTATGTGTTTCCCCTCTTTTGTACCTTTTCCACTCTCATTTGCCTTTGTGTTTGTAAAATATTTGTATGTTATTCCTTAAAATATCTTCGCATACATTGCCTTCGCTGCAGCGAGATTCTTCCGCGCAGCATCCTAATGAGAAGCTAGAATGTGAGTAAATTAAAATTCCCTCTGACTTTTTCTCTTGGCTCTCTGCTGCTAGTGCTGCTGCGCGCTGCCGCTGCTGCAGCGCTGCTCGTTTGTCACCTCGTTCGTTATTAGTCTAATTGTCTTTGAGAACAAGGCGAAAAATTTGCTCTTCACGACGGAAATTTTCGGAATCGCGTACATTGTTGTTATAGACAAATTGAGTCAATCTGCACTGCGCAACGCTGATGAGAGTGCCGAAACCCGCTGAACGATCGAACGAGTCTATTATTAACAAGACTCGATGAAATGAACGCAATAGACGTTTTATGCGCGCTCTCGCAAAAAAAAGCGCTGCGCTGCTGTAATTGAATTTGAACGTCGTTCCGAATTCAATTACGCGTATTCTTCCGCACGAAACTCGGCTCAACAAAAAGCCAATAGCGCTCCGCGCGCATGCATCGCGACACAGGCGCGTTTCCGCCGGCAAGACCAAATTGAAAAGTCGAGCCGCTCCCACAAGCATTCACCTACATGCAGCGCTGCGGCATAGTAGTCACCGGATCCGCACTCTGACGCGCGTCTTCTCGCTCGGGACCACTGGCCCACTGCACACGCGACGTTTGGAAAAGTCTGCTTCTCGCATGTGCGCTTTCTACCCCGGCTCTGAGATTTCCGCAAGCGGCGGCGCCTACATACCTATATGTACTGTTCCCTCGCCGACCACCAGCCGCGACGCCCGCGACGCAGCGCGGCCTGTATGCAATATACGAGCGGCACTTTGAAAACAGAGAACGACAGCGCGCCGCCCTCTTCCTCTTCTCGCACTTGCGTCCGCGCGAGTTTTCTCACACGGGCGCTTCGCGGGCGGGTCAGAGTAGGATGTAATTATTGCGGGCCGCTTCGATCGTCGCTCTTCCTGCACTGCGTATTTGCTGTGTGCATGCTTTTTATACTAAAAAACTCCTTAAATTAAAATTTTGGCGGGAAAGAAACATTGACTGCAGCACATCCTAAAACCAAAAGCAAGGATCGGGCTTACCAGGCGATTATAAAATTATATGATCCGAAGCAGTCCCAGTATGCCTATACGTACGCGCGCGGCGCAGGAATGCGTCCCGCACAATACAAAGGGCTCTGCTCCCATATTCCTCCAGCTCGTCTTTTTCTCCACTGGCCCGCATCACAATAACCTTCGGCGTCTTCTCCTCCTTTTGCGGCGCCCCACAGACACCAGCCGCGATTGTTTTCGCGCTTCAAAATCTAAATTATAGTTCGCCGACGCGCACGCGCGAGCTTCCTTCAGCTACTAATTGCTCGTGCGGGCTTTTTTTCAAACGCACTCGGCCGTACGTTTTTTCGCTAGATTAATGGTCGATGCTTCTCGCGCGTGTACGCGAAATTTAGCGAGCGCGTGGATCTCGCGGACTCGCGGGGAGCTGTAAAGCTGTTTGAGTTTGACGCGCGGGCGGCGAGAGAAACTCGAAGACTGTAATTTCGAGTGAATGGGTCAACGAGCGCGGATTGATGGACCTTCCCTTTTTTTTCGGCACAGTAAATTTGCGCTTTGAATTTTTTCCGGAATTTATAGTTTGCTTTATTGCTGACTCGCGCTCTGTGTACCCGCGGACTTTTTTTCGGTTCAACGCGCGGATTCCACGGAAGCGTGACGCGCAATTTTTCGCTTTATTTTTTTCGTCCGGGCCGTTCGATGTACCTATATTTTTTTTTTTCCGCTGCAAAAGAAATTAGGTGACGCGCGAGCAGGTTTATAGGCTCGACGCAGTGGGATGGCTACGGGGTAATTGGTTTTCCTTTTAAATGTACGCGCGATTAAATTTTCGAATTTTCACTGTATGTTGAGCTCGTTAATATGATTGAATCCTCGTCGCTGAGTACCGAATATGATAGTTGAAAAATACTCGACGAGCGTCGTCCACTTTCGCCCAGAGTACAGTGCAAAACTCGAAAAATATCGGACACCGTAATTCGATTAATTATTTAAAAATATCCGAGCTAAAAGGGTGTATCGCGTAACAGAGTAAGCGATCCGAACCCATCAGCGGTGTATAATTATAACGAAACGCAATTTTCGTATAAATTTTCGCCCAGCTATACGCGCGCGTCTATTGACAAACGAGAGAGAGAGAGAGAGAGAGAGAGCCGGCCGCGTCATTAATTACTCGAGCATAGGCTAATCGCCGGCAAATCAAACAGCCCAGGCCGCTGCCTATATACGCCGAGACAAACGCAAATAAATCGCAACATTTGAATGGCCGCGCGCTGCTCGCGACCGACAATCGAATAAGGAAAATTGGAGAAGAAAAAGACTCGAGCGGCATGCAGGAGTCCGGCGGTATATACCTGTATCTACATAATACCTGCTGCAGCTCGCGCCGCTGCAGCCGAGACTCCGAGAGTCGGAATAAGCGAAGCGGGAAAGAGGAGCCATCCCGTGAAAGGTATCGCGTTTCGAGGCACATCGAGCTTCAAAAGGCGAATAGAAAGTAACTAATCGCCCGGAACTAATTCCCCACCCGTATTCGCCGCGGCGAAGAGACTCCGGCTGATAAGGCGGCTGCAAATATGGCCGGGGAGAATGAGCTCGCGCGGTCTGGCATTCGCGAGCAAACAGCGGAAGCCTCGGCCTTTCAATCGTCCGGCGGAATAGTATAAGGTGCGCGTTTCAATCGTGAAAAATCGCTCGGGAAACTCGCGCCGTACAGGAAAATTGTGTGTGTGGAGCTGCGACAAAGTTTCGCCGAGAGTTGAGTAACCAAAGACTCGGGCAAACTAAGTTTGCCTGCATGCGCAGTTTCGTTCTGTCAACTTTTCGCTGATTGGACGCGCGAGAGCCTCGGCTCAAAGACATCGGGCGCTGATTTAATGATGCTCGTTGCGCTGTTCGCGATTCGGAAGCTAAAATTGAAATAAGCGTTCGTGTGCCTGTTTCTCAATAGGCTCTTGACTCAAGACCCGAAGGTTTCCGTTTCGGCAAATGAAGCGCGCGCATTGTTCTCCGAAGTAAAGCGCGCTCGCATTCCGAGCGCGCGCCGAGTTGAAAATCAGCGCAGTGCACCGCGGCGAGTCGTAGACGAAGTAAAAGCGGCGGTACGAGCCGAAGTAATGAATGCTGGAGCTCGACTCCTCGGAGCGAAGCCGGCGCGCTGCAAACAACGGGACCGGGAAGAGAGCACTTTAATTGTCCGAAATTAAGCGAGCGAAAGAGAGAAGAGCTGAAGGCGAGTAGCTGCGCAGTCGCGCACCTGCAGTCGCTCTCCGCAGCTCGTTTCTTCCCTTCAGCTAACAAGCCGGTAATAACCCGGTTCCGAGGCTCACGATCCTCTTACTCTCTCTCCCTCTCTCCCTCTTCTTCATCCTCTCTTCTGAGAGCTGAGAGCGGAACGCGCGCGCGCGCGTGTGTGTGCCTTATCCTCCCCCTATCCCCCTACCTACTCTGCTCGCGAGCGCGCGCGGCAACCCGCGCCATAAAGTTGATTGTATGTTGGATTTATAAACGAGGCCTCGTTCGCGAACGAGCCGACTGCCCCCCCCCCTCCCCTGCCTTCCCCTCCCCTCCCACCCTCCCCTCGCGAGCGGCGACAGCGACAGGTGCTTCCGCGGCTGACTGATGCATCGTGCAGCGGTTAATGCGTATCGTGCGCAAGCTTACACGCGCTCTTATCTGCGCGCAGCATTGCAGCGAGCGGCTCACTTGCCAATCTCGCCTCAGCCGAAATTCCTTTCGACTAGAAAATCGGCCGGCTTCAGGATCGATCGCCGTCAACGTCGGAGCAGAAACGCCGAAAATCCGCAGCCGAGCGCGGGGCTTCGCGGTCTGGTGCTTCTACACGCGTGCATCCTCTCCTTTCGCGCGAGTGCGACCATAATATATACGTGTTCCTAAACACTCGAGACGCTGCGGTGCACAGCTGAGAGAGAGAGAGAGAGAGAGATTGTAACTCTTTCGCTTGATTTTATTGGGCTTGTTGACTGATAAGGCCGCGGGCTCGGCCGGGCTGGGGGATCTTGTACACTTGTACACGGCTCTATTCACCGAGTCGATGCATGACATCCATACATAAACATCGGCTCGAGGGCTGCAGCGAACTTGACGGAAACCTTATGTAAGTTCGGCGCCGCGATTTCACCAATACACCATATTATAGATGATCGCAAATCGCACGCAGCTCTACTGCAGTCGACAATCAATAACAATCAATTATAGAGTTTCGCCTAAACAAACAGACCTGCAGACTAGCTTGCACATTAGCCGAGAGCAAACGCGGGCCGATTAGCTCCGCGCGGCATATTTACACGAATAATTTATCCCCGTATATGTATACCTGCGTGTATATGCCGCTAATATGGAACTGAATTAGTAATCGCGCGTAATCAGCTTATAGAGCGCTACACGCGGTTACTGTGATTTTTCACGGTGAGCGGCGGTTCGCTGAACACGCATTACGTACACTCAAAATTTGAACAATCCGAAGATCGAGTATTTATCCTCCGAGCTAATCGGCCCTGCGACCGCGCAGTAACAATAATAATCACGATGCTCGCGCGCACTGTCGATTCAATTAGCCAGCGCCCAGACCAGGAATTTTTAAAAGCCAACATACGCGTTGCAGAATAAACGGCGATTTTCGAGATTTTCGAGAGAGCGAGAGAGCAGACTCCCACTCTGGCGCACACGAGCACCGAGAGAGAGAGAGAGAGAGAGAGAGTTGAACGTAGTAATAAACGTAATGACCAGTAATTGAAACGGGGGCTTCGACTGGCGAAAAATCTCGAGGCATAAAAAACGCCCGACTCGTTTCATGCGCGCATGTATATTTACCCAAGTATACGTTATTTTCTCGCTCTCTGCATGCAGCTGGGATATTATATACTTTTCCTCGCTCGAACACTTACTATACGCGAAACAAAGGTCAAACGGAACGTGGAAAATTAAAGGGTCCTTGGGCGCAGACAATGTCGCACCCGTCGACGCGCCCAAGTGTTGACAGTTCCGGACCCGAGGGCCGTAAACGAATAAATCAATCTGCCCCGCACTGTTTTCGCCGTCGCACGCGTAACAGCTCTCTTCTCGACTTTACCTCTCGTCTCGAGAAAGACGCTGATTGTCTCACGGCGGAGGTCGCTGAGCCACGGGTGTATCATGTGCAGAGTCTCTCGTTACGGCCCTCTCTTTCTCTCTAACTATATTTTCGTGCCTGGCGATAATAGATATTATTGCCGGGCATCTCGGCGCATCCACGGGCTCTCTCTTCATTCTTTGTTGAAACTAGCGCTTAAGGAGACCCGCCGCCAGGAAAATTCAAGGATGCGCCTCAGTCACGAGCTTGACTTTAGCCGGCCTTCGAAGATCATAAACGAGGAGAAAAGAGAATATAACGAGAGGGAGCGAGCGAGAGGGGGAATGCCGTGCACGGGTATACAGCGCAGGGAGAGAGAGAGAGAGAGAGAGAGAGAGAGAGAGAGAGAGAGAGAGAGAGAGAGAGAGAGGGGGGGAGGGAGGGGGCGCCCGNGGTCCCAGAGTAATTGTACGTTATACGTCAGGGGCGAGCGCGCGAGAGACGTCGGCGAAAAATCACGGCTCGTTCCCTCGGATCCTCCACCTTCCTCCTCCACCTTCCTCCTCCACCTTCCTCCGCTTCTTCTTCTTCTTCTTCTTCTTCTTCTTCTTCTTCTTCTTCATCTTCTTCTTAGTCTTCTTCTTCTTCTTCCTCCTCGCCTCCTCTCTGCCCGGCATATTTTCGCGATCGCGTGTACACGCTTTTGATGTGGATTTTTGCGAATTATAAAACAAACCCGATCCGCCCCGTGAGCGATCTACGAGATTTTTCGCCGGATCGACCGGTCGAGAGGGCGAGAGATGCCTCGCGTACAAGCTGCACACACACACCTTTGTACACGAAGCGGTTGCGCTATTTATTTTCCAGCGCGTGAAATACGATTGATAATTATTGTTTCTCGGCGATCGCTCGACTGATGGGAGAATGCTTTTAGCAATTGTTGCTCGAGTTACGGCCGAGTTTTTCTACACATCAATTAACTTTGCCAAAGTTCGTCCGGCTTCGCGACTCGATCGAACTTGTGCACCGCACTCGTTCTCCGCTCAATAATCGAACGATGGAACGCCGCGATAGCTGCACAACATAGCATATATAAATAAAGCGTCGTTTGCGAGAGCGTAAACGAGCGTCGTAAAAGTCCGCGAGCTGGCGTTATCGCGCCGGCGACGAAATTCAATCATCCCTGGCTGCAGCCGCGCGCGACAATGAGAAGACAAAATGTGGTTTAAGCATCGAGAGAAAGAGAGAGAGAGAGAGAGAGAGAGAGAGAGAGAGCTGTCCGCACACACAAGCGTATGGGTACAGAGCTGCGGAGCCTCCCCCTGGCGTGGCTCACCTTCCGAACTCGGCAAGTGAAATATCCCGCTCGAGTTTGCCATAAATCAAGTGCAGCGCGGCAGCGCATTCTTCGACGCTCACGTTTTCCGCATACACCTAGCGCGAGCGGGGGATTATAATACACTCTCCCGCGCGCCGGCGTCCGTATATCCGTCCCGGCGGTGCATTCGCGCGTCGATTCTCATGCAAATTTCACAGATATCCCGCGTCCCCTGAACTAAGACGGCGACCGGCGACCCGGGGATCATCACCGGCAGCGTACGTATGATACACGTACGTGCAACGCACATTACGCACATGCACAGACACACAATGCGCGAAACTCGAGGAGCGAGACGAGAAGCGCATCTGTGCAGTGCGCGGATACGAGACATAATAAAGCAGCTCGCGGAATAGACGACTACCGGGGGATAACCCTCCCGTGCCGGCGACCCATAAATAATACACTTTCGCGAAGGCCGCGCGCAAAAAGTATAAAAAGAGAACCGCCTGGCAGCGCTCAGCGCAGGAGGAACAATTTCCAAAGAGAGCAAGGCGAGCGCGGCGATAGAGGCCAAAGGATGCGGAGACGGGGTCGAGAGAGAGAGAGAGAGAGAGAGAGAGAGAGAGAGGAGGCGCATATAGCAGCGCTCGCGCCGAGGAAAAGGAGAGCGCGCGCTATCAGCTGCAGCAGCGCGGCTCTCCCTGCCTGCCCCTCGAGCCCGGGGGACCACACTGCGAGCGAGAGACCACCGTGCGTGATGTGCCTTTTCTCTCTCGAGCTGCAGCGCGGTCCTCTCGGCTCTCGCTCGCATACAGCGCATGCAGCGCGAGCGAGAACACATACGCGCGCGACCGACCGGCTGCACTGCTGGTAACGAGGAACGGAGGAACCGAGAGGAACCGTGCATCGACGAAAACTTCAGGCCTTCTACTTTTTTATACCCCTTTTGTCCTCTTTGCCCTGTCCGTTGTTTGGCTCCGCGAGCTTTCGGCGGCCCTCGCGGAGGAGATCGATTTCGCCGGGGCCGAGTTATTATAGACTGGTTTCGCGGGACTCGCAGAATTCGGGGCGTGCACTGGACGGGCTTCGCTCGGACGGAAGGCTCGTAAGCGCGCTAATTGCGGACGTAAGAACGATACCGCGAAGGACCGTTAAACCGCACGGAAATTACGACTCTGATGGAGCAAGTCTCCTCGATTCGCTGCTGCTACGTCATTCGCGCTATCCCGCAGATCCCTGCAGTCCCCTGCAAGTGACACTTTTATTCTCGCGGAATCCAAAAGGAGATCCATTTCTCATTTTCACATCATCCCCGATTAACTCGAATAACAAATGCGCGCCGTCCGACAATGACGAGGACAGTTGAGCTCGTTTCGAAATTATTCACACGTTTTATTTCGAATTCAAAGCGCCCGGCGATCTGATTGCTATTATATATCAAACGGGTCAGATCCTCTTTCGTCTGTCAATTATCGTTATTAAAGTTTATCAGTATGATTACAGCGCCGATGACACTTATACTACATTATATTGTAGAGAATAAAATAAATGCGAAGTTTGCGATAAACTACTCCGAGTCTTCTAGCTTGTCGGTCAGTTTGAGCACACGATATTGAATATTCCGTCCGTCAAAAGTCCGCAACTTTAAATTCACCGATCCGGAAAAGTTTCTCCGCCGCGCTGCGCCGTAAGTATATTATACCGTTCGGCCCGACTCGCACGACTCCGGAATAGAAAAGCGACAAGCGACAAGCGACAAGCGACGCCGACGGACGAATGGAGAAAAAAAAATTGGAGCGCGCGCAAAGATAAATAAGAAACCATCGAGCGAAAGGCGAATAAGGAGTTGGCCGCGGTGAATTTGAATAATTGCATTCCCGGACACGCGGGCTAAAAGCGAACTCCTTGCAGCGCGGTGCACGAGCGAGAGAGACTCTCGCCTGCACCCCCTCATTGTCGCTCCTGCATATTCAGACGGCACTCACCAGAGCGGCGGAAAATAATCCGCCGCGATTATTATTATCGCCCCCCCCCTCTCTCTCTCTCTCTCTCTCTCTCTCTCGATCGGCCCTGCGCCTGCAGTCCTTTATCGGGCAGCGTAGCGCACGCACGCGCAGCTCGGAAACGGAGTTAGCCGCGTTTCAACTGAAACTTTGACTCAGCCGAGTCCGAGAAATGCTTGCGAAAACTTTTTTCCTGCAGCCCCCCGATGTGCGCCTGCCGAGCGGACCGGCCTTGTGTGCAACTGACGGATCGAATTTTACGTATAAGTTCGCTGCAACGCTATACTAAGACGAATTTTGAGTCTATTCGCTTTGCGTGAGCCAGAGTCGAGGGACATTACGTACAAAGTGTTTGTCGAATGTTTGGTTCCGACCAAAAGTACTGCTACACTGCAGTGTATAGCAGTATGAAAATCGCGTGAGATTATTATTTGTATGCAAAAGAGCTGAATTCACTACGTTATGATATCGTCTCTTACGACGATCCAAAAGTTTCTTTCGTATAGAAGAAGAATCAGTTTTTGCAGTACTCTTCTCGACTTTGATCGTGCGAATATTAAAATCTCGATTCTCGGATGTTTTTGTCAAACACGAGCCCATGAATGTTGGCATAAAAAGGTAGGACTTATAGTCAGGCGCGGGAGCAGTAAACGTAGGTGGAAATCTTGAATTTTCCCCGCTTCTAATGGTTACACTCCCTCTCCGTAGAATTTACGTATATTTTTCTTTGTTTGCCCGCGGGTTATGTAGGTCAAAAAGTTTCCGCTGAGAGAGCAGAAAAGACGTAATAAAAGCGAGTGTGGGACAAGAAAGTGCATTCTGCTGCTTCCGCGCAAGATCAATCGTTTAGCCGCGAATGGTTGATAATGATTGTAGCGAAAAACGAACCAGCGGATGAGGAAACTTCTGAATCAAAAATTTTTATATAGAGAAGAAATCCGACATTTGCCCCATTCGGATCCATAACGAGCGAGCGGATCGAGCGTTATCGAGGAGCGTAAATTGACACACGTATACGAAAGCTCTCTCGTATCGTGGAAAAAAGTTCATAAAAGCAAGTCTCTCGCCTCTCACATCGAGTCGGAAACAATAGTACCTCCAGAAAATCCACACACGGCGAAGCGCGGCTGCCGGCAAACAACAGCAAGCGAAATAAAAAAAAAACGCTCGCCTCAAACGGCAGGCACGCTCCTTGAGAAAGCAAGACGCCGCGCGTAATCGCAGCCTTGCGCTGCCGCTGCAGCTGCGTGATTTCCGAGGTGATTTCCGTGCGAAAGCTCGGCGCGCTCATTTCCTCCCTCTCTCGCGCAAAAAGCAGCGGCTTGCTGGCTTGCATAAGCGCGCTCGATCTCTTCGAAGAATACATAACAATGACGTCGGGAGAGCATCTCTCTCGCTCTCGATATAGCGGCCCGCAGCCTACGCGAGCGCCGAATAAGACGAATAAGAGAAAGAAGGCGAAAACAAAAGGAAGCGGGCGCGATCGCTATCTCCGGCCGATATCGCTCTTCCCGATCTCCCGAGCGGCGGCTTTTTTACGCGGCGCGCTCTGCAGTCTAACCCCTTTTCTTCCTCTCCAACTGCCCCCGCGCTGCATTCGACGTTTCGAGAGAGCGAGCCACATCTGCGGCGTCTGTCTCACTTACTCCGCCTTATCGCGAGCGAAAGGAGGTCTGGAGGTGTAACCCGATTCGAGCGCGTAAACAAGACACCTACTACTACTACCGCTGCTGAGGCCTGAGCGCGCATCGGGCTCGTTTGTTCGGAAATAAAGATAATATTTAACCTGTTGGGCCGAGAGAGCGCCGCCACCGGGGGAGCGCTGTTCGCCTAACGCAGCCCCGCCGGGAACACGACACCGTTTTGCGCGCGCGCAGGTGTCGAGCTTTTTTCCGGACGGCTCTCGAAAAAAGCGCGCCAGAGAGAGAGAGAGAGAGAGAGAGAGAGCTCCCGGGCTTGGCGTCGACAAAGAGAGAGGAGGGTTCGACCCTCTGCAAGGGTTACCCGGGAAGGAAAACAGAGCGGCGTAACTGGATGCCGCGAGGGTAAACGCGCGTGCGGGACGAATTTGTACGTCTCTCGTTTCTTTCCACCGTTTTTTTTTTCTTTATTTCGAGTGTTTATTGTTGTGATTGAATCGAAGGGTTTCGGGAGGGGTTGATTTTATCGGGGGCTGAATCATATGATGGGTATACTATATACATACAGACTGCAGCAGTAAAAAGTGCGTACATCGCTCGATATTCCTGATTGCCTTACATCTGCGCGTAATGTACGACTGCGCTCAATTTGCCGTCGACTTTTAATGCATTATGCAAACAACGCTCCGCGAGCTCAATCAATCGCTGAATGGAAAATTAAATCGAACGACTAATACTTGGAAACGATGATACGCAATACGTCAGTTGTAACGAGAACGGACACACGCGATAAATTGAAAAGCCGTATATTCGGAAAATGGTCAGGAGGCAGCGGGAAAAATTTGTAGGAGAATTTGTAAGGAGATCATCCCGCCGACAGAAGCGAAAGCTGTATTTTTCCAGAGCGCGCCCGAGGTATTTACTTACAAATCCGAAATCAAACGTCAAGAGCAGCTCTGCATCCCCCGACATCCGACATCGGAGCAGAGAGCGTGTTTACCCATGCCCGCAGCTCGCTCCGCGAAAATCCAAGGAGAAAAGCGCGCAGCCACGCATCAAAGAAAAGAAAAGCGACCGCAGGACTCGCTTCAGAGAGCGAGGCCAAAGCAAATAAAGCTGCGCGCTCTCGAGCTCGCTCTGCACCGGTCGCTTTTCCTGTCTATACTGAATACTCTCGCGTTGTATAAATATAACGCGGCACAATCCGCGCACACATCGGAGAAGAGGCGCTCGATGCGTTTCCTCGATAAATAACTAATTTTCGTGGCGGGAGCCGTCGAGGGATTCAAAGAGCCCCGATCGATCGCGCGGCGCGCGCGGGAGAGGATGAGAAGCGGGTTTCGCGCTCGCGCACGGACAGCTGCTACGGCTGCTTTGTTTACGATTCGCTTTTCAACTCGGCACAAACTGCGTGCGCATTTCGTTTCAATTATACAAGAAAAATCGAGACAATTACACGCGAGCGGGGCAAAAATAGAGGACGTTGAGGATCAGGTTGATTTCGCAGCTACGATT
Organism: Pteromalus puparum; assembly: GCA_012977825.3. Taxonomy (NCBI): domain Eukaryota; kingdom Metazoa; phylum Arthropoda; class Insecta; order Hymenoptera; family Pteromalidae; genus Pteromalus; species Pteromalus puparum. The sequence goes on along the minus strand of CM053169.1, from coordinate 35,775,036 downwards.
TTCACCTGTCCACTACTTACTGTGCCGCGTGAGTTGCGGCGAGCAGAAACATTTTCAGCGGCCGACGCTTTTATGGGCACGCGGATACTTGAACGAGCTGCAGCTGTCGTTACTCTGTAATATCTGTAATAAGTGCGCGCCTGTGCGTTTGTTATTGCGCCTCTCTTTTCGAGATTGTAATTCGGCGCGCTGCGTAACGCGTTTATGGCCTCTTTTTTATCGGGAATAAACGCTTGCCCTTACGGTGGCCGGATGATGATGAAAAATCGTCATCACCGCGATGTGGAGCGCCACGTACGATACTTTTGCGCAAGAAATTTCGAAAGTGGAAAATCACTCGAATCATGCATATTCATCGCGGCTAACATATCTGCATAGGTATACACAAGCACAGCACGTATCTTTCTATTACTCTCGCGCGGAGGGGGAAGAAAGTCTGAGAGAGAAAGGAAAGAAGGCACGTGAGTTACTGCTATTATTTGCAAATTCGAATGAATTCTCGAGGAGAGGAGAGGAGAGGAGAGGAGAGGAGAGGAGAGGAGAGGAGAGAAGAGGAGGGGCGATGTATCTCGAGAGTGCGTTTAGCGACGTGAAAAATTTCAGGATCTTTAGTATGTATAAGGAAGAGCTACCGCGAGAGCACAATACGCACGCGGTATAAAGAGGCGCACTCAGCTCCCGGGCCCGGGCCTCCTTTCGAGCTCGCGCGCATGACAGAGTCGTGGGAATTCGAAAAAGTCGCTTTCGATTGAAATTCCTATCGTACCCGCGCCATGTCATAGTGCGTGCACGAAACGCACGACGCGATTAAAGCTCCGCGCCGCGTGGCATCCTTGATTCCGACTCGAGCCGCGCGATCATTGTGAAAAGGACGCGGGCGGAGAAGGTCGATCGAGAGAATAATCAGAAAGCATCGCGATAACGAAATCGACTTTAATTTTCCGAGTCGGTCACGATTTCGCGCGACCGATGCAGCCCCGCAGCTAGCCGAGGAGCTCCGCGCGCGTTCGGGTAACGTCATTTACTTTCCCGACGCCTCGGTTACAGTAATTGACAGAGACGTCTTGTAAGTCATTGTCGGGATGACGAAGTTACTTTGCGATACCATCGTTTATTCTCTCTCTCTCTCTCTCTCTCTCTCGCTCTCCCTGCTGTAGCCATGCTCTCCAGGCTTTATCGAGAACCAGCGAGACTCGATCTGCTAGACGGATGGTCATAAAGTATTGATGCGTTGTCGTGCGCTGCGCTAGATCTTTTCGAACATCTGCATCGAATTTTTTTTTACTCGAACGCATGCAGTTGTGTGCCGAAATCCATACATGTTCGAAACTGCGATTGACGTGATTGCGGTGTTTCGGAGAATGAGAGGTCCGTCGAGAGGCTGACAATGAGTGCAGAACGCACGCGTAATTTCGGGAACTGTTTTCATGGAGTGCCCTCATTTCGTTTCGCTAATTAGCGAGATAATGAGCAACGACTACTTCGAATATGAAAATAATACGAGTGATTTCTCAGTATGGTTTGAATTTTCCGCTTAGCGCGTCAACACGACAAGTGTGCGATCAAACGCACAAAAACACAGCGCGCACGAAATCGATAAAGTCACACTAACTCTCCGACTGCAATGAAGAAAAGAAAACGAAGCGCGACCCTCTCCCCGCATTCCACTGGTCATTCTTATTATTCCCAACATCCCTTCATATTCCCTCAGCCGAGCAGCACCAGCAGCGCGGGAGATTAATAGTCCGCGCGACGCTCGGCGATAATCGCGCATCGAAAAATCGTGCCTTTTGTGACGTGGCCCGCCGCGCGCGAGATTTGTCCCGCAGGTAATTAATCGCTTTATCACGCGGCGTAGCAGTTCTAAAACCGCTCATTGTGCGGCGCGTGTGCAAGTACAACGCGAGACAGCGTCGTGCGGGGATAATGGAAATTCGCGCGTCTTTTTGGCCATTCAATCGAAAAAGAATGTGAGCGCGCGCGAGCGAGCGTAATTCAAGCATTTAAAGTACTTGGAAATGAGCGGCTCGCGCATACTTTGCCGCAGGAGGAATATCAGTTCCCTCTCCCCTCCTCCTCCTCTTGCCATTGTGCATTCAAGTCCTAGTCTCGCCTGGCCGCGCGCGCGCATCTCTCTCCCTCTCTCTCTCTCTCTCTCTCTCTCTTGATTTGCAATGCGCGCCGCTCGTTCGCGGAATGCTCATTTTTGCGGGCGGCTCGGACATTCAATGCGCATTACGTGAAAGAGCCGCGCTCCGCGAACGAGGCAAGAGCGGAGAGAGAATGAGAGAGAATGAGGGAGAGCGGCGTGAGTCAGAGAGGATATGCGCCGGCCGGTAGGTATGCGAATTACCGCAAAGTACGTGACATCGATTAGTCGCTGGCTCCTTTTCGATTCGACGACGCGAGCTCGGATGGCCCGCCGATAAACTAACGAGCGCAGGAGTAACAAGTGCCCTGAATTTCCGCGCCGCGGCCGGCGCGCGTTTCGCGGCTTTCGCAGATCGGACTATCGTTTCGCTGCGGGTATTTTTACGGCCTTGACTTCGGCTTAGGCCGACGCTTTCGAGGCTTGCGCGCCGCCGAGTGTAAATTGATGGTCGTTAATTCGCAGCGTTGAAACTGATTCTGCGATTTTTTTATAGAGGACGAACGCGCGAGGACTGCCGAGCGCGATGAAGTTTATTTTTAAATTTTCCTGGGAAAAGTGATAAGCATCCCAAGGCCTGCGGGTATTTCACTGCGAGTGTTGCGCAATATTTTTATAAAACTGCTCCGTGGCTACTATACTTTGATATTACTCTTCGGAGGAAACGCGCACGTAAACGATCAAGGGATTTGCATATACCCGCCGGCGTTTTCCTGAAAGACGTTCTTATCAGAATTTCGATGTTTTATTTTACGATATTCAATTGTGGATAAGTTTACGAAATAGTTGAGTAACGGCGAGGAATTTCCAGCAAATTAGTAAACGATCAGACCGTTAACTCTTTGAGCAAATTCTCAACAATAAGAATTATTCGAAAACGCAGGAGTAAAAATCCCTTCGCAGCTATTATCTCAAAAGCGCGGCGAATATCATTTTTTGCCGCGAGGCAAGGAAAACTTCTTTGAGTGAAACGTGCTAGTGAAGTGTATGGAAAAATATTCCGTTGAATAATTTTCGCTCTTTACGTGTTATCTGAGAAAACAGCGAGAGCATGTTATCAAATTACAATTTACTAGCCTTGAAAATAAATCACGCAATTTCTTTAACACGCGATCGCTTTTAAGATAATTAGATAATTAGGTTCAACTATAATGACTATATCGAATCACGCGAATAGGTAGAGTGTATTATTACTGAATTAATTAATTATTTAATTTTCACGCAGTATAACAATCTTAGTATTTTGTGCGATGAGCGTTGAGTTTATTAGGCGAAAATTCGTTGATACACAAAGATTATTATAAAAAGTAATCGAAGATTGAAAGTATAGTAAAAAAATGAATTCGCGCCGTGCGTTTTTGATTGCGTGTAACGAAATCCCTCATCAGCCGGATTGTTGCTATCGGAATGAAAATATTAATAATCGAGCCCTGCATGCGAAGCACGCCGCGGCGCGGCGGCGGTAATCCTGATCCCCACAAACGCACGACATATACACACGGCTCACCTGCAGCCCTGCAGACTGTCGTTATAAGGTACACACAAGCCGAGTGTGCGTATGTGTAGCATACACCTACACATGCCTGCGCCCGAGCAATTAATATTCTCTCAAGGACCGCTCGTTGGCCGCGCGCGGCACCGAAAACCTTTCGCTTTCGATTAGCCCACATCCCGCTCGGCTCGGGCCGCAATCGAGGCGCATAAATTAAGCCGCTCTCGCGAATCGGCCGGCGCGCTGCCGAAAAGCGGCCGCGTAATTGAATTACACTTTTCAAAGGACCGACGCGTCGCTTCTGCTGCTCGTGCAATCTTTAATGGCGAGCGCCGCTAGCTGCCTGAATAAAAAACGCTACATGCGGACTGCGGCCGCGCAAGCGCTTCGCTGCGAACTACAGTTTGTCGTGCCCCATAAATCTATACGGCGAAAAACAATTTACAGCGTTATGTGTATAGTATACGCACGCGCTCGCGGTCGTTCGTTGCTGCGCTGCTGCTATGCTGCCGCTGCCGGTTGGAAGATCGGAATCGTCGCGGATTAATGCAAATTTGTTTCTACGCTAGCGCTCGCGTGGGCATGTATAGGCTGTACCTGTATAAGTCCTGTACGGACCGAAGAGTGAGAGTGGAGAGCTGGTTTACCGAGGGTAAACGTGTAACGGATTTTAGCGATGGATGGGGGCTGGAACACATATTACGGATGGATGTTGTGTACGTAGTTTCCCGGTTGCGGCGAATTTAATGAGAAGTTTGTTGTCGATGGGTTCGTTGAGATATCGACTATTGCTCGTGTACCATATTTCTGGAGTTTTTTTATTGATTAATTAGTCCGGTAAGGACAGCGGGATATGGGATGCCCGATTATTCATGCGAATTGCAAGGCTTCTCTCATATTAGATATTACTGCAGAAAGACATCAGCTGTGAATATGATGATGTATTCAACGTCTTTCGTACTGTTTTCGTTTGATGAGTTCAAAATGAAGAAATCGTAGAGATCGAAGTCAAAATTAAGAGGATCGTAACGTTTCCATCGGCGCTGCTTTTAAAACGACAGCTATTTACGATCACCCATCGATGTACTGAAAATAGTTGAAGCATCGTTTCATAAATGGCTAAAACGCGCATAGTATTTCTAGTATTTCCGTTGCGACGATACAATAATTGCGACGTTTTCCATCTGTATTTTTAACGCAAAGCGTCGTATCTATTTTTTGCCGCACATAAGACCACTAACTTATTCATCCCGCTGACGCGATCTAGTTTCGGTATAGCTTATCAATTATTATACATATATAATAAACAGCTACATAGCAAATCGATCGCGCTTCATCAGCGTTATTATATAGATACATTTAAGCATACTTCTACGGACTACGAGACGGAAAGAGGAGATTCGCATAAAAAGACTCGCCATCTACCAGCGTGCAAGTCATGATTATTATCCATGATTAGGGGCGACTGGGCGAGCTTGACCCGCGAGCTGATTACCTGTGCCTGGATAATATGTGATGCAGTACAGACACCGGGCACCGGGGAAAAAAAAGCCGAACGAGCGCGTCGACTGCTTCATTTGAGCCGGTCCCGCTCGCGCAATCTCCCGAGAAGCGGATGATCCTCCGGGGTGCGCGTGTATCTCTAGCTACTTAAAATTAAGTACTCCCCGGGCTGGTCTCGAGCCGCTCTCGGGCCGCTCGGCCATGATTAAAAAAAGCCACACGACGCTGCGGAGCCCAATCGGGAGAGTCGATCTCGGGCCTTATTATCGCGAGCGGGATCCGCGTGGCCCCGCCGTGATCGCGCGGATTTTTCGGGACAACGTTATTAAGGGCCTCCGCACGCGAGTATGTTCATTAAAGTCTCGCTCGCTCCGCTCTCCGCTATACGTGCGCGTTATATATACATCAGGCTCCGGAGTCCGGGTATACACCCGTCTACATATTATATAGTACATATACCTATACCTGCAACATGCTAACGAAGAGAAGAGAGCCGAGCAGCCGAGAGAAGGAGAACTACACTTGCCGCTGCAGCCGCGGGCGAGAACTGCAAGTTTGCCTAATCGATACTTAGCCGTCATCGGGGCGAGCTCTCCTGCCCTCCGTTGGCTGCTGCGGGCGGTGCGCTCGATGCCCGCGTAACGTGCAGAACGTGCAGGTCGCCTCTCTGCGTCGGAGCTGCAGTCGCGATTCATCGGCACTGTACAAGTCTACAGAGCGAGGGCTCGATCCGACGATGAGCCGCTTCGCTCCGCTGCGAGGAATCCCCGGAACTGCCTCGACTCATGCGGGATAACTCCGGAAACTCGATCAAGACCCAGCCGACATCTGGAACTCTGGATTTCGCAGTCTTCGCGTGGTTCTACTCCGCGATGCGCCCGATCGCCCCTGTACTCGATCGTTTATTCGCAAAGCGACGCGTTTTCGAGACGGCCCGTAGCAGTCGGTGCGGCAAGGAGGAGAGATGTTATTGTACAAAAGCGACAAGTACCAACGTCACTCTAATTTCCTGCTAATAAAGCTAATTGCCGGCGAGCAGGAAAGAGTGCGCTTTCAAAGCGAGAAATTATCACTCGGGACGTGCTAAAAAGTGCCCCGCCTTTGTGCGCTTACCTCGGCGCGCTGTGAAAGCTCGACTTATACCGAGCGCTTCTTATTAGAATGAGAGTAGCGCTAAATATGATAAACGTGCTAATTAATCATTCTTCTTGGGCGTCTGCTTACTGTGCTTCTCGCGAAGCTTTCGCTCCATCCAATTCCCGCTAATTTAATAGTAATCGCGATAAAAAGAGTATTGAACAGTTTCAACCACCTGTATATTCGCACGCTTAAACGCGGTCGGCAAAAAAAAAAAAAAACAAACAAAACAAGCCGTTAATCGGAACGACAGGAGAGACAAAATCTGAGAGAGCGGCGCGTGTTGAAAAAAAATCGCGGCGAAAACTCCCGAACTCAATGGCGAATTCGCTCGTCAGCATCGCGCGCCGCTCAATCAGTGTGGCGCTTTTTTGTCGGCCGATGTTACCACGGGCGAGCGTGTTCGGTTCTCTCGTTCCTTCCCTGCGCGCGCGCGCACCGACGATGAATTTATCATGCTCGATTCGACCGCACTCGCTCGGTTGGGTTTTGACTCGTCGTTATCGCCCGCAAACGACAAACGATTGCTCCTCAAATAATTATTTTTCGCCGCGGGCGTGACCTCGTTGTTTTTTACGTGCGCGCGGGATATTCAAATTTAATACGAATCGTCGGGAACTCGGGCGTTAATTGTTGAAATCACGCAACAATGACTCGGCTCGCATCGCCGAAATCCGGAATATCCGATCGCTTTGCACACGTTAAAACTTGATGAAGTAAACCAGTACTCGGTTATTTTATTTATTTTATTTATTTGATTCGAGCCAGTAGCGCGCGTCGGTTTCGTTATTGTTAGTTGATTATTCTGTATTCTAGCCCCTCTCTCAAAAAAAACTGCTTTAATGGAAATAACGCGCACACAGCTTGCATTGGCTTGTTGTCTCGTTGTTTTGTCCGAAATTACATATAGGTATCGATGCACGACTGCAGTTCAGCCACATCGTCGGATCGGTGAAAAAAAGACTGTGGCGATTCGACGAAATAAAATAAACCCGCGTAGTACGAAAAAGCTGTTTGAAAGCGAGAAATTCCTTTAACGCAAAAATTCTGCAATATAGGTAATAGAATCGAGAAGATCACCAGCCGAGGTATTTTCCCTCTCCTGAATTAAAACGCCGACCGCGTACAGATATATCAATCAGAGTTGAAAAAAGTCGAGTCTGGCACACAAAAACCCATACGCGGATATTATCATTCGCCACTCGAATGCGCATTCGTACGCATATCGCTGCCTCTCCTCTAGGCGGACGCACGTATATCGCTCGCGCGACGCCCAGGCCCGGCTGCAAAACGCGAGGATCATGAATATTATATAAACGTATTTTTCCAATTTATTATGAACTACCCGCGCGCGCGCGCGCGTATATGCGGCTCGCTCGCTATGTATACACACTCTGACTTTGTCGGAGTTAAAATGAAAGCACACCGCTTCCAAGTATTGTATATAAATACCGTCACATACACACATTTATCCATGCATAATGGTGATTATAAAATCCCCTATGGACTCGCGTACTCACATTTCGCGACCGTCGCGAGCGGCGCTCGGCACACGTGAGTAGATTAATAATTCATCGGATAATTTATTCTATCTTCTTTTCTCTCCGACGCGTGTACGTTCCCGTTTATACAGGCCGCCGCAAAGTAAAGAAAAAAGAATGATAATAATAAAAACGTTGTCTCTCTCAACATGTGATTTCAGTCGGGTTTCCGCAATATGAAATTCAATTTCAAGAGGCGCGCTTTTACGCCCCCCCCCCCTCCCCCACCCGGCAGCCCGCGTAGCGTAAATTCAAATTCCAGATAAGAATTTCGAAAATTTGAATTCTGTTGACTCATGCAGAGGCGGAGGATCATATGTTATCGCCGCGAGCCTCATTCGATCGATTCGCCTAATATACGAATGCAAACATCTTATTAAATCAAGCGCAACCTATATAAACGTACGTTACTCCGGCCCTGAAGCAGCCGCGGCGAGCATGTAAGCCGATAAACGTAGGAATGAAGAAATATGCCACATCGTTTGTTTAATGCGCCTTGCGGAACGGAATCGAGCCTTCAAATCGAGCTCGTGCGCGAATGCCCGAAATGTCTCGGCATAATTCAGCGCTCGAAGGCGAGTCGAGTCAATTACCGAAATTGACTGTCCCTCGCCAGCCGCCGATATCTTTTTTTCCTTATTTATACTCCGCGCCGCGTGTACGGTTTGCCCAAAGCGAGGGCATTACGTAAGGTGCATCTTCCTGCGAGTCTTCCTGGTCCTGCCCAGTGACCTACAAAAAACTTAAAAAGATTCCCGTGAGTTTGCCGAGCCGAGTCCCTTTCCGCCGCTGGCGGCGCCGGCCGATCCAAACGAATGCAGATATATCCCCCCGCTCGCATGCGCCGCACTGGCCAACTTTTCATTAGAAAACTTCTTGGCTGCGCGATGGGTACACGGGGCTGATGCAGTAGTCCTTTGAGAGAGAGAGAGAGAGAGAGAGAGAGAGAGAGAGAGAGAGAGAGAGAGAGAGAGAGAGAGTCCTCGTTTCATTACGCCGCGAACGGCCGGATCCGCGCGAATTTGCATCCTGCGCACTGGCCAGCAGCGGCCCCTTTTTACCCGATCTCTCTGTGTGCACTACCGACTACAGCTTCTTATTTATCGGCCCCTCATAATCGACTTTGCCCTTTGCGCGTCGTCGCTCGTGTCTACTATTATGCTGTGCTTTGAAAAACTGCGCGCGGCCGAAAATCGAAGCAACTTTCCACTGACCTCGTTCCAGCTGCGCAAGTGTGTTTCCAACAATGTTTACACGCAGTACCTATACCTATAACGCGAGCTCCAGCGGAGAGGAGAAAAGCGCATGCAATTTCGAAGATCGCACTCGATCGTTAATCGCGAGCCGCGCGCGGTTATTAGACTCTCAGCAGCGCATCAAGGCTTTTTATTCGACGAACGACTCGCGAATCGCCCAGCTATTATTAGAAATTCTATTAGCGCAAGAGTGATCAAGCGCCGATAAATCATTTGTAGACGCGCGGGGCTGCCCGCTGCAATTGCATTTACAATTTTATCGATACAAATTATCTCGTTTAATCTTCGGCCGATGCGCCCGACCGGCAATCTCACTCGTATAATACAATAATTCAATAATTGACGAGCAGCACGCGCGTCTCGCGACTCGATGCTATCTGACATCGGACCAAATAATAATTACAGCCGATTATATTCGCACAACAAAAGCCCGGCGATATCCCGGCAATTTCCGAGCTTTACTGCGAACAACATAATGACGCCGTCGAGATGCTCGTTCTCGAGCTCGACGACGAGAGCCTTGTGTATAGGTACGCTATGTGTATATAATAAGAAGGAAAAAGTCGCGCGCGCGATGCGCTGGTATAACTATTTAATAATTTAATCTCCGCGCGGGGAGAAACAATGAAGTAAAGCCGAGCCACGCGAGGATGAAAAAGTTCAAGGAAGGCCAGTCAACCTCAAGGGCGCGCGACAACCGCGAGAGCCAGAAGCGCCCACAGAGGTCTTATGGGTAGGTATACGAGAGGCTGCTGCTGCCGCTGCTGCAGCTGCATTATAGGTCTAGCTATACGCTGTGCGCGGAGAGGTCTGTATACCCATACGCCCATACCTATAGCTGTACGGCTGCAGCGGAGAAAACCGCGAGACAAGGATGGAGCCAAAGTATGTACGTAGCGAAGACCGACAGAGACCGAGAAAACGAGGCAGCGATCGTGTCTTCCCATATAACCCGGCCCGTATATACTGCGCAATGTGCAGCCCCCTGCCCCCCTCTCTCCCTCTCTTTCATTTTCTCCTGGTCTTCGTCTTGCTCTTATATTTTCAGAGGCTGCAGCGCCGCATCGAAAGAGCGCCGGGAGGAGGGAGAGCTTTTTATATTTAAAATTACTGTTTGCCGTTTTGTCGAAACGAATTTAGCCTTTTTGCTTCCTTTTGCCGCCGACGCTGCCGCTGTGCCGAGCCGAGCGTTATATTGATTTTCATGAAATTTCGCGCTGGTATTTTCAAGCAGTCTCGCTCCGAGAGAACCAGAGAACGTATACCTATACCTCCACTCCTGCACGGCATCTCCCTCTCTCGAATATTTAGTTTCTGTTTATCTTGCGCGCTTTACCGTCTACCTGTATCGTCCGTATTTTACTTCTCCGCGCCGACTGTAATTATTTTCCATCATTTTAATGCATGTTTTATATCATGCAGCCGTATTCCGACCGCTGCCGCAAATGCATAGTTGATATTCGCGCTTGGTTCTCTCACCGACGCAAACAACGACGGCACAACGTATTTTTCGTCGAGTTTTTCGTCCCTCGCCTCTCGCGGGTTTTTCGCGATGTAATATACCGAATGTAAACAATCACGACCACGAGGAGAAAATTATATTCTTGCATGCGATCCGGAGCGTTTCCTTTTTCAACTCGAACTAGGGTGTAAAGTCAAGGAGATGTGCAATTCGATGAATGATACGAGTTTAATTTTCGGCGAGCACAAACATGTGAATGATTAATCGCGTGCTCTGTACAATGCGCGCAGAATGAAAACCAAGAAGCGTAGCTAAACGCATATAAAAGCAGCCCTTGACTCTCGGACGTCTGCAGCAGGGCACTTAACGATTCCGCAAACTTTTTACGACTATAGTTAAATCCAAACTATGTTTAAATTAGATCTTGTTACTCTCTCAACGACTGAATAAGCCACTATAAACGTTTTATCGCGCTGGCATTAAGTCTTAAAACTTTAAAGACAATCGCGGCTAATTACGCGGAAAGACGTCGGAGACTCTCGGCCCGTTCTTTCTTGTCTTCCTCCAACCCTCGCAGGAACAGTTCGGGTCTCGACTATTTTTTTTTCTCGCGCTTATGCATCGTCTTCCTCCACCGCGCCGCGAGCACTCATTTGAATGTACCTATATATACGTATAGAGAAAGACTGTGAGATCTCGACGAGATAATGGCCAAGCGTATAGAGTAAAACGAATTTCGCCAACACGCGCAAATTTCATCGGAATCTGCGATCGTTCTCCACCAATAATTTCTTTTCTATCAAGATTCTCGAATTCCGCGTGTGCGTAGTTCCGAATGGCCGTAAATCAAGTCGAGGTGCTAAAGATACACCACTGAGCTCTCGGCATATTATGTACTCGAACGCTATTAATTCTGTCGGAAAAAAATCTAGCTTTAAATTTCGCAAAAGCAAACATAACAGAAATCAATTTCGATGTTTGACTGCTTTTTGTTTTATGTAAAAATAGCGTTGTTTTTTTACGTTAGAAAATGACTGCAGTTGATAATTAATTACTCGTATTTTCGATTCAGTTGCGTGCAGCTAGTTGGTCGCGTTCTCGTGCGTCGAATTTTGCATGCTCTCTCTCTCTCTCCCGCTCACTCGTGCATACATACTATACGGCTTGACTCTCGGCGCGTTATTGAGACGTTGAGCTTCGAAATTGAAAAAAGGATTATCGAGTTATGGAGAGAAAGAGAGAGAAAGAGAGAGAGAGAGAGAGAGAGAGAGAGAGACGCTTGCGAGCGCATGTACGTGGGGGCAATTTGAGCAAAAAATGAGGAAGAGAGATAACGGGAAGCGCGCGCGAGAGAGCGAGTGATTTATCGGTATCGAGCACCTCCGGCCCGGTATATACCATATTATTTCATTCTCCGCTCCTCCTCGCTCTCGTGAGATATGTTTACCGAGGGCCGCCGCCGTCGAAGAATATATCCGCCGCGCGCATACCTGCTTATGTATCGTGTTCCGCGCGCACTCCTCTTCGGCCCGATGCTCTCCTTCTTCCGAGCTCTATGCGCCGCGCAGAAACGACCTGCGCCAGCGCGGCAAGGGGTTAGTAGGCGAGCAGGGACAAGTGCGTATAATCGCGCCGCGGCGCCTCGTATATCAGCCACTGGAATATTATTTATGCCGCGTGTCGGCTGGGGAGCTTGTATATGCAAGTTCGACTGAAAAATTTACTGCCGCCCAGCTCCTCTCGTATTCCTATACATTATTATAAGGAATTTGTCGGGAGCGTCGAGCGCTGACTCGGGCAGATTTGTATAGCAGCTCGCATGACTTAATTTTTAGGCTTTCTTCGCGACTCTTCGTTCAATTTGTTTTGAAACATTGCCGGTAGGTATAGCTAGTAGCTAGTGGAAGCAACGCGAGTGATTTTTATCGCGACATCGCGAGTTCAGAATTGTACGAAACGCGCTCTCGAGCTATAAAAGGGAATGCACACTATCGTTTTATCTTGGGCAAATAGGGAAACAGGGAGAAGTAAAGCACACGAGCCTTATTTGTAGAGAAATTCCTCGGAAACGCATTTTCGAGAGCCTCGCGAGCGCGCGCGTAATTTCATTTAATAATCGTACATACGACTTGCGCACACTGTCGACAGCGGATACAAAGCTCGATGATTCTAGCAATCACGTGAAAATAACTCATTTTATCAAGGGAGTAGCGGAGCCGTTCGTCCCGGCGAATTAACTGAGCCATCGATCAGCTCTCCGCTGACTGGCCAGTTATTGAATCAATCGATTTGGATGCTCGCCCCATTGTAATTACCATCTCACAGGTGGTTCCCCGGCGTCTACCCCAGTACCTCACTACCGCTGCTGGCCACGGGCCGGCTCCTGGCTCCATTACAAAATTGACATGATTTAGAAGTCAAAAGTTGATGAACCGTAATTTGGCGAGCGCGGAGTGTGCAATTATAGCAGTAGAGCTGAATTTATGTCCCGCGGTAAAAATGACGAGCGCGCGCAATAAACAATCAAGACGGGCACGGCGAGACGCTAAACAACTATTCATAATCCTTCATTATCGTTATACGGGCCTCGTATACATCGTACACCTGTCGACTCGTCGTCTTTCTCTCTTTCCCTCTTTCTCTTTATATTAGTCTCTACCGCAGCGCGAGTACAGTCATCCGAAACCTGCAACGGCCGAGGATACGAGGAGTCTTCTATGCACACATGCAAGCATAGACATAACTCGCGACGCGCGGGATTTTCTTGCGAGCGCACTTTTCTCGGAATCCTCGCGCGCTTTATTCCGCCGCGGCGGCTCTCTTATCTGAACTCGAGCTCTCCGCAAGCGTGGGGAGATGTAAAACGCTCTCCGTCTGCTTAATTCCTCGGCTGATGCAGAGCTGCGCGCGCTTTCGTTCACACACTCGCTTATCGCACAGCGGTTTTATTGCGAGGCCCTCTTTCCTTTCCGACTCGCTCTTTCTTTGACTTTCAGAATTTACAGAGTGACATCACCGCGCCGCGATGAAAGAGAAAGAGAGAGCCTGCTATTATTTGGCGAGCGCTCGCTCACCTGATTCGTCCGTTTTCTCGTGTTGGCCCTCGGCTCTCCTTACTTTTTTTAATGACGAGCCCCATAACTGCCACTTTCCGGCTAAATAACACGTATAAACGAACCGCTGCTGCTGCTGCTGCTGAAATAGAGGGTCACCCTTCTGCTTCTATGTATGATGTATTTTTCCGGATTGGCGTACCGGCTATAAATCGATCGCGAAGTAGCTGCTGAACGACTAAGGCGTGCAATTTTCGGACTCTTTATTGAGAGGGAGCGGAAGAACAAGACCCCCGGGTATTTATAAAAGCCAACGAGCAGGCCTTATTAAACTTGTCGGAATTCGTCTAGTTTTTGCTTTTGGCCTGGCTAGAAAAGTCGCAGCTTCGGATAGTATAACCGACGGCTCATGCTCGCCTCGAGGGAAATAAAAATCGAATATTAGCAGTCGTTGTCTCGGTCGTTGTCGAGCGGACCGGATATTCAGGGAAGAATTAAAAAAATTCGAATTATGTGCGGGCGCGATAGCAGCAGACGATCGGTTCCAGACTATATAGCGTAAAAGTTGGCTCGATCTCTTATATTCCGTTCGGAAAGTTTTTCCCCGGACCGTACTTTTTGCCGTATCGGAAAAGCGCTCGTGCGCGCACGTATAGTATCTACTTTAGCTCTCGCTGCGCACCGGATGCGAAAATAAAACAATACAATATAAGAATTTCATATTAGCTGCGCGCGAGCGTTCGCGATGCTCTTGGCTCGTTGTATAGCTATACGTGCAGTATTTGATCTGCTATTCTGCGATGGAAAAATAACTCGCTTGCGGGCTGAATCTAGAATCGCGATAAAAGATGTAGCATATTGCAGGTACGGATAATTGCAATTTTCGTTCGTATCGCAGCTGCGCGTATGTGCTGCTTTAATGCTATTAATTTCCCGTCGATGAAAGCGCACAAGCCGGTCATTAGAGGTAAACCAATATTCAATTAGGATATCAGAATGAAGGCTTTATACGTGGTCTATTATTGTAAGACGAAAAAAAATCTCGCAAGTAGATCAGTGCAGAACGAGAGGCGCAATTTATTTAGCAATCGCCCGGTAATCTTTTGACCTCGTTGCACTGAAGCAGCAGCAGCAGCAGCAGCGAGGAAAGCCATATTCGCAGAGAATAAAGCCATTAGGTCTGCAGCAGAGGGCCTCATTGCGCCGTCGCTCGCTCTCCGCGGCAGCATCTTCTGGGTCGCGAACTATCGCGCGTCGCGAGGTCATTGTACATCCCGTTCGCCAGTGTGCGCTACGATGATGGAGCTCACGGAATGCTACTCTACCACCACTACTACTAGTAGTACCTCCGGGTACACAAACGGCGCTTTCTAGCTCAGCTCGCGGAAAGAAAGAAGCTCTCGCTCAAAAAGTCCCATATAATTATCCTCTATCTTCCTATCTAGACGGCCCGACTCCCATATAGGTAAGCGCGCGTATACACATAGACGCGAAAGCAAGTAGGCAGTATACAATATCCCGGTTTAGAGCTTATACCATCTCGGCAGCGGTGGCGGCGGCATTTAAGCGCGGCGTTGTGGTTTTAGCGGGCGAATTATCGTTTTATGGTCAAGGCTAAACGAGCCGAGGAGCCTTGATATACCTGCGCAAGCAGCGATCAGGTAAAAGAGGAGGCTGATGCTGGGAACATACTGAAGCTGGCGAGCAAGCAAAAAGCGGCCCTGTCTTTGTTTAATGTTTATGCCTTGCAAATTGATTAAACTCTTCTATTCACTTTAAAAAGTAATAACATCCTCTTGAAAATTCCTTGCTGCAATTTCGTGTTACCTAAAAAATTAAATATAATTAAAACAAAAAAAAACTCAAAAACTCTGAATGCATGATTATACATATAAATACAACTTGCACTTTATAAGTACTGCATCTACAAAAATGTAAATTATATTAGTCGAATTAAATTTTTTTTATAAATTATATTGGCATTAATTGTACCTGACACCAATACAGCAACCAAGATCCAATGTTATTGATGTTCAGGCATATGACTGGTGATCCCCACTGTTCTTCATTCAGTAAAATTTTCACTCAGTAAGCCGCATAGTGTTGCATGTTGTACTATTTAAGCACTTAGAAACAAAAGAAGCATATGAAAAACTCATACTGACAAACAATTATTTAACTTACTGATCTCACCTGATGAAAATTCTGTTCTATTGATGGAGCACTACTGCTGGAGTCTTCATGCAGCTTCCTTCCTTCTCCAAGATTTTGATATCTCATATCCCAACAACAGCAACGTCCTTATTTATATTTTGGATTGTGCAGTAGATTACGATGTCGACAAATGCAGCATTGCTGGTACACCTAGAAAACAGGAAAATATATTACAAACTCATACTCATGAATAACTGTTGAAAGATTAAGACCACTGATCTCTTCAAATAAGAATTTCAGATAAGACAATTTTTAAGTATGAAAACTGTAAAGAATATTTTTGAATCACAGATTCTATTTAAAATCAGGAAACTAACAATATATTAATAATCACTAGAAAGGTGCATGTAAGCAATAATAAAATCTAATTGAAGAACTTATAACATACACACAGGGTTTCAAATTAAAAGTTATACTCCCAGATAGAATAAATCGAGCTCCAGGATTGTCTACAGGTAATTCAAATAGACAGCAATGCCAATTAGGACTGCCAGAAAGTGCAAATATAGCTTCAGGGTCAGGTCCAGGTAATTGAATAAGCTAGAAACGCCGTCCAGCACTGTCAAAAGTTCTCATTTAACACCAGGGTTGTCACCGGATAAAGTAGTTCAATGAGTCAGAAGCACCAAGCAGCAGGACCAAATAACGTAAATCCAGCTTTAGCAGAGCATTAAAGTTGTTCAAGTACTCAGAGAACAAGTGAATTTAGATTTCAGCTCATGAAGGGTCATTTTGAGGTGATTGAAGATGGCAGCCATGGCAACCATCACCACAAGGCAGTACAAATCTATAGAGCAACAATTTAAGAATTAATGATTTCTTTAATTGTAATTACTTACAGAAAAATCGTTCAATCCTAAATTGTTACCCGATATTAATACATATCCAGAGTCACCTTTAGGTGTTTGAAGTAGCCAGCAACATTTCAAATCAGCTCCTGGGTAGTATATGCATAGTCTAATTAGCAACGATAAACAGTTAATTATCTCTGTCCTTACACAGCAATGCCACGTAGCTACCATTAGGGGGTATCAAAATTTTAACACTGATTCAACTCTAAAACATAATAAAAATTTGTTACAAACATAACCAACACAAGAATAAACAAAAATTAGTTGTTAATCTTGTGAGATGCTGAATATTCATCCAGACAGCATATTGCAAGAAGAATAAGTACATCATCACATCGGATGTGCAAGAGCAGCAGCAGTAGTCAAAAACAAGGGCTAATCTCTAAGCAAAAACTCAAGTTTCTTGCTGGTGTACAATCCTCCTCCTCCTTTTTTTTTCTCTTAAAAAAATTATGGCCTTTGTTGTGAAGCATTTAATACGTGATTCTGATTGGCTGGTTGGTTGCCTACAGGCAACGAGATCAGAACCGCGCGCTTTAAATTCATAACCTCAAAACAGGGATAGAATCATGAGCGCGCGAAGCGCGCCTTCATTCCTAGTGTAGGTATAGTTGCCATTTCGTATTTTGGTAATTCTGTGCAAAATGCATGTCTTTAGGAATGCGATGGATCTAATATAATTTGTATTTTAGTATACTTATACTTATACCAGAAAAGGATTATTTTTTTATAAATTTCTTGATTTTATGAAAAAATAATTGTTTCGAATAATATATAAGAATATATAATTTAAAAAAAAAGTTA
The DNA here is from genome assembly GCA_012977825.3 of Pteromalus puparum. Classification (NCBI taxonomy): domain Eukaryota; kingdom Metazoa; phylum Arthropoda; class Insecta; order Hymenoptera; family Pteromalidae; genus Pteromalus; species Pteromalus puparum. The sequence continues at coordinate 35,757,574 of CM053169.1, read as the reverse complement.
TACCTGTTAATAACTATTTATTATAGGAATTGAGACTATATAGTGTACCAATTTATAAAAGTTATCCAAAATTTTTCTGTTATGAACATCTGAACAAATTTTATAACAGTGATAAATTTTTATTTTATTTTCTGAGCCGTGATGGCGTAACACCGTAAAATTAATATATAATATAGTTATTATCTGTACAAACTTTTTTTTATTGATAATAATAGTTTTAAATAGTTTTAATGAAGTCATTAAGTTTATTATTTATTCATTTTTTGCAAGAAAAAAATTTTATTAGTAACGATATTACAAAATGAAAAAGCTAATAATTATCCCTAACAGCACACAACGTTTTTAAAACGGTTTTAAAACGTTTTTTCACAAACTTTGTAACGTTATTTTTTAAGTTTTAATAACGTTTTAAAAACGTTTTAAAAACGTGAAAAATATCCGAAATTTTTTAAGAAAAAATTTTGTAGAAAATATTGAAAACGTTTATACAACGTTTTTATAACGTTTTTAAACCTTAAAAAATAACGTTTATAATACGTTACTATAGTTTTAAATAAAAATTATATAAACAATCATAAACAAATGTTTAAACAACATTGAAATGGGGAGTGGTTACCAAAATTGGGAGTACCATCTGGATGGTACTTCCAATTTTGGCAACCATTTCACATTTAAATGATTATTTAAACATTTCGTTTAAATTGTTTAATTAATTGGTATTTTTAAACGTTTTAAAAACGTTATATAAACGTTTTCAATATTTAGTTTACAAAATTTTTTTCTCAATTTTTCGGGCATTTTTCACGTTTTTAAAACGTTTTTAAAACGTTATTAAAACTTAAAAAAATAACGTTACAAAGTTTGTGAAAAAACGTTTTAAAAACGTTGTGTGCTGTTAGGGATATAATTTAAATAATTGCAAATTTGTAAAAAATTGTAAAGTTTATTATCAGTTACTAACATTTTTTTTAACTGATCAAAAAATTAAAATTTTCACAATGATACAAAAAACTTATAAAAGTAAATAACTATTTAAACATAACGTCTCAATTCCTACGTTTATAATCTTTTAATATATTTAATATATTACATCACATAGTTCTAAACTTTTTCTAACTTTTATTATAGAAGATCATTTCCGCCTGGGTATAATCAAATATAAATATAAAATTTATAAACCTGATTTGAAAGATGCGCGCAAACTCATACTGATGTGATGATTCGATGGCTAATTATTAACGATTCGCGTATCAGTAGCATCTACTAGCATCGCATGCTCGGCGTTCGACAGGAAGCTATGATGAGAGCGAGATATCGCGCCATTCTCCTCAAGTCTCAACAGTGGCGCCAGAGATTTACGTGGTTATCAAATGAGGTAGCAAAATTCAGAACTAAAATCTTTGAAACGGTTTTCACTTATCACTGATGAGTCTCACTCTGCATGGTAACTGCTTACCTATAGAATAAAGTGCAATGCCGAGTAAAATGGACAAGCCTCACAAGCCCTTCGAAGTTATAAACACCATGAACTCATCCGAAAGTTCCGAGGAGATGCAGTCCTTGAGGATGTCGAGTTTCGAGGACTCAGGAGAAGAAAAAAAGGTAGCTCTCGCTTTGTTTTCTGTACCGTGCCTGTTTTTGCATAAGTATATACATACATACATCATTGAATTTTAGACTTACATTGAATTTTACATTAAACAACTGAAATTTTACTGTCTTAGTACTTGCTATGTTACAATTGTTTTCGTTCATATTTTTACATTGAGGCCCATGTGAATTTTTTAATTGGCCTTCTTTGTGAAGACATTAATTAGAATTTTGACTCTTAACAGTTGTAAAATATTTTGAGACGAAACCTGATTTTCCAGTTCTGCATCTATTTTCATTCAAAAACCATCAGGTCTAGAGAGCTCACATTTTGTATATACATTTCTTTTGTGCAAATGAAACAATATACAAAGCTGAATTGACCTTAAGTCAAAGACTTGGAATTTCAATTACGATACTGATGTGAATAACTTACAGTTAAGGTCGATTCAACTTTAAATGTCTTTTCACAATCACAAAAGAAATCTATATACAAAATATAAGCTATCGAGACCTGTTAGTTTTTGAATGAAAATAAATGCAAAAACGGAAAAACAGATATCGTCTCAAAATATCTCACAACTGTTAAAAATCAAAATTCTAATTAATGTCTTGACAAAGATGGCTAAATATTTATCGCCTTTCTTCATGTAAGAATATACTTAAAACCAGAAATACAATGTGCTAGAGATAGTAGCTTCTGCATAACTATCCATAAGCACAATTTGACCCGCCAAATTAAAAAATTCACATGTGCCTTGATGTGGAAATATGAACGAAAACAGTCTAATAAAAATTGTCTAGCTTGCATAATTCAGTATCTTTTATAATATCTAATCATTAATTTAATAATTTTTAATCATTAAATTTTGAGACAGATTGACCGATACATTGTGAGTTTATTGACACGTATGTCTAATTTTGAAGGAAAAATACACATTCTCTTTTTTCAAATTTTCTTTCCATTATAAATCTGGAATAGATCTATATAAAATTTTGCATGCTATTCGACTGTGTCCTAACTTAGAACTGAAAAAAAATACATTTTGCTTTTTCAAATTCTGTCGCCATCACAACTCTGAAACTTTCAGATAATAAGCTAAAATGGATTAGCTAAGCTGAAACGGATTACATATTTGACACCTTACTATATTAGAAAAGACAAAGAAAATGAGACTGCAGATCATTAATTAAAAAAAAAACTTTATAATTTGAAAACAATGTACACAATTTTTCACAAAATCGCCCTAAAAAAACACTTAATTTTGTATAAAATCGGCTATAAACGTTATCCGTTCTATATTAAGAGATAGCAAATAATTATTTGCAAAAATTTCAAAGTTTAATTAATCGTTGTCCTTTATTGCTTGCTGTTGAGCTAGAAACAACCCCGTGAAATCGAAACTGTGTTACTTGCTTTGATTGTAAACGTCTCTTTGTTAGAGACATTCTATTCTTATTCTACAATACACAATGTTCAAATTTAATACTCGTACGCGCGCGCCTATTATTCATAACCGTACTTGCGCGAATCTGCAATAACTGATACCAAGAGAACATTTTTTAAAAAGATCAGACCTATTATAGACTTTTTTGGCTGGTTTTTATTATCCCGATGATACGAAATTCGAGTACATGGAAAATCGGACTAAAACCTGGTTTTGTGACTGGATTAATTAGTATAGTATATATATATATATATATTTTTTTTTTAAATGGCATTTCGAACTTTCATCTTCGAAAGTTCATCGCCTCATCTACGCTATTTTTCGTCAATAGTAATAGTAAATAATACGGCCACCAAACCAAAGTAAACCGATACTGTACACCTGTATAATGTCGCCTTAGCTTTCCCGCGGACGCCGCAACCATTTCCGCGTTTTGCGGACGTACGACGATACAGCGCTTGTGCGACTTACGCGCTTTTTCACGCTTCACACGCTTTTTGCAGCGAAAACTAACACTTTTTAGCGTAATGATGTTTAAAGTTTTCAAAATTTATTAAATTTCACTGTTTGAAAAATTTTGAAATGTGCTAGTTTTTGCGGAAAATGTGTGAAAAGTGCTAGTCTTCGCGGCAAAAAACTGAAAAGTGCTAGTCTGCGGCAACTTTCAGGCAATTTTCTGAGTTCATCAGCTCCTGCAAAAGAGCTCCTGAAAAAGGTTACTATTTCTTTTACTTTTGTGATGACCGAAGAAATATTTTTTGTTTCAAAAACTACTTCGGGAACCAAATTAAGCGTCTGTGCAAAACACGGTAGCCATTTTCCTTTCCCGAAGCAATCTATAGCTCCTTTTTTTATATTTGCAGCATTATCGGTAACTACTATAATGATGACTGCATCATTTTTTATTTTCCATTTCTCAACCATTTTATTGAACCAGTGCTCAATATTCTCAGCAGTATGCCGTTTTTTTAGATCTTTTAAATCGTGCTAAAATGTGCTGTGAATCCCAAAAAACTTTTGCATTTTGAGTATTCGTCCATATATCAGCTGTTATTGAAATATCATTTATTTTTGATAGTTTTTCTATAACGAAATTGGACAACTGCTGATAAATATTTTCCGCCAGTTCTGTGATGCTTGTCTGTTTGGAATTTTATATAACTAGACTTTTGGCGCAGTGCGCTGCGCGCACTGTAGTAGAATATTAATTCATTAACTTATTAAATGAAATATAAATGCTTGATTGATATTTTTAATATTTGTTTTCTATTACGGAAATATATCAAACTTTACAATATATGATTGATTCATTTCGCGCTCATGTAAATTTCAAAATTGCCGCGGTTTCGTCACCAACTACCTTTTAAAATTTTAAGGTTATGTCTCAACTCAGTTCGTGTCAACGTTCACATCATGTCACTTTTTGTAACAATGATAATATTTACAATAGAATATTATAAATACACAACTAATAATTATTGATATGTATTATAGTAATATATTACATTCTTTGTATTAGGATCAATTTTAGAAATCAAAAACAAATCAAAAAATTCTAACGATACTTTTGACGCATGCGCACTACACGAGCCAATCATATTGACGCATTCTTGGCTTCACTTCATCCGGTCATGACTTTTTTATATAGGGATGGTGCAATGCGATTCACCAACGTCTGGAATCCTTTTTTTCGACAGTTCATTAGACTGCAAAGTCTTAATTGCCTCTTCTGTTGATGAGTTGGATTTGATTCCGAGTCTAACTCGTTTGTTCTCAGTCTCTCACAAGACGGCTCGCTTGTACCGTCGGATTGGTTGGATGATAATGATGAATTCATATCCAATGGCGAACTCGACTTCGAAACCGAGTACTTGTTTTTTTGAGGCACTCGTCGAGGATAAATAGTTCCAAAAAAACGAATTATACCCAAGGCGAAAGCCTATTGGATTTGACCACGAACGAGCTTTTTTCCAATTATTGTATAATGCCGTATTTAATAGAAAGGTTTTTTCATCAATATTCTGCGCTAACTTTGTAGATAGAGAAATCTTTAACAAATCCTCTGTATTGCAAAATCCCAAATATAGAATTAAAAAAACGTTTCATGGCGGCGAAGCCTGATTCCCCATAACTATAATCATTCTGTTCGTGCACAGCCCCTGATGCACATGTGGACATACATACTGTGACCAACTTTTTCCATTTAATCTCACTATATATATTAAATATACAATATACTTTGTGACAACCATGAATCTACATCTACATCATATGTAGGTATTCGTACTTACTTCAGCCCAATAATCTCACATAGCTCCGCTATTTTTGCGATATCTGTCTATTCAGCCGAATGGAAGCCATAAAGGCGTTCTAACCTTCAAATCGCATAAAAATCCTGAATCGACTTTTTGCTGACTATTCCACTCACTCAAACGGGAACATCGGCCATTCGAACTATTCGTTCCTAGTTTACAGCCCAATACCCCCACAAGTCTCGGCCATTTTCGCGATATGCCATGTGTTATATGCAACCTTAGAAGATAGGCAAATGCCTCATGTGAAAAGAGAAGCGTTCCGCTTTTAGCGATGTTTTTAAAAAATATTGATTTACAAGATTTCGTAAAGATAATCGTTTCCACGATTATCTCTGAGAGACTTTGGTCAATTGAACTAAAAATATTTGTGGAAACTCCCCTCATCACTAGAAACGTATGATTCGATTTTGAGCCTGATTCTGTACATATGCGCACAATGCAGCCACCTTCAAAAATTGATGAAAACGGTTTTACGGCTGTAACTCGAATTCTAAGTATTCTATAAAAAAACGTTGAAATAAAAAATGGTAGATCTTTGGGAAATACACATTTTTATTATTGACATCAAATTATGAAAGTGCCTTAAACCAGAGTTAACGGCCCAGAATCGTTTTTTACAGCCATTAATCAGTTATTTATTATAAAACTTTGTATACATTTTCCGTAAAAACGTTAAACATCGGAACGCTTTATTGCAGGACAAATCCTCAAAACAGGTTTTTAATATACTAAACTTATTACAAAATTTATGATTATCTCAGCGAAATTATTACCCATGCGGCCTACATTTTTTTTGCAAGTTCCCCTTATCCTACTCTGGCGACCGAATAAATTTGGGTTCGATACCGTGCATATAAAGCGAATACAGTTATTTTTAATAATCACTCAAAACGGTTTTGCTTCCTTCCTAAGGAAGCCTTGTAATAGTAATTTTTGGAGTTTGCGTAAAAACATGTGGGAAGTGTGTTTTGATGAATTTTTAGTCGAAAAATGGTGTTTTTAGAAAATGTCCGTACGGATGTGTGATGTGTGTGTGTGTGTGTGTGTGTGTGTGTGTGTGTGTGTGTGTGTGTGTGTGTGCGTATGTATACGCCTGTTTCTCAGCTTCTACTTGGTGGATTTTAACCCACCAAGTGTTATTTTCTTTGTTTTTGCTAGAAGATAGTGGGACGAAAGTCCGTTTTTACAATTTATATATGCGTTTTGTTTTATAGTGATTTTTTAGTTTTGAGATTTCAGTTTTTGCCAACAAAGTTATCGGAAAAGTTAATAAAAGTAAATTGCTTAATATGTACCTGAAAGAGAATAAAATTGCCTATGTTTTTACCGTGAAAAATTTATATTATCGTTCGTCGTTCTTTTATTATACACCATACAGTGCAATTTTTTTAAATCGTTATAACTCAAAAACTAAATAGCGAATCATTCTAAAAAAATATATGATTATTGAAGGTAATTAGAACTATATACCACTTAAATTTTAAGTCATTTCATGGGGCAGATCCTGAGAAAAACATCAAAAACTGAAAAAAATCGTTTTTCTACGTGACGCGATAACTGGAGTAAAAAGGCAATAATCAAGTTCAAATTTTGGATTTAGTTAGCATTATATAGCACAATGATCCCTTTCTTTGGGATTTTTATAAAACCAGTTAGTTTCAAAGATATTGAGCTTCAAACTTTTGTTTTTTCACCCTGTATACTATGAGTCGTTTTTTCTACGTGATGCGATAACTGGAGTAAAAAGGCAATAATCAATTTAAAATTTTGGATTTAGTTAGCATTATATAGCACCTTTATCTCTTTCTTTGGGTTGTTTATGATACCAGTTAGTTTTAAAGATATTAAGCTTCAAAATTTTGTTTTCTTACCCTGTATACTCTATATAACTGAAAACTGTATCGCTTCGATCTCAGTTTCCATTAATGGATTTTAATCTATACTTAGACTCGTTTTTTGCTGTTTTTGTTTTATTAATTCGTTAAAAATAAGATTTTCAGTTACGCATGTGCGTATATTCATGGCGATTTTTCGATCACTGGTGATTTTAGATACGTTCCGCGAACTATATCCTTATCATTATATCTCGGAAACTAAATTTTGAACTTTTCGTTAAAACATCATGATTATCGAATGTTATTCTATAGACTACTTTAATTTTAAGTAGTCTACGGCAATTAAAAATTTTGAAATTTTTCAAATATTTGAAATTTTAAAAATTTTCAAAATTTTCAAAATTTTTGAAAATATGCTATGCGTCAAAGAGTTCTCAATTTCCTACTCCTTTTGCATGCTTAAAAAAGGGTCTATTCATGCACGTATCATAAAAAGTACGGTGTTCAACAAGGGGGGAGTGGCTTTTTCAGACTCGGGTGATATTTTGAGCACTCGTGTCCGACTCGGGCGCCTACGGCGCCCTCGACTCCCACTTGTGCTCAAAATATCACCTTCGCTAGAAAAAGCCAATTTTCCCCCCTAGTTGCAATAAACAATATACTATTTTATGCCAATAATTGCCGCCCTGATCATTATACATTTTAACGCAACCAAATTGTACAAACAATATTTTCAGTTATGCATTGCTTATGTAATATAATTATTTCGAAATAATTTTATCCATCAAACGAAAAAGCATAAAAACTTTATAGAATTATACATGAAGTAAAAACAATTTAGATATTAAAGCGATACATAAGGTTGAAGGAAGCTACGTGCCAAAGAATTGGCAGCGGTTTTGAACTGTAATTCAAATCGAAGCATTCTACAAAAAAAAAAGGTTGAATGAAAAAGTTTTCTGTTGACATCAGATAAGGAAAATTTTTATCACTCGAATTAAAAACCTAATATCGTCTTTTTGGAGGTAGGGGGAGCTGATCTACCTTACTGTTTAAGCCCTCCCTAGGCCCGTAATCTACTATTCGGAGTTCGTGTAGAAACATGGAAGTGTGTTTTGATGTATTTTCAGTCTAAATAGTACATTTCGATACTAGTGCGAAACAGTTTATTCTGGCACGAGTGTGAGGTTTGTCGCCCGAGCGAAGTGAAGGTGATAGTCACACGAGTGCAGAATCAACTTCGCACGCGTATCGATCATTATTTTTAGAAAATGTCCCTATGGATATGCGTGTGTGTGTTTTTTATGTGGCGTAGGCAGAGCAAGCTCTGCGCAAGTGGCCGTCCGGCAGCGGATTCCCACAGGTACTATCATTAAACAATACTTCCGTGGGGCCCGTTAATTAGCCTAGTTGGCTTCTTCTTTGGGGGTTGACATTTCCATACATCCCCCATCCACCGAAGTGTGCAGGGATTCAGGATCCAACTCATCTTCTTCTTTCTGCATCGCCCAGCCGTCTGCTTCCCGCAGCATCGTCCGGCCGTATACTTCTTGCAGCATCGTCCGATCATCCTCTGTACAGACTTAACCCCGATACCTACGTTCCTCTGCACCAAGTGAGGAAGTCCGGGCTCAACTAAGTTACCTATGCTCCTCAGTATCGGTCTGAGGAGCACTTGAAGGTACTTAACCCTAGCTCCTACGTCCCTCTGTATCGGGCAGAGGAGTGAGACTTACGTTTCTCTGCATCAGTCTGAGAAGCGTTTCGTATTTATCACTCAGTAGCCTTCATGTAGCAACATTTTACTCGGCTGTTTCACCTTGTCTAGTTGTGTACTGCGTACAACCATCCTTCGACGTCAACATAGCTGTCATCATTGACTCAGGTGTCACTCTGGTCTCGAGATAACACTCGAGTTCTCCTCGCTCCATTTGGTATCGTGAACAATCGCAGAAGACGTGCTCCGCATCTTCGTTAGCGTCCAAGCAAGCTGGACAGTTTGGACGATGCTCAATTTTAAATCTGTGCTTGTAAGCCCGAAAGCATCCGTGTCCCGTCTGAAACGGTGTGAGGTAGTAATTGACTTTCCCTGGTCCTCTTTGCATCCAGTCCTCTATCTCTTGCGGAGTCCCAGATTTCGATCTGCGTGTTGTCGTTTTTCTCCTCCTAGCTTCGATTACGTCCTTCCCTTCCATTGTTAACAGATCAATGGGTGGCATGCCTGCTATAATGACCACTGCATCGTCCGATACTGTACGGTAAGCGGGCGCCACTCTTAGTGCACTTCTCCTGTACACGGTAGTCAACTTTCGTGCATACGATTTTACCACCATAGCGTCTGCCCGCGGTAGGGCAGTGCCAATTTTTGCTGCTTTATCGCTGACTATTAGACCGGCGATGGCTCCGTGGTAAACCACCTGCCTCCCGGTCAAGAGGTCGTGGGTTCGAGCCCCCATCAGGGCGATCAGTTTTTTCAGATCCGATGGAAATCTTACTCACGACACCGGGTTTGAGAAAGGCGTAGGTGTGATGAGCCTACCCTGGAAACTTTCGAACGCTAAAATTCATCTAGAAACACAACACGATACGTTGTGAGGCCATGAACTTTCGAGTTCGAAAAAGCCACCCATTTATTTTTTTTTATCGCTGACTATTTCCAGATGTTGTTTGAAACATAGTCTTGCATCGATGGTGATATCCAGATACTTGATGGTTGTTTAAGAAACGATCTTATGCCCATCCACTGTCACTGTAATTTCTTCTAACTTCTTTCTCCTAGAAATGAGAATAGCTTCCGTTTTGTGGCTGGCTGATTCAAGGCCGTCGCCGTAGATTATACGAATAGCCTCGTTAGCAATTTCTGCCATTTCGTCTTTATCCTTCGACACTACTACCACTGCAATGTCATCCGCAAATCCTATAACCATTGTCCATTTGGGTAGTTCTAACCTTAGAACTCCATTGTACATGATGTTCCACAATAATTGGGCCCAGTACTGACCCTTGGGGGACGCCTCCTGTAACTTTACATGTTTCTGTGCCGTTCTCTGTATCGTATAGTAGGATTCTGTCCTTAGGTAGTCAGCCATCATCCTTCTCACGTAACCAGGTACCTCCTGGTTTCGTAGTGCCTTGTGTATCTTACTCCAGTTAGCCAAGTTAAACGCATTTTTGACGTCCAGAGTGACGATATCACAGTACTTTTTGTATCCTCCTTTCCATCTTTTCCCTTTTATCGCTGATCGGGCAGTGTTGATCACTAAGCTGACGGCGTCCAGGGTAGAGCACTTTTTCATAAAGCAGTATTAATATTCTGCGAGTCTACTTGATCCTTCTATGGCCTGATCCATCCGTGCGCAGATTATACGTTCAAGTATTTTACCTGGGATATCCAGCATGCATAGTGGTCTGTATGATGTGGCTTCTCTGGGTGGCCTATCTCCTTTCGGTAGCAACACAAGGCTTTGTTTTTTTTCCAGTCTTTTGGGAACGTCCCTTCTTCGAGACATGTATTTTGCAAGTCTACGAAGACATGGCGGTTGTAGATAGCATGTTTTAATGCAATATTGGGTATGCTATCTGGGCCCGGAGCCTTGTTGTTCCCCACCTTTTTGCATGCCGTCAGCAGCTCCTCCGTAGTAATTGGGGGAATAGCTTCGTCGTCTGTTCTTGCCTCGATTTCGTATGCTTCATCTAGCTGAAGAGAAAACAGCGTAGTCACGATACGGTGAATCAATTCCGGGCATTTGGGTAGGGGTACATAACTACCCTTCATCTTCTTCATTACGACTTTATAAGGACGACCCCAGGGGTCCAGTTTCACTTCATCCTGCAACTCTTTAAGGCGCCGTCGTTTGTTTCCGCGGATTGTCTGCTTTAGACTCCTTTTAGCGTCTTTCATTTCTTGTTTGCGGGCCTCTAATATCTCCTGACCCCTTCCAGTTTTATAGTATTTCTTTCTTGCCTGTTGTTCTCGTCTTCTGGTCCGGTGACTCTCGCTGCGTGACCTTTCGACCTCTTTATCCCACCGGTATACTGGTAGTCGTATATGCTTTGTCACTTTTCTTCTTGGCGTAGTGGCGTCACAGGCTCGAGTGATGGCTATCACGTGTTTAGCTTTTTTATTTGCCGTTCTGAACAGTTGCAATTCGTTCAACGACACCAGGAACATCTCCTTATCGTAGTCCTTCGTTTCCAGCCGACTCCACTGATCCTTGTACTCGCGCTTGTATTCAGCACTGGTTTTCTTACCTCCATTGTTATGGCCTGGTGATCACTATTTGTGTAGTGTTTACTCACGGTCCACGTGTCAATTGATTCTCTTAGGCAACTACTAGCTACAATAGATTTTGTGTCTTCTCTTCTAAAGGCAAAGCTGCAGCCCTGGTTAACTAAAACCAAGTCTATAAAAGTGAATGCTTCCAAGCATTGAAGTCACCCATGATCAGCACCAGATTTCTTATGCTGTAAATATGTACGCCTGCTACCTTAGCAAGTACAAAGCCTTCATCGTGGGTCATCGCTCTGTCCTCGAAAGCGGCGTTACCACATGCCTAGATCGCTGCTTTGCCAGAGCTGTCCGTAACCCACGATGGCTCGTCTAGATCTCTGTTCTGTTCGCACATGATCGGTACTTCTACCTCTTTCTTGCAGACGTACTGATCTATTAAGTCCTGTGCTGTCTCGCAGTGATTCAGATTTAGTTGAACTATCCTCATTGTTTTTGATTATCTAACTCTTCTACTGCCGCTCTGTAGAGTCGGCATGTGTAGCTACCAGCTACATAGTAACTTTCCTCTTCTGCGCCTTTTTCATAAATGATTAAAAATAGGCAAAAAATTAAAAAATGCTTAAATAACCAACTTTGAACCCTTATAACTTGTAATGTCCCACGTTTATATCAGATTGCGATACTGCACAACCGCGCGCCGAAAATCGAACAGCCATTGACCTGCGAGTCAGCACTGGCCGCGCGCACTTGATTGCAACACCTTCATGCGCGTATCCTCGCAGTGGCAGATGCTGATTGGTCGCGAGATCCCGCGTAATTGAAATCACGTCAGCTGCGTGTATCGATACCGAGGCTTTATAAGCTCCAGGGTTGATCCACGCAGCGCCTTTTGTTTAACATCACTCGGTGTAGCGTGAGAGCCTGCTTCTCAGGTGTAGCGGCAGTGTAACTAGTGTCCGTGTTAGAGCGTGTCAAATTTGTCCCTTGACTGGAAACTCTGGAGAGCCCTAGGAAGCTGTGCCAGAACCTAACGAGAGATCTAGCCTAAGGACCGTCGAGTGGAATCTCCAGCGTTAGCAAGAGCAGCGGACCAACCTAAATTTATACTGTCACGTGAAAGCGTGTAGATATTAACGATCAGCATCTGCCACGAACGAGTGTTTAGAAACATTTTAAGTGCGCAGGACGATCCTAATTGTAAGTCCTTAATTATCACATTATTAGAGTAAACGTTGATCTAAATAGTTACTACATAAGTTCACAAACGACTAAACTATCAAAACCTGTTGTAATCAATTATAACATCTGCTGAGTTCTGGGTTGTCTCAAATAAATAAACAATAACAAGTTAATCGGATTCTATAATAATAATTATTATTATAATATAAAGAACAACCCCTAAAACAACCTTAAGAGGAACCTAGAAGTAGAAAGTAAGTTTGCCAGCAACACCATAAGTCAGCAAGGTAAGATGAAGCAATAACACGGCGGACAATCCATCGTCCGCGAATCTGCAGTGTGACAATCAGCTGTCCACGATTCATATCAGCGTGAGTGCGAACACATCGACTGTGTCCGACTGAATAAACCGGTCCGCAAAAACGGACAGAGCGGACAGACTACCGTCCGCACATGAAAGTGTCCGCGCAAGTCCCACCGCCGTGACAGTCACGCGTCCACTAATCTGCTTAGATATTTAGATTATTCAACATACCTCGAGTAACAATAAAGCTCTCGAGCTTATGCTAGTTCCTATATAAATAAATAATTGTTTATAGAACTCACGCAGCCCGTCCTTAGATAAAGTACGGTCTTTACAAACTCGAAGAGAATTGATCAAATCGATCTGAAAATTTACTGTTCGAAAAAGAGGTTTAATACAGAGAGGATTAATAATTAATTAAGTATTTATTAATCATTTCTTCTACGACGGCTCGGAACCAAGAGAGCGATGTGCGAGAATCGTATAGTCTCGGCACCGCAAGTAGTCAAGTGACTCACACTCATACGCGAGAGGGGATACTTGCGTGTGTGCGTCCCCTCACAGACTCGTTAGCGCGCTCACTTATTCTAGCGCGCTCTATACTATACATACAGTCAAATGTACTATATTCTCAATATTTACAGGTGACATCGTGGCGACCTATAGAATATATTCCTCAAGCTTGGGCAAACATTTTTTTGTCGCGCACGATTTGTCAGAGAACCACCAACCCATATATATATTCATAAACTCGAATTTATGGAGCCCGGGGTATTTTCGATTTTCAGCGTATATGTATATGTAAATGACTATTTTATTCAAATATATGCTACATTTTTTTTCGATTTTTTTTATTTATTGNTTTGTCTGATTATAGTTGGCTGATCTTGAACAAACGTCAGATCTTCTGAATGATTCCTTGGCTATGAAGGAAGAGCTAAATCAGGGGAGAGAAAGTAGAGAAGTAGAAATTATAGATATAGAAGATATTGATGTAGGAGATGAGCAAGGAAACCGGGACGACGATGAAGATGATTTTATAGACGTTGAATCATGGGAAGAAGAGCTAGAGATTCAAAACGCGAGAGAAGAGATAGATGTGGGAGAGGAGAAAAGAGAGACAGAGGGGAAAAACGTAGGAGAAGAGATAGATGTCGGAGAGGAGAAAAGAGAGACAGAGGGGAAAAACGTAGGAGAAGAGATAGATGTCGGAGAGGAGAAAAGAGGGACAGAGGGGAAAAACGTGGAAGAAAAGATAGATGTCGAAGAGGAGAAAAGAGAGACAGAGATAGAAAAAGTAAGTTCGTTTTGTTTCGAATTCAGGCGATAAACATACAGCTCAAATTGTCAAAAAATGAAGAATTACTTTTTATTATTACTAGGGGGGGGGGGG
>CM053169.1:35661524-35743261 GCA_012977825.3 Pteromalus puparum | reverse complement strand
CTAGAGGAAGCTTTGTAATAGTAAAATTTTCAGTTTCGCTAAAACTTCATAGAAACATGTTTTTAGATGTTAATAAATGTCCGTATGGATGTGTGTGTGTTTTTTTTTCTCTTGGAGAAAGAGGTATTAGGGAAAATCTTAGAAATACCATGGCTGGCTTCGTTGATGGAGTCGTCGGAACGACTCAATCCCCTTCGCCAGTCGTGTGTCGGATTCGCACCGACTAAACCCGTCCGTCTCACGGCCAGGTGAAAAAACACCCATCCGTAAGACGAAACGCCCTCCTTTGCCTTTACTGACCCTTAGAAAAGGTGCATCTAGCTCCATCTTCTGTGCCCCAGATCCCCGCGGTGAGACCGTTAAGTATTGCTTCGCGGGGGGGGGGGGGCAATGGCTTTAGCCCTCTACTATTCGATGTGGTCGTCATTCTTTCACCTGTTCTTCGATCTTCCTAGGATCTTCGTTCCTTTTTCTTCGCCGTGTCCAGGGCGCGCCTGAATATGTTGCAGCCGCCGGAGCCAGCTACATGATTGCAGCCTTTTTCCTTTTGTCCATCTTCTTTTCAAAGAAAACAGCTCGCTTTCAACTCCTCCACCCTCAAAGCAGAGAGTCGATCAATCTACTCCATTACACTCATCCTTCCAATGTCCAAAGCCTAAGCACTTGTGGCACCGCACTACCTTTACTCGTTTCCTAATCCTGCAACTTACAAGGCCCACGCGGATGTGTCCTATTTTTAGGAGCTCCCTGGCCTCTCTGTCGCTGAGTATCACTATGGCCATTCTAAGGCCACTCGTGTTGGGATTTAATAGAATCCTCCTGCCGGTGTCCGGCTTTCTGAGGGCTCCTCCTATTGCTGCTCTCACCTCTTCTTCCGTTGCTTCCGAGTCCATATCCCTTATTTCTAGGGTGGTCTTCTGTTCTTCCTTTTTTACCTGTCCAAGGCCCAGCACTGCTTTTTCTACCTCCGTAGTAAACGCTGTCCTATCAGACCCTTTCCCTAGCTTAAGGAAAACATCTCCACTTCTTGTTTGTTTGACTCCCAGCACCATCGTTCCAGTCGTGTTCGGGTTTACTTCCTTTCGGATTTTCCCCAGGACTTCCGCATACGTCTTATTTTGCCCCACTTTAACTAGTAGTCCTTCTGAACGTTTGTTTTTGTTGGGCCTGGCTTTCGCCAGTGGCTCTGGTGCATTGTGAGGGGCTCTCGGGGCGAGAGGCTCACGTTGCATCACCGCTTTCTCCTGTCGTTGTCGCTTCCTGACTTGCTTTTCCTCGCTCTTTTCTTCAGGGCTATTAGCAGGCTCCCCCTTGACCTCTTGTTTCCGGCACTAGCTAAGACCGCGTCCTTGAGGAGCCGTCCTCGCGCGCCTCTTCTTGCATTCTTTCGTGTTACGTGCCACATTTGGTAGTAGTCCACGTCACCTTCATAGCGTCTATCTTTATTACTATATTTCCTTCCTCGTGCTTTTTCTTTAACTGGATCAGTAGAACTTTAAGTTGTTTAGCACGTTCTGCGGTGCGTTTTACAACCTTTGGTGCTGACTGACATTCCCCGCTAAATGCTCGCCCAATGCTCGCTAAACTCTCCATACTGGTCGTTCTTGATCCCAGATTCTCCTCCCAGGCGAAGCTCCGGCACCTTTAAGAAGGACTTACTTTTTTCGTCTATCTTTTCTAGCTCTTCCAACGCCTTCGCCCGTTTTAATCGTCCCGTGCACGTTGGTTCTACCCTCGGCATACTCGATTGTTTCCTGATTGTATCCTTCAGGACCGCTAAGTGGTCATCTTGTTGTCCTGGTTTGAGGGTTGGGAACCCCCATGTCGTTGGTTCTGGCGCTTTTAGTAGGTCCTGCTTATTATTCGCTTTTATTTCCTTTTTCTCCTTGCCTCCCCTACGCACGTGCGCCGTTTAAGCCGTTCCGCCGCTCCCCTGCCTTGTCCCCAGCCTCGCATCCTATCGCGGGCATCCTTCGCCAGTCACGGTGGCCTCGGCACTCGGCAAGGCCTCCCCCCCCCCCTGACCGCAGCAGGGCCCTGTTCCGGACGCCATCCGGCACTACTACGGCCAAGAAGATTTTCGCCGGTTGATAGGGCAGCCAGGTCCTGTTGGCTAGACGGACCCGGGCCCCTGTACTATCCGGCAGCCTGGGAGCGCCATCAACCCAGTTTTCGAGCTGTACCCTCCGTGCTCAGCCTTAAGAGCCCAGCCCGGGAGACTGCGCAGGGCGCAAGCGGCCAAGAGAAACGGCAGTCAGACCGCCCGATCGCACGGCGCACCGTAGCTTGGGCACCTCAGGATTGCAATTCCTATGGAGCGTGCAGACCAAAGTCCACGGCACTCCCTCTAAGGTTGCAGAGACAGTCCTCCAGTCGCACACGAGGCGACTGGAGGACTGCCGTGCTTGCTCGGGCAGTCCGGGTACGCCAACCCCCGTAGGAAGCGAACTCCCTCCCTGGGCGTGTGTGTGTGTGTGTGTCTGTGTGTGTGTGTGTGTGTTTGTGTACCGTGATATTTCTGAAACTACTCCGTCAATATTAATCAAATTTAACATGCATATCTATTTTTGGATTCTGAATTCGGGAAAAACATTTATTTTTTAATTTTTTTAATTACTTTTCATATGGCCATTTTTTGATTTTTGAAAAACATTATTTATAGCACTGTGTGGCGTAAATCCGCATCTATGTCACGCCTATCTGTGGCATAAATAGTCCATTAATGCACCGTGCTGATCGCCCTCGCTACGCTCGGGCGCTAACTGCACGGTGCAAAAATGGACTGTTTAGGCCACGGATAGGCGTGACAGCGGATTTATGCTAGTCAGTGCTATAAAATAGCGTAAGATACTCGTGGTATAAATATTCCGACACGACACGGCGTTTAGCTTACACGCCGTGTCGTAATGCATGGACTATTTTTGCCACTTATATCGTAATATACTATTTCGTTTTTTTCAATCATTCCATTGTTACAAACCATTCAGCTAAAATGCATTTGAAAGATAATAAAATTACCTACTTTTCCCTGTTTGGTCCTCGGGATTGACCGCTCCGTTCGGCAGATAAAATGAAACAGGTGATTTTTTTTTTAAATTCACATCTCTGAAACTAAACATCATAACCTTACGAAAAAAATATGTTGATGGATTGCGTGTCAAACTATATTCCATTAAAATTTCAAGTGATTTGACTTATTTTTTTACTTATTTTTTCAGTAATAAATCGAAAACTGAAAAAAATGAGTTTTTTTTGAGTCTCGATTACGGGCGTAAAAAGGCCTTATTGCACTTGAGATTTTGAGAAAAGGTAGATATTTTATATGTTTTGGCTAAGTTCATTGCGCAGCTTTAAAACCCCTATACTTCTTAAGATATCAAGGTTTGAATTTTTTTTT
Source organism: Pteromalus puparum (assembly GCA_012977825.3). Classification (NCBI taxonomy): domain Eukaryota; kingdom Metazoa; phylum Arthropoda; class Insecta; order Hymenoptera; family Pteromalidae; genus Pteromalus; species Pteromalus puparum. The sequence goes on along the minus strand of CM053169.1, from coordinate 35,739,864 downwards.
AAATTATTTGATTCTTTATATCTCTAAAACAATGTAGTCAAATGCTACAAAATTTTATTTGGTGGTTCACTATAAACGAAGATATCTGCTGTTAAAATTTCAAACGATTTCGTTGAGCGGTTCTTAAGTAAAAAGCTGAAATGTAAAAACCGATTTTTCTAAAAAATTTGGCTTCCTCTTATAGGGTTGTCGTTGCACGTCGGAAAGTCACATACATTCACATACTGTATTTTAAAACAATATTTTATTTATTGGAACAATAAATTTCGTTGGAGGAAGCTACGTGCCAATGAATTGGCAGCGGTTTTTTTTCTCTGCCTTGAATTCTTTATACGTATTTTTACGTTTACCACGTAGAAATTAATTAAACTAAAATGGCTTGCTAATTAATTATTGAGAAACGTCGTAGATCAACGATTGGCCTCGATATGAGCCATCCATTATCGGACGCTTTGAAAAATTTAAAGTATAGTAATTTGTTGAGACTATAACGTGCTCGGTCCATGCATGCAAAACATGCAAAGTAATCAAACAGACAAGCTAAAACGCGTGTTGACCGCTCAAGTGCACAAGGCGAAGTGAGCGACGTCGGCGCTAGCCGTCTCGTGGCATAGAGAGGGATGCGTTATGCCGCGTAGCTCTGAGTTGGGCCTGCTGTCTTTAGCAAGCAGACATCTGCTCGCTCATTTTTTTTTTTTTTTTTTTTTAAGTGGCATTTCGAACTCGAAAGTTTATCGCCTCATCTACGCAAGCCTTCCACGTATCCCTATTTTGTGCTAACCCTATCCATTTCGCGCCGTCCCGTCCGATTTCAGTTAAGTCCGCTTTTACATTGTCCTCCCACCTGCGTCTAGGTCTACCTAGAGGTCGCGATGTATTTGGCTTTCCTTTCATTATACGCGCTGCCGTGCGATCATTTCCCATTCTTGCAACGTGCCCTGCCCATCTTAGTCTTCGCGATTTAATTATTCTGTTTATATTCGGTGACGCGTATAGGTTATGTAGCTCGTCGTTGTGCAGTTTCCTCCACTCCCCGGTTTCCTCATCTTTCTTTGGCCCGTATATTTTTCGCAGAACCTTATTTTCGAACACCCTAAAACGGTTTTCTTCCGCTTTAGTAAGCGCCCAAGTTTCGCACCCGTACAGGATTACCGGCATTATTATAGTCCTATATATCCTTACTTTTACATTTCTAGACAGCAGTTTTGATTTTAGTAATCTATTCACGGCGTAGTAGCAAGCATTACCCGAATGAAGTCTCTTGTTAATCTCGGCTTTAATTTCGTTTCGATCATTTATGGTTGTGCCTAAATATCTGAATTCGCTAACCTTTTCAAAAGTATAATTTCCGACTCTAAGATCACCCTCACCTTCGCAAATGCCCAATTTATCCATGATCATATATTTCGTTTTCGATTCGCTCACCTCTAAACCCGTGTCCTCAGCCGCCTTTATGAGAATTTCCGCGTTTCTCGCTACCGCTGCACCGTTATCCCCTAGTATGTCCAAGTCATCCGCATACCCTAGAATTTGTGTTTTTCCGTTAAGGGTTGCACCTAGCCCGCTAGTCTGCATTTTTCTAACAACATATTCTAGCGTTAAGTTAAAGAGTACTGTAGAGAGACCGTCACCTTGTTTCAAACCGTCGCGTATCATGAATGATTCGGATACGTTACCGCCTACTCGGACCTTTCCCGTGCTTCCGTTCAGACATATTTGAATTAATTTCACGAGTTTTTTTGGTACTCCGAGGAGCACCAGGATTTGATACATTTTGCTTCGTTTGATAGAGTCATACGCTTTTTTAAAGTCTATAAATAGTTGGTGTATTGTTTCGCAATGTTCCCATTTTTTCTCTAACAACTGTCTTATAGTAAACATTTGATCGCACGTCGACCTGTTACGCCGGAATCCACACTGATAGTCTCCTATTATATCTTCCGCGAAGGGCGTGAGTCTGGCCTGTATTACGTTTGATAGAACTTTGTAGCAGGTAGCTAAAAGTGAGATTCCCCGGTAGTTATTGCAATCTGTCTTATCTCCCTTTTTGAAAATCGGTATAATGATAGATTCTTTCCAGTTTTCCGGTATCGTTTCATTTTTCCAAATAGCACATACTAGTTCAAAAATTTTGAATGTAAGCGCGGTGCCCCCGTATTTAAGTAGTTCAGCTGGTATAGAATCGTTTCCCGCGGCCTTATTGTTTTTTAGTTTTTTGATCGCGGCTTCTACTTCTTTGTAGGTCGGTTCTTCCATATGGAGTTCCGCAGTGTGGATTTCGTCTCCCGTTTCCTCGCAGTTTTCATGTACGTTTAGTAACTTATCAAAATATCCTTTCCACAGCTTTAGCAGTTCATTTTCGCTTGTAACGAGATTCCCGCCCTCATCTTTCATTAATTGCGATCTACTCTGGAAACCCTTCCTAATAGCGTTAATTCCTTTGTACATCTCGCGCGGGTTATTTTCCTTACTATTAGTTTCTATTTTTCTAATCTGATTCTTTTGATACTCGCGCTTTTTGTTCCTGTAAATCGCCCCCACTTGCCTTCTTATTTCGTGGTACTCTTCTACGGCCCTATCGCCTCCATTGTGTACGCTGTCTAATTTGGCCTTTTTGCGCCTTTCAAACCAGAGTTCGCACTCTTCGTCAAACCATGGTTTGCTCTTTGGCTTTTTCTTTCTACCTAGCACTTTATTCGCGGCCTGTTTTATCGCTTTTTCGATATCCCCCCAAAGACTGTTCGGGTCGTCATCTACCTCCGTCGGTGCATCCGTTTCTTCGAGTACCTGAAACCGATTCCTTATTTCTACTTGATACTTAATTCGTTCTATCCCGTTCCGTAGCTTTTCAATATCGAACGTTTCTACTTTGCTCGCCCGTTTACTATTTTGCCCAGCTACTAATTTGGCTCTTAATTTGGCCACTACTAGAAAATGATCCGAGTCGCAATCCGCCCCCCTATAGGTTCTTACGTCAAGCACGTTCGTGTGGCGCCTCTTATCGATAAGAAAGTGATCGATTTGATTTTTCGTGGCTCCGTCCGGCGATGTCCACGTTACTTTGTGTATATCCTTGTGCTTGAAGCACGTACTCTTTACTATAAGATCTTTTGCCGCCGCGAAATTTATGACTCTAATACCGTTATCGTTGCTGGTTTCGTGCAGACTTTCCTTGCCTATAGTGGGCCTAAACATTTCCTCTTTCCCTATTTTAGCGTTGAAATCCCCCACTACTATTTTGGTGTCGTAAGACGCGAACTGGTCGATTAATTGCTCCAAGGCTTCGTAATAAAGATCCTTCACCTCTTCCTCTTTGTCCTCCGTAGGACAATGCACGTTAATAACCACGTAATTGTACCACGCTCCTTCGATGACGATATACGAGAGTCTGTCGTTTACGAATTTGAAACTTTTAACCGCGTGTATAATTCTTTTGCTAATCAGAAATCCGGTACCTAGGGAATGTCCGCTCGCGCCCCCGTACATAAAGGTGAAGTTTTCGTTTCCTAACATACCGCTATCTTGCCACCGAGTTTCTTGTATAGCTACTAAGTCTAGATTGTACCCGCCAGCTTCTTTTAAGATTTCCCGGTACGCGCCTGCTCTGTATAAACTGCGCACATTCCACGTTCCTACCTTTAAGTCCCTATTGATTTTGGTTTGGTTTTGGTTTTTTTGAGCCATGGTAGTAAGTGAAACCCACGCGTTTTGGATCCTGTTTCCGATCGCAGGTGAATCATCCGTTCTAGAGGTGATAACTCCCATACCTCTCTAGAACTAAGTATGAGAGCTTTCCGACTTTGATGAGGACGGAGTCAGCTCATCGTCGGACACACTACGGAATCACGCTCGTATCCTAACGCCCCCCTGCAAGGCAGCGCGCCTACGCTGGCTTCGTTGCCGTGTAAGACCAGGTGGCGAATCATTCTACACATCCCCTTTCGGGGCAGTTGTCATCGCTCCCGCATTCTCCACGGCAGCAGGATTTTTGTAATGTGTGCTAAGAGAGATAGATTATAGACATAGTTAGGTATGAAGAGAGAGTGAAATAAGAAATATTGTTGAGTGTTCGTTGTTGTGGTGCTTGCGTAGCGTTTCTAGATGAATGCGTTCGATCGCCAGTGTGGGCTCATCACACCCACGCCCGGGCCTATCGGCTGTCCGCGGCTGCTTATTCGATTTATTCGCAGCTAACCTCTTTCTCAGGGGCCGTTCCTCTATCCGCAACCTGAGGACGCGCCGTGTAGTGGTGATAGGCACCCACCCGTCCGCTCTGGACGCACAGCATCTGCTCGCTCATACCCAACATAATTTAAGGTTATAAAATTTTAATGTGATTACATAAATTTACAATCTTTACTTGTGTCATAGCTATCCTAATTTTTATGGATGCTAAGCTCTTGATATCAAACGTTAAGGTCACCAATAACTCAAACATTTTGTCCTGGTGTTAATATTAATTATAGTAAAAATTTGAGTCTGAGTCGGGCGCTACGTGGTTGACAGTCTATAGGTGCATCTTCTACTCGTAGATGATGAATACATTAGCCATTAGCTGGAACTTGCATAGAAGATGTCCAAGTGTTTCTTTATTAAATCGTTAAGCTTAACCTACATCCACATATAGAAAGCCATTCGAAAGCCACAAAGCCCGCTACCCTGCATTGATAAACAATTTTCAAAGTGAATTGGATGGATTTTCCGGACCTTTCCCTGGTAGTAGAAACAAAAACTTGAAAAAAGTGTCAACAAAGATATACATTTAAGAACATAACAAGCTATTTACAAAGTGAGCCCACTGCACTGAAAAATCAGTCTCGGAGTGCTTGATGACAAGTGGAATTTAGCCAGTGATTTGACCGTTAATAGAGAAAACCGCGAAGAGGTATCTACCCCGAACTAGAAATTTTTGAGCCGGCTCCGTGCCGCACAGTAGTCTGAAACGGCTTTTTTGGACAAAAAGCAATTGCGCCTCATAGAATACGCCTACAGAAAATGACGGGCGATTTTTGAAGGTCTGATGCCCTGATAACTTTTATGGAAAAATAAGGGAAAAATGATTTTTTTTTCACTCTATTACCGCTGCAGCCTCATGGGCCAGTCAGCGGGGGCCTTCCACCACCTCTGTGTGGAAGTACAGCCCGAGTCCTATCCATTTCTTTTTCCTTTTCAAATATCCGCCCTGATTTAACCACCCTGGAGGATTTTTCCGGTGAGGACATCTTTCAGACTCGCACCGTGTTGGTTAAGCCAACACTCTCTGTCCTTTAAAGGACATCGGGTCCATCTCCCCAGTGTAGACCGATCCGGAGAAGGTCCATCTTTCAGGAGCCAGCTCCCCGCCGGTAAGGCCGGCGTTCCCTGCCTAGCGCATCGGATCGGCCTACCTATTTTATCGACCTCTCTAAGAGTCCCTAACACTGCTTCGCATTTGCCCAGGTTTGTAGCTGTGAGGCAAGGGAAAACCCGGAATTACGCTGAAGGAAAATTCCGGGGAAAAACCCGCCTCGAAGCAGCCGAAATCCAGGGTACTTTTCCAAATTTAATTTAACAAATACAACTCAGAAAAAATCCGAGTGTGCATTCACCGGGAATCGAACCAACGACCCCTTGAGCGAGCGCGTATCCGCTAGTTAGGGCGTGCGCCTTAACCAACTGAGCCACAGTAGACGCTCCGGGAAAAATGCTTATTATATGGGAGCCGGACGAGCAGCCAAACAGTGCCGCCAAGTGCATCTTTTCGACGTTGTATTGGAATTACGATATGACCTACCAACCTTGACTGCATATAAATTCAAGATGGCCACTTGATCGGCTGCTCTGTTGCTGTAACGTAATTCCAATGCTTCGTCAAAAAGATGCATTGAAAATTATGTTTCATACGAGTTACTTTTACTTTAGGATAAAAGGAAAGCGATTTTTTTGTTACGTACGCGGTTGTGTTGTATTCTTTGTTCAATCGGGATTTTGCCACCTGATCGCAGCGCCACTTGGACATTGCGGCAGCATCGTTCGGCTGCTTGTCCAACCGCCCCTTAAACATAAGTATAGAGGAAATAAATACAAAAATTTATACCAGACTTTAATAAGCAGAGAAAATCTTCTAATTTTGCATGTGTTAAGAATTTTCTCAGTGTTACGGAATCCAAGTTACAACCATTTTAAGTTAATAGTTTCTTCAAAAACAAGATTTGAAAACAAATTATATTAATGATCTGGTATAAATTTTTGTCCTAATTTCCTCTATATTCATGTTAAGGAAAAATACTTAAAAAATGTCAAAAAACCATGGTTTCAGCGGGATTCTCAAAGGCTTTCCCATTTAGGAAGCATTTTTTCCTTATTTTTCCATAAAAGTACATCATCAGACCTTCAAAAATTGCCCCGGTTATTTTCTGTAGTCCCATTCTATGAGGCGCAATTGCTTTTTGTCTGAAAAAGCCGTTTCAGACTACTGTGCGCCGCATTAGCGACTTGCGCCACGGGAGAGTCGATGGTTGAATTTGATGGTACCAACGGGATCCCTCATTGCACGAATCACACAGATCCACTCCCATCTCCTCTAACTCCCCCCATTTTTCATTTCCTCGGCGCCATTTCTTTGGTTTAAATAAATTACTTAAAATGATACACAGATAATACATTCCCACTGCACTTTAGACCAGAGTCTTTCTACAGGTCCCGTAGTCCATGAACTTTTTCAATATTTCGATGGAGCTCTTAATGATGATCATAGACATTGTAATTACGTCTTTCCTCTTGATTCCTATCTTGAGAAGAAAGCTCTTCGTAGTCCTGGGGATCGCGCCCCTTAACCTCAATTTTATTGGGATCACTGTGACCTCGGGTAGTTTTAATTTCTCTTCTACGACTTCTAGTATTTTCGGTACTTTTCTGACGACCTGAGGACGATGATCTCTTTCTCATACAAGATGAAGAGATCGGGTCAAATGGTTTCGTTTAGAGCCTCACATGACTGCTGTTTAAGAACCCTATTTTCCGTACGAGCCCGTCGGCGATTTAATCTTTCAGTTCGCTGTGTCTGTTGATCATCTTACTTTAAGTGTGGACGCATAAGCCAAGAATGTGTCCCGGCGTTTCTGCTTTGCTTCTGCATCTTCGACAATTCGTGCCAAATCGTTTTTGTTTCCTTCGACATATTTTTTCATGTTTACCCTTGTTGGGTATATGTTTGTTCTGTAACATATCTTTTGTATTAATTTACACGTTACTCTCCCGCTCCCCAAAGTCGCACCCTCCCTGGCCTTGTGATTTCTGCCTTGACCACTCCTTTAAATGTCGATCCTTCAACTTCTTTTTCTTGGAGTTTAGGCCTGGCATCATCGCGGGTCAGCTTAGACCTATTTCTCTAGCGTACTCGTCCAGTATTGGCTCTATGCTTTAGGACTCCATTGAAGCTCCCGTGATTTCGTCGGAGGAGGCTCTTTTTTACAGAGCGTTCCTTAGCGTGGCGACTTATACCATGCTTTCGACGTCCGCTAGTCCCAGTCCACCTTTCCTTCTGGGTACGTATAGGAAGGAGCTGCTGGTTTTTCCGCTTATATGGAGCATCTTTTTTACCTCTACCCTTTCAAGACTGGTGATGTCCTTTAGGATTTTTTTTGTGGGAGTGTTTGTTATAAGCCCGTCCCTGTACCTAGGGCGCGGGTACAACGTTAGCAGTTCAAGCTCTTGTAGACCTCTAGTTGGAACGTTTTATTAATATTACTGGGAACAATATGGTAAAAGAGCTTTAATTTGAAAAAAATGCGTTTAAAATGCTTGATTTGGTGAAAAGTTACATAGAATTGAAAATCCCCCCCTTAAAAAAGAGAACAGAGAAAAGTGAAGCCGACTAAAACATGTTTTGATTGGTTACTCAAAATAAGGCGCGAAATTTTTAATTTTAGATTTTAGATTACAATTTTTTTTTTTTTTTTTTTTTTTTTTTTNACCATACAATGGTACCGGCCAGAGAGGCTCCCTATAGTCGCGGTGCATGTGCATCACATCGGAATGTAGTGCGCATGCATCTCGACTGGCCCTACAGTTTAATTACACAGTGCGAAACTGTATACAGTGGGATCCGAACCACTGGAGCTTTGATGTTATAAGACACTTATGTATATAACATACAAACGTATGTAAACATAGAGGTGTCCCGATGTCAGAAAGTGCCGAGAGCCAGGCTTGAACCCAGAACCTCTGGATTACTAGCCCGACACTCTGCCCACTGAGCCATCGCCGCTATAGATTACAATTTTGAACTTCTAACCTTAGAAAATTGAGCTCGCGAAGCGCGCATTAGATTTACTAGTATGGAAAAATTATGAAAAATGTACGAATTTCTTAACTCCGAAAAATCATGAAATTTTATTTTATTTTTATTTTAACAATTAAAAAGTATTAAAATATTCTACTCATATTATATGTTAAGAACAATTAAATTTATCTTAGTTAAAAACGATAACACTGCATTATAGTCTAGCGATTCTCAGACAATATAAAGTGCATTGCAACAAATTGTCGCATTGCAATAGATTGAAAACGTTTAGATACGATCAAATTTTATACTAAAAATACTCAGAAACGATTAGAAAGACACGTCGCTAAGTGGCGTCCGGATTTTATTACTCGCAAGTGCTAAAGAATCTGTGATGATTAGTATATAAGATCATTCAAGTTAATACATATATAATTAATTATAAAATGCGCGTAATACATGCATTAAGAATGCGGACTGCTCGAAAATCGTCAAAAGTTTAATAAAAATCGATTTTTTTAAAATTATGTATTATGATTCTATTGTACACGTATTATGTATTATAAAATGCTCCTAAAAGTTGTCATGTCTAATTTTTTTTTTTTTTTTAAATGGCATTTTGAACTCGAAATTTCATCGCCTCATCTACGCAAGTCTTCCACGTATCTCTATTTTGTGCCAACTCCATCCATTTCGCACCCTCCCGCCTGATTTTAGTTATGTCCGTTTTTACGTTGTCCCCCCACCTGCGTCTAGGTCTACCTAGAGGGTCGTGGTGTGCTTGGCTTTCCTTTCATTATACGCGCCGCCGTGCGATCTAATAAATTGTATAGCTCGTCATTGTGCAGTTTCCTTCACTCCCTGATTTCTTCATCTTTCTTTGGCCCGTATATTTTCCGCAGAACCTTGTTTTCGAACACACTAAAACGGTTTTCTTCCGCTTTAGTAAGCGCCCAAGTTTCGCACCCGTACAGGATTACCGGCATTATTGTAGTCCTATATATCATTACTTTTACATTTTGGTTTTAGTAATCTATTCACGGCGTAGAAGCAGGCATTACCCGAATGAAGTATCTTGTTAATCTCGGCTTTAATTTCGTTTCGATCATTTATGGTTGTGCCTAAATATCTGAATTCGCTAACCTTTTCAAAAGTATAATTTTCGACTCTAAGATCACCCTCACCTTCGCAAAGGCCCAATTTATCCGTGATCATATATTTTTCGTTTCGATTTTTTCGATTCGCTCATCTCTAGCCCCGTGTCCTCAGCCGCATTTATGAGAATTTCCGCGTTTCTCGCTACCGCTGCACCGTTATCCCCTAGTATATCCAAGTCATCCGCATATCCTACACCTTATTTCAGACCGTCGCGTATCATGAATGATTCGGATCCGTTACCGCCTACTCGGACCTTTCCTGTGTTGCCGTTCAGACATATTTGAATTAATTTCACGAGTTTTTTTGGTACTCCGAGGAGCACAAGGCTTTGATACATTTTGCTTCGTTTGATAGAGTCGTACGCTTTTTTAAAGTCTATAAATAGCTGGTGTATTGTTTCGCAATGTTCCCATTTTTTCTCTAACAACTGTCTTATAGTAAACATTTGATCGCTCGTCGACCTGTTACGCCGGAATCCACACTGATAATCTCCTATTATATCTTCCGCGAAGGGCGTGAGTCTGGCCTGTATTACGTTTGATAGAACTTTGTAGCAGGTAGCTAAAAGTGAGATTCCCCGGTAGTTATTGCAATCTGTCTTATCTCCCTTTTTGAAAATCGGTATAATGATAGATTCTTTCCAGTTTTCCGGTATCGTTTCATTTTTCCAAATAGCACATACTAGTTCAAAAATTTTGAATGTAAGCGCGGTGCCCCCGTATTTAAGTAGTTCAGCTGGTACAGAATCGTTTCCCGCGGCCTTATTGTTTTTTAGTTTTTTGATCGCGGCTTCTACTTCTTTGTAGGTAGGTTCTTCCATATGGAGTTCAGCAGTGTGGATTTCGTCTCCCGTTACCTCGCAGTTTTCATGTACATTTAGTAACTTATCGAAATATCCTTTCCACAGCTTTAGCAGTTCATTTTCGCTTGTAACGAGATTCCCGCTTTCATCTTTAATTAATTGCGATCTACTCTGGAAACCCTTCCTAATAGCGTTAATTCCTTTGTACATCTCGCGCGGGTTATTTTCCTTACTGTTAGTTTCTATTTTTCTAATCTCGTTCTTTTGGTAGTCGCGCTTTTTGTTTCTGTAACTCGCACGCACTTGTTTTCTTATTTCGTGATACTCTTCTACGGCCCTATCGCTTCCATTGTGAACGCTGTCCACTTTAGCCTTTTTGCGCCTTTCAAACCAGAGTTCGCACTCTTCGTCAAACCATGGTTTGCTCTTTGGCTTTTTCTGTTTACCTAGTCCTTTGTTCGCGGCTTCTTTTGCCGTTCTTTCGATAGCCCCCCCCCCCNCGCCTTTCAAACCATAGTTCGTACTCTTCGTCAAACCATGGTTTTCTCTTTGGCTTTTTCTTTTTACCTAGCACTTTGTTCGTGGCTTCTTTTACCGTTCTTTCGATAGCCCCCCATAGACTGTTTGGGTCGTCATCTACCTCCGTCGGTGCATCTGTGTCCTCGAGAACCTGAAACCGGTTACTTATTTCTACTTGATACTGAATTCGCTCTACCCCGTTTCGAAGCTTTTCAATGTCGACGGTTTCTACTTCGTTCGCCCGTTTACTATTTTGCCCAGCTACTAATTCGGCTCTTAATTTGGCCACTATTAGAAAATGATCCGAGTCGCAATCCGCCCCCCTATAGGTTCTTACGTCAAGTACATTCGTGTGGCGCCTCTTATCGATAAGAAAGTGATCGATTTGATTTTTCGTGGCTCCGTCCGGCGATGTCCACGTTACTTTGTGTATATCCTCGTGTTTAAAGCACGTATAGTCTTTACTATAAGATCTTTTGCCGCCTCGAAATTTATGACTCTAATACCGTTATCGTTGCTGGTCTCGTGCAGACTTTCCTTGCCTATAGTGGGCCTAAACACTTCTTCTTTCCCTATTTTAGCGTTGAAATCCCCTACTACTATTTTGGTGTCGTAAGACGCGAATCTATCGATTAATTGTTACAATGCTTCATAATATAGATCCTTGACCTCTTCCTCTTTGTCCTCCGTAGGACAGTGTACGTTAATAACCAAGTAATTATACCACGCTCCTTCGATGATGATATACGAGAGTCTGTCGTTCACGAATTTGAAACTTTTAACAGCGTGTATATTTCTTTTGCTAACCAGAAAACCGGTACCTAAGGAGTGTCCGCTCGCGCCCCCGAATATAAAGGTGAAGTTATCTTTTGTTAAAATCCCGCTATCTTGCCACCGAGTTTCTTGTATTGCTACTAAATCTAATTCGCGCTCGCCAGCTTCTTTTAAGATTTCCTGGTACGCGCCTGCTCTGTACAAACTGTGCACATTCCACGTTCCCACCTTTAAGTCCCTATTGGTTTTGGTTTGGTTTTGTTTTTTTTGAGCTATGATAGTAAGTTAAACCCGCGCATTTTGGATCCTGTTCCGATCGCAGGTGAGTCAACCGTTCTAGAGGACCTCTCTAGAACTAAGTATGAGAGCTTTCCGACTTTGATGAGGACGGAGTCAACTCATCGTCGGGCACACTACGGTCTCATTCTCGTATCCTAACGCCCCCCTGCAAGGCAGCGCGCCTTCGCTGGCTTCGTTACCGCGTAAGACCAGGTGGCGAATCATTCTACACATCCCCTTTCGGGGCAGTTGTCATCGCTCCCGCATCCTCCACGACAGTAGGATTTTTTTAATGTGTGCTAAAAGAGAAAGCTTATAGACATAGTGAGGTAGAAAGAGAAAGTGAAAATAGGAAATATTGTTGAGTATTCGTTGCTGTGGTGGTGCTTGCGTAGTGTTTCTAGATGAATGCGTTCGCCAGTGTGGGCTCATCACACCCACGTCCGGGCCTATTGGCTGTCCGCAGCTGCTTATTCGATTTATTCGCGGCTAACCTCCTTCTCAGGGGCCGTTCCTCTATCCGCAACCTGAGGACGCAATGTGTAGTGGTGATAGGCACCCACCCGTCCGCTCTGGACGCACAGTGTCATGTCTAATATAAGTAATAAAAAAATTAATAAACATAAACGCCCGAAAAAACGGTTAGGAAAACCAAGAAAACGGATGTTTATTGATCTAAAATTTATTGATTTAAAAGTGTTCCTGGCGATGAACCATGCAGTGGATCAACTTGATAATTGACATAATTGTTCGTAATATAACAATACCAACAAATTTGTGTTGTAAATTTGTTAATGGATATTGTTGTCAAATTTTATAAATCTTTCACTGTATAAACAAACAAAAAATGCATTAAAAAAGGGTGTTTTTTAATCAAATGTGGTTTAATCAATGTAAATTTTTTTTTTTTAATTGTCTAAGCTAATTCCACAACACAAATGCCTTCATTACATAGATTATTATAAATAGTATTTTCAAGGGGAAGTGCCATCAACAAATACTTCATCGCCAGGACTATTTTAAATATAGTCAATTTTAAGGGTTTTTTAAACAATTTTAAAATATAATGTAGAATTTCTCAGCTTCTAAGAAGTCAAAAAGCCCTGCTTGGGTTAATTTTCTTAATTTTTTAAAATTAAAAAAATTGTTTGGTTAGGAAATTAAAAAATAAATTCTCGAGTAGTCCGCATCCTTGAGGTAGTTAGTTCACTCAAAAAATCAATTTTCATACAAATCGCTGAAATTTTGTAAATATGCTCTATTAAGTGTCCTCTATAACGTGGTATAATTTTTTTACCTCCAAACAGTATGATTTTTAAAAATACTAGAAATCGAAGCGCGCGCAAGCGCGCGCGAATATTTACTCTTTTGTTTAAATTTTCCATGCATTATAATAATTTATTTAATCGTTAAACGCGTGTTACACCCAAAAGCATCTAAAATCCGTGTTTTCTTATTATCTTCATAAAATGTTTTATTATGTATGGTTTTATACACACACATTGCATATATATTTTCGAGTCCCTTCATTTAGAGTTGTGCTAAAGCAATGATATACACTTCGGACAGATTTGAGTAANAGGAGTTTGCCGATAAGTGATGTTCAGTATTCCAGAAACAAGGCTTGAATGCATCAGGCTCATTATCGGCAGAAACCAGAGAAGAGAAAATGTGTACATTATGTCTGCTTGAATTCGAGGTTATGTTTTTGAAACGCTGCTGCACTGTCGCTGCACAAACTTTTCGAGTGTTCGGGCCCAGGAAGTGCATTTCGTAATTTGTCATGCATATATGCGAATATTGTTCCGTGGTCGCCGGTCATGCATGGTAGCTAGGTGCCCAGGGCGGCCCAGAGTCCCCGATGACGAGGTCAAAACAGTGCGCGCCGTAGATTTTTGTATCCACCTGTCTCAACATCGGCCACGGAAACGCACTAACGGAGACCAGGCAGTGTGCAACGTACTTCTTGGTGCAAGAATGAGAATGTTCAAATCAGTTATGTGAGGTTTCCAGGTGCATGGGGTCACCGATGATGGGGTCGAGGTAGTGCGCTCCGTAGCTTTTATTGTCGAAGTGCAAAAAATAATTCTAGATAGCTATGAAGCGCACTACCTGGACCCCGACATCGGCAACCCTATGCACCTGGACACCATCAACGAATGATATTGATATTTTCAGTGTGCACTACCTGAACCCTATCATCGGCGACTCTAGACACCTAGACACTACCCATGACCAATTCTGATCGATATATATATATATATATATATATATATCACGGAGAGCGCATTCCTGGACCGCAAAGAACACTTCCCAGGCGCTATTATTGGCGTTGTAAAAGCATAATAAACGACTTATTATTCCTTCTCGATAATCTACCGAGAACGCGATACAAAATGCATGTGACCACTCATAGGATTTTTACCGAGATTTGAAACCCAGAATCTACCGATATTTGCCAGATATCGCCAGTTTCTACTGATAAACCAGGCAAGTTTCCTACCAGGGTACGAAGAAAACATATCATAAATCTATTTGAAAAAATAGGTTATGATGTAAAATCATAATACGAATCCAAAAGATAAATTTTGATAGGCCAATCGGTGCTTTATTAAAAGTCTTAACAATCAAAAGTTTTAATTCCATGCTATCAGTATAACTATATATACGCGCAGTGTTTCTCACTTTTTCAAGTTTTGAGGATATTTTAAACTCAAAACACTTTCAATCAATATTTTGATACGCCTAAATACTAATAATTTTGTATCTTGCATCCGAAAAACTAATTGAATTATAGATACTTTCATGAAATATATTTCTCACCCATAAAAAATACACAAGACATCGCTACTTTTTTGAAATTTAAAATGTCTAGTTTTTTCACATTTTACTTAGCCAGTTTTTGCCTTTACGCCCATTTTAAATGGGCACTTTTCATACAATGCTAAAAATCAGAGTTCTCACATTTGATAACACTGCATAGAATTTACAAAAGAAATGAGCACCACTGGGCTGAGTGAACTGTTTAAAGAAACAGTGCGTGTAAGATTAGGCAGTACGAGTGTATATTTATAAAGTGTTCCGCAAAATATATGAAAAAAGTCCCAATTATAAAAACAATGATACATAAATATTAAATACGATTCTAAGAGATAAAAAGAAGTAATTTAAAATAAATAGTTTTTTATTTTTTCCTTTTTTATCTGCCAGTTACTGGCCTCTAAATAAAAATATAGGTTAACAAAAGCTCATTTTTAACTAAGACTTTTAAAACAAAATTTTATCAAATATTTATATTTTCTAGAAATTAGCTATGCTAGTGGTAATCCTACCTTCTCCTCCAAAGCCACAGCATCGGATTGAAAAAATGGCCGGAACCAAGCCGTTGACTAAAGTAGAACTTAAGAAGTTTGAAGAACTGATTCCTCTAAAGTGCGGGCCCTTCTCTGTGGAGGAGGATATACTGATAAGACGCAATTGGGCGCAATTTTGCAGAGTAAGTTGTTTGGATGATTATAAAATCCAAATTTTTTGTAATAGTAAAATTTTCGGCTTTATTATCAAAAACGGGTTAGAAATCCATTCTGAGGTTTTTGGAGTTCAAATCAAGTGTTTTTAGAAAATGTTTGTATGGACGCGCGCGCGCGCGTGTGTGTACCGCAATATTTTCAAATCCAGGCTGTGAATACCAAAAAAATTTGACATGTATATCTTTTTTTGGATTCTGAATACGGAAAAAGAAGTTATTTTTAATTTCGCTAGCTAGTTTTTGTTTCGTGGCCATTTTTTTTTTAATTTTGCAAAACTATTTTTTGCATTTCTGTATATTATCTCATTGTTGCAAACAAAGACCTGCCTGTCTGCCTGTGCTTGATGCACTTCTTTTATACATTTTGGGCCCAACTGACACTCTACTAATGCACGCCGTGCTGTGATGGACTATTTATACCACTTGTATCGTAATGCACACTATTATTTATTGAAACTAAGAATTTAGTTCGGAGGAAGTTGCGTGCCAATGAATTGGCAGCAGTTTTAATTTTAGTCAACATTTTTTAACAATTGTTTTCAGTCACACAACTGGAGTAGCGAGGAGCATTCTGTCTTTCTTATGATGAGGCACAAAGGCCAATACTTTATCGGGAAATTAGAAGAGAGGATAAAATTCGTCCAATTTATGGCGCAGGGCTTGGACGATCGGTCGCTGTACAGCGTCTATCAGAGATTCCGGCTTTTATTCCGGAAGCCACTTAAAAGCGGGTAAGTAAGATTACAATACTGCGCACGCAGAATATCGATATATTATATACTGCATGCGTAAAAAAAATAAATAAATAAGTGTACATCGCGGTATCAGAGACCGACCAGACATATTCCTTATAGATATTTATATCTATTATAGCACTGCGTGACCTAAGTCCGCGTTTATGTCAAGCCTATGCGTTACTATATTATAAAGTAGTTCTTTATTGCACCGTGTACTACAGGACTGCTTATGTCAAGGATAGGCGTGACATATAGCGGACTTAGGGCATGCAGATGCTATAAAATAGTATACGATACTTGAAACCTAAGTTTGCATTTTATTATACGACGCTGTGGTATCGCACACCTACGAGCCGTGCAATAAAGTGCCACTTATAGGTCACACTTATCGTAATGTGCTATCAGCATTCCTTTAATTTATAACAATAGTAACCTAGTATTACTTTTTTTCAGTCACTACACTAAAAGAGAGGATAAAATAATCCTGAAGAATTGGAAGGAGCTAAAATCTGCTTCCTGCTCCCATATCGCAGAAATGCTTGGACGAAGCAAAGAATCAGTACGGCACCGGATTAATGCATTGGTGAGCCCTCCCTCTACAAATAAAGGTTAATAGAGCTCCGACAGTGAACGAGTCCTTTTTCTGCCCTTTAACAAGAAAAAGGGCAGGAAATGAACTCGTTGCAAACGAAAGATCCGCCGTGTCACATAAATGTTACGAAACTTTGAGTGTCATCACGAACTTGGCGCGATGATGAGCCAAACACGCATTAAGCAAAAAACGTCGTCGCTAATTACGTACGCGGGCCGAAAGCCTATTGCTTGTGTAGCGGGTTTAAAGAGACGAAAATACAGCGTGAGTGCGTACAACAGGTAGCGCACTGATTCGAAGGCGTAAGTGCAGCAGGCGCCGCGATAGCAAGATAATAACGCTGCGACTCGGCACTTTTCCGCG
Organism: Pteromalus puparum; assembly: GCA_012977825.3. NCBI lineage: Eukaryota > Metazoa > Arthropoda > Insecta > Hymenoptera > Pteromalidae > Pteromalus > Pteromalus puparum. The sequence continues at coordinate 35,722,848 of CM053169.1, read as the reverse complement.
GCGCGGCGTGTCCGCCCCCTTAATGAGTCTTCCGTCCTGAAAATAGCATTTTCCCGAGAACGCGCGCGCGGCATCGCGGTCCGATCTTGCTTTGTGTATAGCGGTGTTCCGAAAAGAGCCGCTACCAGCAGTGCAGGTATAGGTACACGGTAGCGTACGCCCGCATAAAATTATAAGAGCCAGGCAGTTGGGCGCGAAGCGCGTCGGTCGCGTCGGTCGTGTCGGTCAAGTGCCCTCAAGTCGGGGTCTAATCAATGATTGCGTCGCGCGGGAAGCGGAAAAATGCGCGCGTAGCGCCCTGTAATTAGGAGCATGAGCATCCAGAGCGCGCTCGAAAGAAGCGCAGAGAAAAAGTAGACGGAGAAGCGAAGGAGGAGGCGGGCAAGCGAGTAGGTATGCGAGAGAGCCAGAGGAATGACAGCGGTTAAAAAGGTTTAAAAGGAATAAGTAAGCGCCGAGGCGGGGCACTTTTTCTCCTTCCCTCATCTTTTTTAACTCAAGCATACAAAACTAGAGACGCCGCACCAGTGCCTCGTAGAGGGGCCCTACCCCACGTACACCCATCGTACACCTCGGATATATGAACAAGGCCCGCGCAGAGCGGAGGCGGGGACGTGTGCGCGCGGCATCTGGTTGCGGGCTGCGGCCGATATGTTGTATTCCGAGACCGCCGCGACATGTGCGCGATGCCGAGAGTAGACGAGGGGCTGTGCTGACTTGGTTAAACTATCGAAGCGCGTTAACGAGGACTAGACCTATGAAGGTTCCTTCATCGTTCTTTTAACAACGCGTCGAGCGGGCCGCGGACTGCACTCGCGTACACGATTGCCTTACTCTTATAGATGTTTATCATTATTTTTGCCAGTCCCATCATTATTAGCTCACGCTCGCAAATGAAAATTCCTTTTTATTAACAGCATTAATATCGCATAATGAGTATAAGCTCTTATACGAACGAATGGAGACTAATTAGGCGCGTTCTCTTGAAATTGGAAGCATGTTTTTCAGCTGCAGCGTTGTATAAACAGTTATATGTATATAAGCGCGTAGAGCGACGACAAAGGCTCGTATGATAAATTTAATTATGAGGCTGTATAGCCTGTAGTCGAGAATGCAGAGTGCATTGGAGAGAAATGTGGAGGGCAGTTGCCCGTGCGGAAGTCTATTCTGGAGAGAGAATGCAGTCCGCGCATACAACAAAGAGATACAATGTGCGAAATGGCAAAGTTGGATCGAATTCGTACTACATAGTGAGCGTTAATTGTTGTTGCATGCCCTACCCGCACCTGTGTCTGGTGCTGTCATGCGTTTAACAAGGTTCTATGCATCTCTCTTGAGTTTTCTACTAATGCCCGTCGAACATTTCATCAAGCAATACTGTAATCGTATTTTATTAATTTTATTTCTGCCAGAGCGATACACTGCAATATAAGGCACAGTAGAGTTCTGAAGCCGCCTAGTAGCGAAGCCGCATACGGGATCTGTCGCGTGGGAATAACAATGGTTACTGACCCGTCGTATAGGTAGGTATAAGCTCTCGCTCGGTCGCAGCTCGTTCGCGCGCGTAATTTAACTTTCTAATGCTGGAGCCCCGTATTTATTACGCGATATTTTTCACGAGGGCTTCCTTGGGTACTTTTTCTTTTCTGATTTATCATCGGACGCTAGCTCTCTCTCTCTCTCTCATCTCATTCTCTGCTCTTTCTCTCTCTCTCTCTCTCTCTCTCTCTCTGCGAGAATGAGCGTGCGCTGCTTCGAAGGCCACACGCCGGATGAATTTGTAATGTGCGCTGCTGCAGCAGCATCGGCGGCGGCTTCACCCTTTTTCCTCGTAATAAAATCTATTCATATTCGGATAATTTATCGGTTAAATTTTCCTTCGTCTTTTTGCGTTCTCGCGCTGCATATCGGTTATTACTCGCTCGTTTCATTTCGCTGATTTAACACAGAAAGATCGCGAGGTCACCTGTGCGATACATTAGTTGCCAAGGACTAATTCGATATTTCGGCGGGTTATCGAAAATAAAACACACTCGCGCTTTGCTTTAGTATTCGCTCTAGAACAGCTATGTTATTCAACGGCAGCGTCTCTTTTTCTGGAAAAATGGTAATTGGTATTAGGAAGTCGGCAAAGACTATTCGCACTGGTCAAACACAAACACAAACTGACACTTTCCCTATTAGTATAGGGAGCAATGACCAATGACCAGGACAGATAGGTCGCTCGGCTATTTTTGCAGCGATTTTTCCTCAGCGGCCCGCAAACACTGTGCAGCGCGCATCTCCAGCGCTAGTTACACCTGCCTCGGCTGTATACAAACTACAAAGTCCGTTCAAAGGCACGCATACAGGCGATTCGCTAATTACGCATCAGTAGGCGACGCACAGAGCACAGCGTGCTGCAGCGCAGAGTCGAATAATTCAGTCGGACTAATTGCCGTCGCCCGTCGCGGTGCGGCGGGATACGCGCGCGACTAACGCTCTCTCCTCTGCTCGGCTCTCCTTTAATGAGCAATGAAAAGTCATCGGCTGCGCGGCGCGCGGGCTATGAAAAGTCCGAACAAACAAGGAGGGATCGATCAAACGGTAGAAGAATCGGTCGTTGCGGTAATTTATATTACAATATATACCGCCGCTGATTTATGCGTCACACGCGCGCACACACACACACACACACACACACACACACACACACACACACACACACACACACACACATACAAATCCCAGAGAGCAAAAATTTTTCGTCTAGGCTCACTCGCTCCGGCTGTCAATCTAAATCCATAAACCGCNATCGACGATGCATACATTCGCATCATACCGCCGTGCGCTCTTGTGCTCCAACGCGTTACATATGTATATAGGTGCAATGTATGCGCGCACACGCGTCGTCTGTTGTCACTGGACGGACTGCATTGCACACTGCAGCCGCTGCAGGCTCGTAAAAATTAGCGTCGATCAACGATTTAACGACGGGCGTACACACGTACCCTATATACGCGCGCAGCTCCGAGCTCGTCCCGTCGAGTTCATTGTATTTACGCGCCGAAGGGATACAGAGGCGATGAAATCCGGCGAGGGAGATTTGCCTAAACGGCCCGCAGCACTTATGAATTACCCGGGCACCGCGCAGCAACGCCCGCCGATGCACGAGTATATAACACTGCTCCGATGCGGCGAGTGCGTATAGTGTATACGCAAGCCTACGGAACAAGTGCGATCGTACTATAGCTGTGCTATCCCATCGGGTATTTTAAAGCGAGGTGCTCGACGCGGAGGTTATTATTGATGCGTGGGGGGCTCCGGAATGATTTAGTGAGCCAGCTGAATGCGACAAACAAGAGTGAGCGAGAGTCGTCTAGTACCTATATCGCGTACGGTGGTAGGTATATAGCAAGTGAATACAGTGAATGCTGCGTTTGGGACAACCCGCGGTTCTGTGCACGCGCTACTGGGGATTACCTAATACAATGGTCCGAGTCGAGCGAGGACAAGTTTTTCGAAGCATTCTGTGAGGTCCTATACCTGCTGGGTTGAGCTGTACACTGTACCGGCTTTCGAATACTCATATATAAGTAGGTCAGGAGGAAATAAAATTCTTTTGAGATTCAATAAAAAAGCAGAATGCCTGCTTACTGAGATTCTGATTGTGAGTATTTACTTACTAGATACGTTATGTTATGACAGTTTTACGATGGCTCAAACATCATTGATAATTTCATTAAATTCACTCGTAGTTTTATTGTATATGTTATACTCGCCGAGATTGAAAAACTAAAATACATCACATTCGAAATCACAGGGATTATATAAGCTAGGTACCTTGACATTTCAAAAGCAATTTTAAACGCCCTCCAAAAAGCTACCGTCTCAGGCCAAAAATAGTATTTTGTTGTTTTCCATTCTATATTTTTATTTAAATGAGTGGATATATTCAACATCATTAGGCCATAAGCAGGTACCTATGTCTGCAGGCCACAGCAAGTATCTCTTGGATTAAATTTAGTCCCAAGCTAATAGTATTGCAGATAAATTTGATAAGAAAGACGCTTTCTTTTTTTCTCTGTTAATATTCAACGCCGTGCAATGAGCCCTCGCTTTGCTCTCTTCGTCATCCTGCGTTTAATGCATTCAACGGGATATAATTACGGGATTTAAGGACGATAAATTGCGATAGGATATAAAAAAGTCGGAGTAGACGCATATCAAATTCTCGCTCTCGACACTCGACTCAGCAGCAGCGCAGCAGAGAGGAGAGAGAGGGAGAACGGGAGAAGTGCTCGTATGCCATGGCTGCGGGTCAACGTGTAGCTCGGGGGTGTGTAACATCGCAGATGGCCTCGCCTCAGTTTGCTTTGACTCTGGCCCGAGACCACGCCAGCATTAAACGTTACTTTATGTGGGAAAATTGCGCATGGCCAAAAATCAGAATTTGATTTGCCACTATCGCGGCGCTGGAGTTGGAAGCACGAGATTTTTGCAGCTTGCTTCGTGCGTTCAGAGAGAAAAAAACCCATAACGAGCCGAAAAGCTCTCGCGGTTGGTCCTCCCGTGTCGCCAGCAGGCTAATCGATCACGAGACTCCGGGCGTCTATTTTCATTTTCGGGGAGAGCAAGAAAAGCGTCGTGCGCCGCCGCCTCGGATTATGGGTGCAGCAGCGAGAAGGCGGAGGTGAGCTTACGACGGATTGACGCGTGCATCAGTGCTTCCGGCAAGCGTGAAGCGAGGCCAGTCCAACACGTGCGCGCATACGTGCGTGCGTGCGTGCGGTACGCGCGTTTACAGCTCGGAAAAGCTGAGAGTCGTTATGGGACAGGCTGTGAGTCGCGCGTCGGCGTTTTTCAAGACGTCTCGGCGGCGCTTTCCGAGTGGATGCGCGTGCCCGACAGCTTGGGATAGCAAACAGAAGTTTTCACTTCGGGGCGGCTTGTGTGTACTTGTTTTTACGAGTCTCTCCTGTAGCGCGCTGTAACAAACCGTAACAGATACTATAAGCGCAGAACGCCATCACGGGGTTTGTAATTTTAAATTGTTTGCCAGAAGTACGAATATTTAATGCTACATGCATGGATTCTCTTTTTTTTTAAGTTAAGTTAAGTTAAGTTAAGTTAAGTTAAGTTAAGAGCACGTTGCCACCAAATGCAAGCATTCTCCACTCTCGGTAAACAATTTTTAAAATCTCCGCACGGAATATTAATTATCCCGGCTTAAAACCATTTCCACTTCTCCACTAAAGTTCCATTTCCTCTCGGCGGTTAAAAATGACGACGAGTAATCGCTCACGCGCGACTTCTCGCATATCGCGCAGTGGCGCAGTAGTGAAGCTGGAGAGTATAAATGCAGCATTAACGCTGTATCCCTGGAGAGAAAAGCCGACCGAGAACGAACCGCAGAGTAAAAAACGAGAAAAACGCAACACCTTATATCCGAGCTACGCACCATTAACACGCCACAAAAAGGGGCCCCCGCACAGTAGTCCTTAATGGCGCACGAAATTCGATCCTGCATCGAAGGGAAAATTGATCGCTCCGAGTTTTCGGAACTCATCCCGCAGCTGCAGCGGGCTCGCACTTAACTTCCCTGGCCTCGCAGCCTCGGTTGAAAAGGAGAGGGAACAATCAAAAAACGCATCGCTCCCGCTGGATGATTTGCAGAGAAGCGTGATTGATATTTACTTAAATAATTATGGGACCGGTGTGCGGCGCAGCGCCGTAGATGCATGCGTGCGTGCGGTGTAATCGCTTTCCGGAATCGGCGCTTGATCGATCAGATATCGATCAGATAGAAATAAAAAAAAATTAGAGAAAAAATCACGTAAATTTCGAAGCGGGTGTACGGTTACACGCGCGGTGTAACGTGTCGGAGTTTGAGGATCGGTGACACTCGATAGTGAATCGACTTTCCGAAAGTGTCAGGAGATCCGCGGCCGCTGACTCTTTTATCCGAATTCCAGGAAGATCCTTCCGACGCGACTTCACCCACATTAATTCAAGAGAAGGAGGCTAGCAAAGCTCGGGGAATAGACAGGTCCGAGGAAAAAGGGTGCCGCAGACTTTGGTGTAACTCGAGCATGAAAAAAAGAATGGTTAACGCATCAATTTAGTGTGTGTGCGCGCGCGAAAAAAGCCCGCACGCATTCCGCAACAAATCATCCCCCTTTAGCTAGAGGCTTACGCATAGCGAACATATTGTAGGCAGGCCGTTTAGTGGGGCGAAGGTGAGCGCAAAATCTTGCGCGACTGCAGTGCATATACCTCTGGTACATCATGCAGCGGGGAAGAGAGCAGAGAGAGAGAGAGAGAGAGAGAGAGAGAGAGAGAGAGAGGAGAGATAGGAGCGATAGCCGGTGCGCGCCGACCGCCGCGCCGCGAGATTTATGGGCCGAAGAAGTTTAAGAGGCGATTTCGCGGGGAAGAATACCGAAGAAATGAAAGCGTTAATGAGGATAAAAACGCTGTAATAAGCGAGATTAAAGGAGAAAAAGGAGGAAGGAGGAGGCCCGCGCACGAGGGGGGACGGCTTGCAAAGGCAAGGCCGCCGCGGCGGCGGATCGAGCAAAAAGCTGTGGAACAACCGACGCGACGGAAGGAATCGAGTTGCTCTCTCTCTCTCTCTCTCTCTTCCCCTTGCTTATACTTACGCCGTCTTTCGCGTGAGACACGAAATAAAAATAGAAGGGGCGACTGCACTGCTGGCAGTGTACTTACGGAAGAAGTTGGAGAAAATGAAATTAGTGCAGCGGCCCGGACCGTCCGTGTCGGTCCGAGGAGTAAAGAGAGCGGGGGAAGCGCGAGCGGAACGAAGACGAATGGCCGGCGAGCGGGCTTTAAACAAATAAATAAATCCAGAGCGACGCGCGCGCGCGCGCTTCTTTGCTTGTTGTCCTAGAGCGCTGATGTATCGGGGGGAGGCTGCTGCAAAGTGTTATTGTTGAAATTGCTGAGCAAACAAGCCTGTTTATACGAGGCCGGCTCATTATAGAGTATAAATCGTGCGATACGTGCCGCTAGCTGCCCGATACCCCAGCCTCTTTTCCCTCGTCGCTCTCGTCGAATCGATATGAAAAAAGTCACGAGTCGAATCGGCCTTCGAGAATTAATTTTTTCGACCTATTTATGCGACTATTATTATACATACGTTGGCATGGAACGAAAAATATTGGGCGCGGATTGTGTTATTGAAATTCTTTGAAAAGTTTGTAATTATCTTTCGCAGCCTCTACATTGCGGTCGTGCATCCATAAGGATCGGCGATCGCTGTTTTTATCGAAGCAATAATTAATCATATGAAAAATTGTACGGACGTTTATATCCGATAGCGACCGCTATCGCAGTCAGAGTTGAAATTCACGAACTCTGTTTTGAAATCCCGGTGAATAATATGACTTGTTATGACTTGTTAATTATTTTTTTTATAAATAAAGTGCATGAGTAGCGTTTTCCAATTCGGAGTTATAGTACATTCTAGACGTTTCGGTACGGTCTCCTTATTTATTTATAGCACTCTTTATTACATTTCGACGAACATGAAAAAAGTGTAAAAATTTCTCGGAATGAAAAAAGTACGGAATCCAGCTAACGATTTTGGTGACAAACGGGCTGTCGAGCTGATTTACTGCGCGCCTTCGGCTTCTCGCTATACAAACACGTGTACAGAGGGAGATCCAAATCGTTTGCTCCAAATACCAAATCATCCGATTTCCGTGAACGCGTCCAATTTTTTATCAGCGGAAATTATTATCCTGATTTCGGTTGGAATATTTATACAGTCGCGTCGGAAATAGACACATCTATATGAGTAAATAAACAACTCGCGTCAAATTAGGGTAAAACCGGTGGGATCCGTGTCGTCGGCCAATGATGCGCTCGCATTCGATGATTTATCGCCGTTCGAAGCTGCGCGTCTCGTTCAAAAGCGATTTATGTGCTTAATCGACATTTTATTCAGTTTGTACATCAGTGTAACATCCAATAAACCAATAAATCAAAATAGAATTAGAAGATTTATGCTTTGTTTTCGGAGGATTTTTAATTGAATATCACGCGTGTAAAGTTCTAGAAGTAGGTTATGCAATATATGCTCGCGCGGGGTGCACAGGCATAACTATATATAAAAAGACATGAACGATTTTTCAGGTCAACAAATGTTTGTTGCATAAAATTTTTGTCATCACCTTCACTCGCCCCATTGATTGACGGAATCGATCTCACCGGCTCGATTCCAATTTCCACAGCAATCTGCTCGCATCTTCGGCGTTAAGTCGAAAATTATGCACGTACTGCAGGCAACGCCAAAAAACGTTTTAACAGATCTTATTAGAAAACTACACTGCAAGAGATCTTGATCTCTCGGAGGGCAACGCAAACGTGACGTATCGATTTGACGCATGTTTTGTCCTGCCTCGATCTTCTTTTATTTGAAATTTTGTTTTGCGACGTGTAATACGCGTTCATCTGGTTTGATATATTCATTTGATTATAACGTTTAAGGCTGCCTGAACCGCCTGCAAGAAAGTTACCCGAATTCTATTAACTGATGTTCATAATCGAAAGCTCTTCCGGCATACGCTTGCAAGTATTCCGAAATTCGTTATTAGGCAGAAAATGTTGCAGTATCCCTATTATTCGGGCGCGCAAGCGGGGTAAATTTTGCAAAGAATGGGCGAGCAAGTTTGCCATTTTCTCGCTGAATCACGGAAGCCCGGCGTTTAAAAAGAAAAATCCGGCAGCCAGAAGTCTCGAATCACCTCGAGCGAACTCATTACAAAGCCTGCGCAGTGCGCGCCGCTGCCCGGACGCCTCGAGGCTGGACCGCAAAGCTGCAGCGATCGCGCCGGAGCCGAGCCCGGAGCGTGCCGGGTGCCGGGTATAGGTACCTGTAAGTATATAAAACACGAGCTCGCGCGCAAAACTTGAACGGGCGATTAGCGTCGGGCAATTAGCGTCCGCCCGCGAAACTCCCTGGCGGCGGCCCTGGCGCAGTTCTATATATAATATCCCTCTTATTCTTGGCCGCCTGGCTCCGGGAAAACGGAAAATCCACGAGGAAGAGAAAACACTCCTGCGGCCGTTCCCCCGGCTCGCTCTTCAGTGATTGTTCTTCGCATCGCACCTTCACCAAGTGTGTACGTTATCGGGGTTGTTGCGTCGACTAATTTCGTAAGATGAAAAACTGCTTAATTTTGTGTAAAACTTTGAAGTGCGCTGCATCGAAAGCCGAGAACATAAAGAGCAGAGCTGGAATAATAAGGAAGGAGCAGAGGTGCGCATTTATAAGAGAGACGAATTCCCCATCTCTAGCAAATTGCAACTCTGTCGAAATTATCAGAGGCACGGATCGGCTTTAAAGAAGAATGCGACACATTGTTAGCGCGCGAGCCTCTCTCTCTCTCTCTCTCTCTCTCTCTTCGTATATTATAAGGGATCCGCGTTTAGAGTAGCCCGAGCGAGCGAATGAGCCAGAGCTATAGGAGGCGAGGAGAAGAGAGCGGAGGTATCTCTCGTTGCATCGCTCGACGCTCGCGCTCCCCTGCCCCCGGCCGAACAGCCGCGCGCGCCCGCGCGATAACATCTTTCCGTATACAGACGTGGAAGCTATCTCGCTGCAGCCTCGTCGTCGTCGTCGTCGAGAGAGAGAGAGAGAGAGAGGGGCGAGGGGAGCCCAGAAGGGACACCTTACAATGCCGCGGAGATAGAGAGCCATTCGAAATAAATAGTCATTCGATACCCTGAGAATTCTATTTCTGAAACGGCGGAACTGTTTTGTGGCGCGACGACAATGACACAACGACGACAGCGAGGGGGATGCTTTCCTCTCTCTCTACCACTACACTAGGTATACCTATAGCGCTATAGCGATATACTGGTAGCGCGCGCGGAATCTCGGCGGCGATTTAACGGTCCCGAGGAGAAAAAGGACACTCCGCTTCGGCCGATTTGCTCGAGGAAATCGACGTGGCTCTCGTGGGCGCGCGGATGAAAGCAAGTTGACGAGAAAAAATAAACGACGGGACCGGCCTCTCTTTTTCGCAGTGCGCTTTGACGATTCTCAGACAGCGCGGCGGCGACGGCGGTAGCAGATACGATGCTTATCGGTTGTATACCTACACCTTTCAAAGATCCTCCGCAGATGGGATTGCGGAGGAAAGCTCGATTCTTCTTCATCCTCTTTCTCCTGCTCTGCACCTTTGTTCGGCAAATCGCCCGCAAATCGCCGGATTTTTGTTCTAATCCAGTCGCGACGGCTGCTCCGAGCAGCGGCAGCTCGTGCGGAAATCTTTTTCTCCGGCGAGCGGCTCCGAGAGCGGCTCTCTATTTTATTATTTTACTTACGTCGACATCTCTTCAGCTCTCCGTGCCAAGACGACTAACTCGATATCGCGTGACTGCGCTGACCGAGTGCGCCGAGAGCTTTGCATATCATTAGCGCGCAGCTACTTTATTTAGCTTGTCAAATATATAATGCAACGTTTCGCGAATAAAAGTCACGCCACGACAGCGTTACGTTTTTTAATGCAAGTTAACGTTTAACCCTATACTCGTCACCTTGCGAGAGGTCTAGACAAAAAATATATCTATTCTTAAATTCAGGGTATTTTTATTTGATCGCCGACGCGTCGGGGATTACCGCGTTCAAAAATCCAGAGTATATCGGAGAGCGTAACGAGCACATTCCGCGCGCTCTAAACTTTTGAGGAGTTCCAGGTATATTATATGCATATAAGGCTCGGATAAAGTCAAGAGCCGGTCGTATGTATTAATTAAAAATAAGTGTCTTCGCTGTACGTGTCTAGACGGGACATAATTGCCCGGCGTACGTGATTCGAATGCTTTAATATCCATCGTGTCGCGCGAGCGAGTCAGAAAAATGTGTAATTGGAGTTTTCGTCGCGCGAGAAAGAGAGACAATAATATACCTATATGTATGTCCGAGCCGGGCTGCGCTGCAGTCGAATCGACTTAATTGAATTATTTCAATTAACTGATTACATTCTTTGGACGCGGCTTTGCGAACATTAAACGCGATTTTTATCGCCCGCGGTGCGAGAGAGAGAGAGAGAGAGAGAGAGAGAGAGAGAGAGAGAGCCTCGCCGGAAGCAATTATGCGACTCGTCGTAATGAGAGCCATTTTTGCGATGCCGCGTTTGCCGGCGGAGTGAATTAAAAATTTTCGCCGTCGCGGCCTGTTTTTTTTTTTTTTTTTCTTCAACGCAGGATAGAGATTGATGCACTGCGCGACGCGCCTTTTTTTATAAATTTGTTCTCAAGTCCGACTGCATCAAAGTCTGTAGAAGAGATTACGTAAAAACTAGGAAGAGACACACGTGGGAGAGTGAAGGGCGAAAAGAGAAATGGGCATTTTTTTAACTATTGATCCTGCTTGAACCGCCGAAGCACAACTGCGGCGTGTATTATTATGCGACGTAATTGATTTCACAATGTAGACATAGATCGAGAACAATAATGATACATAATTAGTTACGTAGCCGAAGTGATCAATAAAAGTGGAAAGGAAATGGTATGTTACACGACTGCGATCATTAAACTGATTGATGCCAAATCATCGCGTTTCAAGAAGAGACAAATGCGTAAATATTTACTGTCAGCGCACTATAGCAGACCTGAGATTATCAAAATCAAAATACACGAAAGATGACGGCTAGTTCAAGTTCGAAAGGATATTCCACTGATGTAACGTTTTCACAACGTTTTTCTTCATTTTTACAAGAATAACGAGTATTTTCGTGCGACTATGACTTAAAATTCTAAAAAGGGGGAAAAACGTATAAGTAACGAAGAGCCATCATATAAGCAAAGAGTGCATCCGCATGAGGGCTCGTTTCGAACAATGTGATCTTTATCGCGAATTTTCGTTGCAAGAACGTGCAGCGCGGCGCGGCCGCACCAAAGCCGATGGCGAAAAAAAAAACGCCAGCAGCGAAAAACGAAGAGAAATCTCTTGCGCGCGCGCGTTAAAAATTGCCGAGTTGGAAAAATGCGCGCGGCAAAAACGGCTAAGAAGAAGCAAACGAGAGCACGTGCGTCGTGCTTACATTGTAATCCTCTTTTAAAGGAGAAAGGCGTTTCTTGGCTTAATAAGGAACTCTCCGTCCAATGAGAGACGTTATAAAATGGATTTTTCTTCTCTCGGCTGCTGCTGCTGCTGCTGCTGCTTCGGCCTCTTGCCAGCGGTGATATATCGTGCCTGCACCGGGCGCGTACACATATAGGTATAGATATATAGATATAGATCGAGGAGCCCGTGCACAACCTTCTCTGCCATGCATATAGCTGGACTTTTCGCAGTGAAGGTATTTTCAAAATGGCGAACGGCTGAACTACAAGCGATAATTATACAATCATTCTTACAATCTAATTATAGATGAAAATGAATACAGCTTAGTTATGCACTGCGATAAAGATTAATCGCAGCAAAAACGCCCTCTCCGATTTTCGTTCGATAATTTTCGGTGGATAATTTTCCGTAAACTACCATACGACGAATGTCTATTACCTATAAATTCATCATGCAGTATATATAACCTACGTATATATAGATTGTAATAAAATGCTTTTATTAAACGCGAGGCTTCGGATGCAGGCATGATGCATAATATTATATTCTGCGAAAAAAATTGCAATTCAAGAATTCTGCTTGCTAAATAATTGCTAGCTCTGATGACAGGCTGCAAATTAATCACAGTTTTCAGATTAAGCTCACTACAGAAATCATTATCATGACCTTATATCTATTATTTATTCAGATGACATGAAAAGTTAATATAGAATACTAAATCTCACGGAATATATATTTTATTCGAAAATAAAAGAAAATTGCATCAAGTTCCATTAACATACATATTATTAAAGTACATTATGGAATTTATGTTCAATATTAAAACATAGTTTCCATTTTCGTATGATCAATTTTCATTCGAATATATGATTGAAAAAAATTCATACCTAATACTTGCGAGGACTAATTGTTACTCGAGGGAAGAAAATTTCGTACATCCCCGCAATCTATTCACATGTTTATTCGTAATTTGAAAAAATAAATTTTTCAAAAAATACTCGCTTTGCTTAGGCGGCTAACTCTATGTACTAAGGTACTCATACGGGAATCATCGACATCACTTGCTATTAATCCGCGGTTAACATTTTACTTTCGTAAACCCATAGCTGCCCAATAGAAATAGTTTTAACGCAACATCATCATACTAAAGTATGTGTACCTCAAGCACACATTGACTAACGAAATGTTCTTGTTTCAGATTCCGAAAAGCGAAAGAATGGAAGCAATAGAGGAAAGAAGAGCTTTGGCGAAGAAGATGTCAAAGAGAACAGCGAAAAGAAGGCAGTAATGCAATACGCATTGGACTATTACTTATAACAGTTTCGACGACGACGAGTTAGAACAACGTTTCAGATGCGATATTGGCCCCCTCGCCGTGGCGTTGCGTAGCGCTCTCTCTCTCTCTCTCTCTCTCTCTCTCTCTCTCTCTCGCATGAGCTAAATAAAGGATAAGACCAATCGGCGGAAGTCGAGCGGGCCTCCATCCCTCGTATCAGTGTACGGCTGCCCCTTCCATTTCGTCCTCGTTACTATATTATACTATAGTTACTTACACTGTGCGTAAACCGGCAGCGATGGAGCGCCCAGCGGCCTAAAAACAATGCCAACGCTCGGCTAGAGAGAGAGAGAGAGAGAGAGAGAGAGAGAGAGAGAGATGGTCGCGGACGGCGCGCAAAGTTAGGGCCGCAGTGCACGCAGATTAGATTTTAAATATGCAGTTCCGGGCTCACCTACAGCAATTTCGAGCGACTGATGTACGCCGCTTCTCCCCCCCCCCTCTCTCTCTCGCTCGGTCTTTCGCCCGCCGCGAACGGCGAACGCAAACTGGATCAAGTGCGGCTCCGATAATTGTTGGGATTTGATTGGCTTTATATAGCCCCGCGCTCTCGTTCCCTCGGTTTGCCATTGTGTTTCTCCTCGAGCATAACCTCATCCGACGCCGACGGCGGCGAGCGCGCACCTTCCTTCCTTCCTTCCTTCCTTCAGCTCGCCCCCGCTCAGCTCTCCCATATTCAACGCGCGCGCGCGCGATTCAGTGCCATTTTCCGAATTCGGGCCGGGCTTTGCGTACGGCAAACATCGGCGGCGGTTCTGCGCTTAGCGCGCGGAAATGGAATTGCGGAGATCGGAAATGCGCCGATTCGATCCCGCGGGTGGTGCGCGCCTCTTATATATGTATGTGCTCCTCTTATAAGTATAGTATTATAAAAACACGTATTATACCTACCAGTCGCGAGCTGCCAATTTAGGTTAAGCCGAGCTCTGGTAGACTGCCCGCCTTGCTGCATCTATATATTTATATGTCTTTTCACTCGCTGGCGCGGCTTTTTTGCTCTCTCTCCCTACTCTATCTCTATTCGCGTGCATGTATATATAGCGGGTAGTAGAATAGAAAGAACGACGGTAATTTGATTTTTCGGACCGTCAGCCTGATTTCTGACTATTGGCTTGAACCCGGTTTTATTAACCGCCGGCACGTCTTATCTTTCTTGTTTCTCCCTCGTACTTACACCTGCGTATTTTTCGACGAGATGAAAGCATTTTTGTTTTTCTAGGGTTAACAAATAAATTACTACTCGCGAACAAACATGTTATGTCTTTGAACTTTTCCATCGATACTGCAGCAAGAGTGCTATACATATATTACGCCGATAACTCACGTCAGACAATAAAAGTATTCAAAACCATAACGTTGATGTTTTAAGGGCCTAACGCTAGCCCGTCACTAGCACACGAATATCCGCTTTAACTCGATGTCGATACACAGTTTAGATACGCAGTTAAAAAGCAAGAAGCCCTCTATTTTTAGCATAAGCGCAAAAATCCGCATAGTCTATTATAATACATACATAGGTACCTAATACATTTCCGTCTCCAGCTCTCAACTTGATACATCTGTCTATATATATCATTGTAATATAAAACGTTTCTCTCGTCGATAAAGTATAATTCAAGCCCATACAATCTCGAAAATTCAATTTAAATAATTCGTCGATGAGATCGGCCTCCTCAACTTCAGCCGATTGTGGGACCAAGCCGAAAAAAGATAATCACTTATACTGCTATACTGCAGACTCACTGCACAGAGCGATCATCAATAAAAGTCGGGATTGTGTGCTTTTCTTGACACACATTCCTTATACGACTGCAGCTCCCGCATGTATGCAGATGCTGCGCACGCATGCACATATAGAATTATACGTTCGATTACGCAGCTTTTGTGTCGCAAAGCACAATATAAAAAATGCTCTCCGTCTCTCGCCTTTTTCGTTGGACCCGGCCCATATCAGAAAAATTAATTATCCTGCATCGGCACCGGCGCACAGCGACGAGAACGAGAGAGATAGAAAACTCGCGGCGAATAAGAGATAAAGATCGACGAAAGAGAAATGAGCTACCTAGAAAGGCCCAATTACGCAGTGCGTCAAACTCACGAGCAAAGCAGCGATAAAGATAAAACGCAGCCTTATACTGCGAGTTGCCGCCGAGCGGCTGGAGGAGATAATTTTAATTTATCTGATACCGGTGAGATAGCGCATATGGAAACCATTGTGATGCGCGCATTCGCTCGCTGCGGAGGTATGAAAAATATCATTTATACGCGCGCCTTGCGCTTGCAGTCGATTGTGTGCGCAAGCGATTGCTCATTTCTGAAATTCGGTTATTGTGGGCTGTGGCTTGTATCGTGCATTTATGCCGCGGTTTGTCGTATTTTTCGATGAACAATTGGAAAGTCGAGGATATAATGACAAATTATTGCACTGTGAGAGAACAATTTTAATTTATTAAGTTTGATCGATGACATTGTGCGTACAACTTGAGTTCATGATTTATAATCATTGATAGTATATAGTGCGCAGATCGCAGTAATAGTCACAGACATACATGTAAAGAATGAATGATAGAAATTGAATTTCCATTTTACAATCGTTTTTTCGCACTCCAACGGTCGTATAATGCTTATTACTAAACTATTGTATAATAAATAGAATAACTTTGTAAAATAAATATATAAAAGGCTTCTACAGTGTCGGATAAGGTCGGTCAAAATAAAGTTTAATTGTAGAAAGATCTCGATAGATATTTGAGCAGTCTGAGGGACGGAGTTCTAATCAGCAAAAACAACGAAGCAGGTACTTAGCCTCGCCAGCGGCAAAAGAGCAGAATTCTTAAGCGATAAAGTTAAGTGAAGCTCGTAAGTCATCCGACAGCGACTACGACGACTCCCGCGGCGAAAAATGAGCTACTCTGCCACTGCAGAGGGGTAATCCCCGATACCTCATCGAGCTCCGGAGGTTCTCCATTGCGCATACAGGATCACTCGCAGGTACGTACTACTGATTTTTACAAAATACATTCGCGCGAATATCTTTGTCTCTTCTCCAAATAACTAATACCCGCGCGTATCTTACGGTGCTTCGTGTCCGTGTGCATAGCCACAGGGAAAGTCAAAGTCAAAAAACGAGGAGCCCTCGCAGCATATCGTAGGAGGAAGAGGAGAATACTTAATAAGAATAGGCAGACGGCAGGACAAGCGCGCTCGGGAGGAAGAGACGTCGTACGCGGACACGCGGCGATGTAAGCGCCGATGCAAAAGGATGAGCGCGAATAAACTTAGAGGAAAGAGAGAGGGGGGAGCAACAAAATGCAGCCGAGAGGAGAAGAATCTGCGCTGCACGCTCCGCGCAAGTATACAGTAGCGCGGCGTATGTGCGCACGCAGTAATGCAGTATCGAGCAGGCAGAGACTCGGAGAGACTGGAGGAATAAGAGAGAATGAGAAAGAGAGAGGCAGGCAAATAAGGAGAGAGAATGAGAGAAGGTTCCTTTGGTTCCGCGAGCACGAGGACGATGTATCGATGTGTTCACGAGAGAGGGAGAAAGAACGAAGAGTCTCGCTCGGCGATAATTTATCGCGACATTACTCACGGACGGACACCTCAATGGTTCGCGCAGACCGCGCGTGTGTGTAGCTCGTGTCCGCGGCCGCTGTCTCGTCTTCCCTTTATTTAACCTTTTCCCTCTCCAGCTCCTCTCGCGCAGCTCCCTCGCGTGATTTCTTCTTTTTTGCTTGCACATTGCCTATGTCTCCGGCTATCTCGCTGTCTCGCTCTCCGCCGTTCGCCGTTCGCCGTTCGCCGTTCGTCGCTGGCCTTGGCGGTGGCTCTGCTGCGGGTTATACACTATGGCACCTTAACCCCTTTGTGGATCGCAGTCTTAAATTCGTCAAGCCGGCATTCTATGCGCGCGTCGCCTCTGTGTGCAGCCTATATACCTATCCTATACACGTATATACGCTGGATATCTCCTGCTGACTTATGCGCAATTGTTGGCGAGGCGTTTTTGTGAACCGCGCTTACCGCGCGCGCGGGATATTCTGTTCGCCCCGGCCATAATGCGCCTGTCTCAGGTCTCCGAGTCTCTCTCGCGCGCAGGTAGCTTATTATTTCTCCGATGCTGCGCTCTCGTAGCTTCTTTTACTTTTAAACCTTCACGGCTGCAGTATGCGCGCATGCAAAAGCAAATCGTAAAATATCGCGCCAGCATTATTAAGGATTAAAGAAGGAGCACAATAAAAATGGCAAATCCCCGGCGCGCGCGCGCGCGCGGTTGCAACGTATAAGAGTGTGAATAGCGCTTACTGTTTATTAACGTAGAGGCAAGATAAATACGAGTATTACAAAGGCGTATAATGCGCGGAGCAAAGGAAGTAAGGAAACCAGCGCGGCGCTGCACGAACGACGAGTTATTTGTTCTAAATTAAATTGTCCCCGACGCGACGACGCGAGTTCTCGAAGGCGAAATTATTATGAAAGTGCAAAAGTAGGTCATAGCGGCTGTTCGTTACGCCTTTGAGGACGTAGGGGAAGGGCTAACGACTCGACGCTCGTAACTGGATTAATCAAGTAATATCAGAAGATATACATTGACTCTGCATTATTGAAATAATAATTACGTCACAATTACTTGGCTGAAGATTGCAAAATAATCGCATTGCACCGGAACCGATTGATAAGTAGATCGAATTCCGAATTTCTTATAGACGCCCACGCCGCCGCCGCGTTGATTGGATTGATAACTGAAATGAAAAAAAATTGCATCTCGAATTCGAATAAAGTCTCTGCGGCAAGAGGAAAAAGAGGGATCAGGGATGTAAAATCCTGAAATTTCAATGTGGACTTGATCCCCGGCGAGTGAGGAGCAGCGGGCTCGCAAATAACTAGCGGCTCAGTCCGTCTCACGAGTCGCAGATAAATCCGCGAACTTTCAACTCGGTTCTCGAGCCTGCGGCAAAAGGAGCATCAGGCGCATCCCTGGAGTATAGAGCCAAGTGTCGCTCAAACTTCCGAAGAGCGAGCCGTGCATGTGCGATATAAGCTGCCCGCGCCCCTCGCTCTCTTTGTTTATCTCTCGATTCCCGGCCGACCGTCTACCTTCCGAGCTGCCTTCGCCTTCCCGATATTGTTTAGCATCCGTGCACGCTACTAACCCGTCGCGGAGAAGAGAACGAGAGAGGGAAGCCGCTTCGCTCGAGTCACGGAAGGTCATCGTGACCGTAGATCATCCTCGTATATGTATAGTATATTATAGTATATACGTATACCTATGCAGACTCCGGCAGAATCCCTCACTACTACTTAATAAGTATATGTGCTTCAGTACTTCAGTGTATATATATATATGTGTGTGTGTGATGCATATACCGGTTTGAGCCTCGCGGCGGGGTATTCGCGCCGAGCGAGGACTCTCTTTCTCATTCTCGGCTCGAGCGCTACGCTACCCCGCGAATATTTGCAGATTGCTTCTCCCTCCTCCGCCTCCTCCGCCTCCTTCCCGACCTCTCTATCCCGCCGCGAGATTCGAAATGACGAACGATGTGCCGTGCGACGATCGCACCTTCTTTTTGTTTCTCCTCGTTCAACCTGCGGGCTCTTTTATAAGAGTCTCTTGCACTCTCAGCTGCACACGCCTTCGTTCGTGTATAGCCGGCACCACTCTTGAGTCTCCTTTTTCGTCGGAACGCCGCGTGCCGCTGCCACGTATCTCTCTCCCGAGCTCTCTCCTGTCCGGCCGCGAGTACTTATTGATACAAGGTAAATTTGCAGTAATTGACACTTGACCCCTCCGGCGTGCCTGTAGAATCTCCTTTTTACTTCGTTTCAACGCCACGGCGAGGGGACCAATATCGAATCTAAATAACTTTGCTTCTAACTCGTTGTTTTCTTTGATGTCCTCTTTGCCGAAGCTCTTCTTTCCTCTATTTCCGAGTCGATTCCTTCCCTTCTTCCGCTTTCTGGAACCTGAAACAAGGACATTTCGTTATAGTCAATGTGCGCTTGAGGTAAATAAAATTAACTTAAAAATCGACGAGTTTGAATTTAGTCTGATGATGTTGCGTTAAAACTATTTCTATTGGGTATAGCTATGAGTTTACGAAAGTAAAATGTTAACCGACTAATAAACAAGTGATGCCGATGATTCCCGCCTGAGTACATATACATAGAGCTAGCCGCCTAAGCGAAGGGAGAATTTTTTGAAAAATTTATTGATCAGTAACTATGCGAGTATACGAAAGTAAAACGTTAACCAACTAATAACGCGTGCAGATGATCCTCGCACGAGTACCTACAATAGAGTTAGCTGTCCTCGCATCATCGTTCCGGCATAGCCACAAGTGCAGCTATGTATTTTTTCCATCATATTATACTTATATAGGTATTAGGTATAGATACTGCACCGGCGCGATATCTCGGTGGGGTGGCCACAGTGCATGCGCATCTATATGCATAACGAACTACGTTCACTTTTTTATTGGAAAACTCGCTCTACTTTCGGCACAAACGAAGCCAGGTGCTTCTGGCTCCGTTATGAATTTTTTTTTTTTTTGCGATAGAGCAAAGTAAATTAAATTTTTTCCGAGAACACAAGATTTTCTCACGCGGTATATCGATGATTGATTGTTTCCCAGATCTCCAGCGAAGCTTATTGTAAAAAGAAGAGTGTCATTATCGATTATCGATTATAGAATAAGAAATGAACTCGGTATAATTAAATTTCATGTCTCATTCTAAAATGAGACTGTTTTCATTAATGTAACTCGTTGGATTGAATTCATTGCAGTTTCATTTTTGCGACTTCAAATAAATAAACGAAAGTAAAAACTAAAAATTTAAATAAAAACAGAAAAATATACAATCCACGATCATAATTGAATTTGTAATCTTGATTGTTAAATAACTGTATGCAGTTCCTGGTATGCAGTTTGATTTCTGGATATTTTGAAGTGAAGTATATAACGTACAGGGGTGAAAATAGAGGTGACAAGTGTTGATTGGCCGGCCGTTAGAGCGTAAATGGAAACACTCTCTAGAGATCAGAACGCCTCGAGGAGCTGCTCTCGAGACTCGATGCTGCATCTACATATACATAGACAAATACATACGTAAGAGCCGCAGCGCTCATTGTAAAGAGGGACGCCACGACGACGGCGACAACCTGTTGCTCTCGCTTCGCTCCTGCTCTCTCTCTCTCTCTCTCTCTCTCTCTCTCTCTCTCTCTCTCTCTCTCTCTCTCTTTGCGCTGCAGCCGCGAGAGCTTGAGAAAAGTCGTGTCGCGAGGCAGCCGCGCACCTCCAACACAAAAGCGATTATTGAGACGCTTAACTCGACCGCGCGCACACTGTGTGCAGTGTAGTATACCCGCAGCTCGCTCGTTGGCGACGACCGCAAGCCTCGATGTTTCTGTCCGATGCCGCGTCCACGTTGTTTGCAAAATTACGCTCTTTTTTTTGACTCCTCTTTTTCTTACGCTTTGGTTTGATCTCGAAATATTCCCTTAAGATGTTTTTTAAGTAGTTTTAAGGTTTAGTTTTTAAAGTGGGTAACAGTTCTGCCTCTTATATTACCTATCGGTAGACTCGCAAACTATACGACAATAGGCACGGCACGCACGTTGTTGTAAAATTCAAGACGGCGTAAATTTTGCAACGACCGATTTATTGCGACAAATCAATACTGAACAATTAAGACGTGTTGGAGCTCTTGTAGGTAAAATTTTTTCTCCACATACACAGAAAGAAAGAAATGTATTGTCTATACGTGCCCTATCATTTTAACTCCTTGTATATCAACTAAAAATCTCGACATTATACAAGCGTTTAGATTACACTAAATTCAGCAGTATAGAATAATAATTTTTATTTTCTTGTACCGGTAAGTTTAACAAATGCGATATACAATCCCGTATACGCTTAGCGCGTTAACTCAGCTACAGCAAATAGCTGGCGCCTACGCTTCGTTATAAAAAGCTGATGCATACACAGCAATGGGTGCGTTTTCCAGCGACCTTAATACCGTCAATTTGCAAATGATTATGCGCGCGAGTAGAGTGAAAAAAAACTGCTCGTGCTGGCGTTGCGTATCAAGCGTATCGAGCAAAATTATCAATGTGTAATCGGCGGTGGCGGCTGCAATATAAAATCTAAAACGCGTTGAAAAACGTTCAATGTTAAAAAGCGGTTAACTTCTTCAAAAAGGAAAATCCAAAATTCATGCGCACGCGCACTTAATTTTTAGCAGTAGCTTCAAGCTATGATATATAATTAAGGCGTGAATAAGCGAGGAAAGAGAGGATAGGAAGTAATTCTGTGGCCTACAGGCAAAACGACGTAAGTCCAATGTTCGCGAAAATTATGACTTGTATATGACCCCTAAATTTTAGAGGAAGAAAACCAATAATGGACTTATGTCATTTAGTTGTGCAGGCATGGACTTGTAGACTGAAAGTAGAATTGTGGAATTCTTTTAAGAAATTATTCGAGTAATGTTGTATGGCTGGTGTACCGATTGCCTCGCAATAAGTCTTGAAATGCGCGTTTTGCGGGCGAGAACAGCAGTGTGAATAAGTCTAGAGCTCCCGACATAACGACATAACTAGATCCTTTTGTGACATTGCACGAAGCAGCAAAGGTTTAACCCGGCCATACTGGCGCATGTACACTGAATGTGTGAACTAACCTGTACCGTATCGCGCCTCATCTCGTTTGCTCCGATCTTACATATAAGTCTGAACATTGAAACCGCTTTTTCTCAAAAACACGAAAAGTGGACTTATGTCATTTTGCCTGTCGGCCACAGAATTTTACACAATTCTAGTAGTAATAATTACTTATCTAGTACTAGTAATAATAATTACTTATCCAACCTGCTACCCCCTTCTACAGCATCAATAATCCATTTCACTTATCACTTTCAGAAACCATTCCTCATTATCGAAACTGTCTTGATCTGTTCCAGCCTCCTTCTCGACTTTGTACCTATCTTCAATTGAATACAAATCCAGTTGTGACAAGGCTTCATCGTACACATCTTCTTTTTTGAAATCTTCTAATGCGTTATTCTTCGTCTCCTTTTTAACTGGAACAGAGTTTTTATAGAAATATTAGCTGACTTTATAGTACATTACGATACAAGTGTTCTATGAGGCACATTCTGGCTCGGTGAGGTTAAGCGCCCGAGCGTAGCGAGTGCTTATACACGTCGCTTATACACGCCGTGCCGTAAAGTGCAATTTATGCAAATCCGTCGCGTATGCAGTTCTTTCTGGCAGCGTGAGGTTAAGGGGAGGCCGGATCTAAAGCTTCGCAACGCCGCCACGAGTCATTTCGTATTTCCAATGCCAAAAAAAAACTAAAAGTCAGATTGACTTCTAGTTTTGCTAAAACGATTCTTTGAACTCAACACTACGCAGGAAAGTTCGTTATATTAATTAAAGTAAATTTATATTAACGTTATTTGATACAATAAAGATATTTGAAGGTTAGGTGAGGTTTTCTGTAGCCGCAAACTACCCGCGTATATTTCCAATGCCAAAAAAACTAAAAGTCCAATCGACCTCTAATTTTGATAGAATGATTCATCGAACTAAGCACTACGCCGGAAAGTTATTGGTTTTTTATGTCAAGTTTTATTTAAAAAGCTATACCCAATAGAAATACAACGTTTTTAGATACGGCCGCCCCTTTAACGCACGAGCGTAGCGAGTATATACACGGTGCCAGAAAGGGCTACTTAGGCCACGGATTTGCGTGACCTAACGCAGATTTAGGCCACCCAGTGCTATAAAATATCTTTTCTCAATTTTTGAATAAGAGTGAAGCAAAAATTGAAACATGTATCGGTCTTAAAATCTCTCACAACTGTTAAAAGTCAAAAATGCACTCACCTACTGGATCGATGGTCACCGCCTCTATCGACGCAGATGCAGGCAGCACATGATGAAGAGGGACTGCTGCACTCTTCGACCACTCGGTCGAAGACGCAACGTCCAAAGCATCCACCCTCCATTCGGTGTTTTGGCTATCCTTCACCGTCTTTTTTGTTGACTCCGTACGTTTCATTCTTCTAATTCCTCTGAGACTGCACTTAAACTGCGAACACAGAGAAAGAAATACGTAGTAAGGAGGATGCCCACGGATATAGGAGAAATCGGCCCCCTTGGGGATCGTATGAAACCTATACCATCGTTTAGATCATGAAAAAAGGCGTATTTAAAAAAAAAATTAACCCCCATACTTCAAGGGAAGCTGAGATATCCAGCGCTGAAGTGTTCACCCCCGAACCGTATAAAGACGCACCTTTAAAGCCTTTTACCCCCAAACCCTGACTAAGGAGGTAGGTTCTATCGAGATCTTTCTATTGAAGCCCAAAAAGTTAAAAAATAATGGTGCAAGGGGCGGTTTCTAGTCGCAAAAGCAAGAGGGTGGTTTGCGAAATTCCAAATATTGCGCTGAAAAACAGCTTTAAGGGTGCGTCGCCCATTCAAAACCTCACTGGGGAGGTAGCTCCTACCAAAAGATCTTTCGTTTGACGCCCAAAAAGTTAAGAAGCAATGGTGCAAAGAAACTGATTTTAAGCATTTTGTAATTTTGCTTCCTCCTAGAGGAAGCTTTGTAATAGTAAAATTTTTACTTTCGCTAAAACTTTGTAGAAACGCATTTAGAAGTGTTTGGAGTTCGAATCACATGTTTTTAGAAAATGTCCATATCGGATGTGTGTGTGTGTGTGTGTGTGTGTGTGTGTGTGTGTGCCGCAATATTATCGAATCCAGGTTATGAATCTCTACAAAATTTGGCATGTATATCCATTTTTGGATTCTGAATTCGGGGAAGGAAGTTATTTTCAATTGTGCTAACTAAATTTTATTTTATGGCTGTTAATTGAATTTTGCAAAATTATTTTTGACATTTTTCCTATAATCTTAATGTTACACAAAAATACAGCTATAGCGCATTTAAAAGAGAATAAAATTACCTTCCTTTCCCCGCTTACCCCTCGAGATCGACCGCTCCGTTCGGCAGATAAAATGAAAAAGGTGATTTTAAAAAAAAATTCATATATCTGAAACTAAACATCATAACCTTACGAAGAAAAAAGTGTTGATGGGTTACGTGTCAAACTATATTCCCTTAAAATTTCAAGTGATTTGACTACTTATTTTTTCAATAAAAAATCGAAAACTGAAAAAAATGATTTTTTTTTTGAGTCTCGGTTACGGGCGTAAAAAGGCCTTATTGCACTTGAGATTTTAGGAAAAGGTAGATATTTTATATGTACTGGCTAAGTTCATTGCGCAGCTTTAAAACCCTTATGGTTTTTAAGATATCAAGGTTCGAATTTTTTTTTAAATTTTTTGATTTCTTATTATATCTCTAAAACAATGTATCAAATGCTTCAAAATGTTATTTGGTGATTCACCATAAACGAAGATATCTGCTGTTAAAATTTCAAATGATTTCATTGAGCGGTTCTTAAGGGGGTAATAACAAATAATGTCTCAAAATCATATAATTCGAATGCCATTCGGCCAGATATTTATTTATAAGTGTCAAACTTTATAAAATGGTAGATAATTACATAACGGAGGGCAGTGATGTCCTAGTTTTTCATAATTTTGCTTTTATTGTTTGTTATAAGCAAATTAGTTACTTTTGTCGTCTGCTATTTTGTGGCGCGAAATCTAGCTATTTGAATTGACTTTCGGACCCCCTTAAGTAAAGAGCTGAAATGTAAAAACTGATTTTTCTAAAAAATTTGGCTTCTGCAGCAAAATAATTAAACTTCGAAATAATTAAAATAACATTCACATACTGTATTTTAAAACAATATTTTATTTATTGAAACAATAAATTTCGTTGGAGGAAGCTACGTGCCAATGAATTGGCAGCGGTTTTTTTTTAATACGCCTTTTTTATGATCTAAACGATGGTATAGGTTTCATACGATCCCCAAGGGGGCCGATTTCTCCTATATCCGTGGGCATCCTTCTTTAGATATATTACAAAACATAAGTTTAAAATAAGTGATGAGATATAGATTTAAACAAGCAATTGTTAAAGTAAACTGCTGGAAAGAGATGTGATCCTATTGCTGATAAGTATTGCTGACAATCCCTGGTTGAAAATTGAGGCTCAAGTGCCCATAATATGCCGTATTTTATGCTGAGTGGGTAGATTATGCGATATATTATGCCCATATACCCAGCTACCAGGCGACGGTAACTGGGCATAATATGTCAAAAATTATGGCAAATATTATGTTTCTAATATTTAGGGTTATATTTGGACTGAAATATATTTGTTGTGTTAAAAAACAACTAACTATTCCTGATAGAAATATTCAAATCATTTAAATAAAATCTAGGTATTGTATTAAAGCATCTAGATATGTTTTCTTAAAGGTACATTTTAAAAGTGGCATTTTAACCCTACACATGTACATACGCACTCATATAAAAGTGTACAAGCATGTTGTACTGACTGACTTTGTGTTGTAAAAGTGCAAAAGTGTGTAAAAAGTGTCATTTATTTGCTCGAACTCACCAATCGTGAGGTTTTCTAGGTAACTTGCACAGATATATCCACCTCATCAATATGTGAGCCAGTTACTGTCAGTGTCCAAATCTGTCATGATCATACTAAATCCAAGATCTCAAAATTCGATGTCTGTTCTTTTGCGTAGAGACTTGTTAAATTATTTTAAAACAGACTGCGATAACAGTTTTTACTTAACTGTCTTGATTCGGCTTTTCACTTTGAACTTTATGGCTTTGGCGTCAAAATTTACAGGTAAGTCTATACAAGAAACTCAAATTCATATCAACTAGAAGGATTTCAACTTAATATATTGTTTCAAGATGCAAATACAAATAACCATGTAAAATTTCAGCCCTCTACGAATGATGGATTATAAATGAGAGCAAAAACAAAATTGTAAAACAAGTAATCGGAATCAGTAAGAATTTTGTTCTAAGTAAGAAAACATGTTTTGGAATAATTTAACAAGTCTTTACGCAAAAGAACAGACATCAAAAAACAAACATAAGAACAAACATCGAAAAAAAAGCAACAGAACAAACATCGAACTTCAATATCATTGATTTAGCATGATCATGACAGATTTGGACGATGACAATAACTGGCTCGCAGACTGATAAGATACAAATAGCTATGAGAATCATTGAGCAGACCTTATCATTGGTGATTTTGAACACATAGAGACCAGTTTTTATAATATTTCCACTTGAACAACATTAAGTTAATCAGTACACTATGCTAGTCAGGCACTAGTTAGTCAGTGATCTTAGTAAATTTTAATAATTATGTTAGAAGTAGAAGAAGTAGAAGTAGTTTATTAAGAGAGAGAGAGAAAGAGACTATAAATTGTGTTTTAGTTTCTAAGAATCAGTATATAAGTCAAATTTTTATTATTTTGTTATTCTTTATGCTTTTTTCTTGTATATACCCCAGTCCTGCAATCAGGTTCAGTACAGGTTAAGTCTGTGGTATTACGAGCATGATCTTAATACTCCGTAAATATTTTGATTGAATAAATAAATATATAAATAAATAAATGATAAGAACAAAACTTACAGTCCTCATGCTGATGCTGGAAGGTAGAAGATAATACTTAATATATAAGGGATGTCGTGTGTCGATTATTCGCTGTGCAGAGCGTCTCGTTGGAAGGGAGGGCTGGCGCTGATATCAATTTGAACACGCAGTCTTATGGAGAGATCAAACGTTTATGACCACAGCGGCCGCTCAAACTATTTCTTGTCCATAAGATTTAACGTGGAAAATCAAACATTTTGGGGGCGCCACGTGTAATCCTCATAGCGAATACCGCGTGCCGGGACTGACCGCTCGTTTCGAATGTTTCGATGCGTTCCGAAATTCCAGAATATTTTGCAATTCACGCGGACCTCGAACATTTCGTCATAATTTTTGGCGCGAAAAGCCGACGTCTTTGCAGGTGCATTAGAGTATGACCTTAGCTATTTTTTTAGCCAATAATGTACACTCACCAGACAAAATAACTTTGAATATTTGGAATGTCAACCATGACACTTCTCATGTATTTCTTATATGGGAGGTGTCATGGCTGACGTTACAAATATTCAAAGTTATTTTGTCCGGTGACTGTACAATCAAAAGTAGATCGCATGGATAATTTTGTCAGAGGATTTTAAATTTTTTTCAATAATAATTGTTAAAAGTTTTGTTGTTGTCTTGATATAGCTAATATATTAAAGTTGTATTATCTTTTTCAAAATAATTAATACTTTTATGAAATATAAAGGTTTTTTTATATTCTTAATTAGCATCAGAATTTCCGGCGAATCATATACATAATTATATAATATATGGAGAGATTTGTGAAAAAATTTGTACAAAAGCTTCTTTCCAGGAAGCTCTTTGGAAACCTATGCTGCAGAAATCTCTGCAAATTAATGCACGTTCGTCTTACTTTGGTGAACAGCTTATTGTTTGTACGAAATCCTGATGCGGTTGGATATAAAAATGGACAATGAAAAACTATAGCCTATTTTTCGAGATCTCTGCAGATTTCTTCGAGATTTTCTCGCATAATTATACATCTAGTATTTATACCTATATGTCGCCAACGTTCTATATAGTCGCTTTCATATGAGCTTGTTGTAAGTTTTCCTCACAAGATCCTAAATTAAAGCCTTGGCGGCGCGAGAATTTTTGCAAGCGCTGAAGAAGCTCTCACTGTTCGCCTAAAAACCAGTTCGATTGCGGCCGCATCGGAGGAATCGGAGCTGAGCCCGCTCCAAATATATATAGAACGCGCCGTATTGCCGGCACGCGCACGCGCCGAAGTCCCGCCAACGTGTCCCATATACATAAGGTTGAATTTGAATCCCACGTACGCTTGTCGACTGCCGCCGCGCGCACTGCAGATGCTATCTTTTTAAAACGTCCGTCGTCCAGCGCGCGCACTGTGACCAACCTGCTCACAATAACTATACCTATAATATCCTTATGGTCTCGTTCGAAATCTTCGATATGTTCAAATCGGCCGTGAATGGCTGTTGCGCTGACCTCGAACATTTTCTTCCTCTTCTTTGCATGCAGTACGTAATTCTATTATTACATTTTTGGTGTTTCGATTATGATTTTTAAAAACATGCTTCGTCACGTGTTTTTTACATTTTTTAGAACATCTTGAAGAACGTCTCTAATAATAGACAAGTATATTTTCAGCTGGGGCAGCTTCTGATTGACTCTCGGATTGTATACTCTATAATGACTCTTCTGGAGGCTAGCTGCTGCTGCCTCTTTCTTCCCCAGTTCCCTGCTGCCGTACGATCTCGGCCTGATATCGTTTTTTCGATTCAACCCGTCGGAGAATATTTCAAGAGAGAGAGAGAGAGAGAGAGAGAGAGAGAGAGAGAGAGAGCAGGGCCTGAATGCTATCAGATGCCGCCGCCGCTGCGGCAGTTTCGTCGGTCGCCTCTCTTATTAAAATCTGCGCTTGGCTTGTTTCAATCGATGTTAATTCTCCCTCCCTTTATAATATCCATTTCGTAGTACACGCCGATGTGTACTTGAATAATCTACATAAGACACGCACTATCCACGGCAAGCGAAGACTGCATCGACTGCATCGCTAATATTTGAAATGAAATAAATCCGCCGCGTCCTCAGTGTTTAGAATAGATTTCCTATGGTCACCGCGAGACCTCTCTCTCTCGTTTTAGATGTAAACAGTTTAAATTTTGGTCTTTGTGTGCGTCAAAGCCGGCGTAGTCCTCATCTACACTGTGAGCTTGAAGTGTCGGGGATGCCGTCAAAAGCGGATGTATGGCTAAGCCAAAATCGATTAGTGAATGTCTGCCTCCACGTACAGGCAGGAAAAAAAGACCATCAGGCACCTCACTGGACGCTGACGTCAGTGACACACACACGCACACGTGCATACACAGTAGTGCAAGAGTTGACAGGTAGCCCAAAACTTGCAAAAAAAGCACGCTGGAAAGAGCCTCGGCTCATGAAAATCCAGAGATTCCGCGCATTTATTGCGAGACACGTCTTGCCTCGACGAACGCGCCAGCGCTATATAAGTAAACGCGTCGTTATGAAATTCTTTTTGATTCGCCGCGCGCGATTTTGATGTCTCTTTGCTATATAACGAGAAAAGGGAGTTTACGCGTTGCCAGGTACTCGAGGACGAGTAAACATCGCGGGTGCGGGCGTATAAAAAAGCGTTATAATTTCAACGGGTATATATTTTTACGAGAGAGGAGATGCGATTATTCAAAGAAGTGTTGAAATTGCAAAGAGATTCCTAGCTCTCGAACGGCTCGGAACGGAACGGAGCCGCCGGCTTGGCCGCGCTCAACAAGTTCCCGCGGGCGTGTTTATATTTTATAGGAAAGTCAATTGTTAAAATTCGAGCGCCAACGTCGTTTAAATTAAACGCTAATTCCCAGCTCGCGCAGCTACTAACTAGCTGGCGATTCAGTCGGTGCAGCTAGATCATCGATGATGATGGGCGCGCATGTTTATTAGAATAACATCATATATTATGGGTATTTTTCTCGTGTATGCGCGCGTTCGTCGCCTGTATGCTGCACCAGAATGTATTTGCTCATTTTAATGCGCAAATAGAAAGGGCTCGTCGGTAACTCTCGGTACCTATACGGAGTGGAGCGCAATTTCCAACGGGCGGCGGTATACCTAGCTGCTGCTGCTGCTGCACAAGCGAGCGTAAAACGAAACAATTAAACGGGCGCGCGCTTTAAAAAACCCAAAGTCCGCGCAGCGGTGCGTGCATCTGATGGCCGCGCGCATTCGCCTACTATAATATGGGTACGCCATAGTGCATCGACTGCATCGACTGCGAGTGCGAGCTGCAGCCGGCCAAATTAATTACCGCCCGGTTATCGTTCGGGGAAGGCTCATTATCACGGCTCATAAAGCAGCCAGCTATCTTACCAGCTATCCCAATGAGAAACAATGACAAGCTGGAGACGCTGCACTCTGCAGTCACTGCGTGCAATACAAGGGACGCGAGCAGGCGAATACGAGGAAGGAGACGGGGGAAGGACAGGACGGGACGCGCGGAACGGGACGGGAGGAAAAAAGCAACAGGCGGCGCGCGGCGGCAGCAGCACTCGGCAGGCCTGTATAGAAAGCGGGACGGCCGCGGCAGGGGAACACAGTAGTATATATATAAGGCTTATATACACCACGACAGAATTTCAAGCGGATATACCTCGTCGACAAGCCATCGATGCGTATCGGCGCGGGAGGAAGGCGAATATCGCCTCGCAAATAAGCCAATTATGTCGGTAATCCTGGGAAATCGCTCGGATGTATCGTTCTCTCGCTTCGGCTTGACTCGCGCGCGCACGCGGCCAGATTATACACTGTACCTACTCAGCTACTACTCTGCGCATTAATTCTTTCTCCGGATCGAGAGAGTCTCGAGTCTTTTTGCTGCAGCGTATAATGCGTCTACCAACCTTATTGCGAGAATCCTCCTCTGACTCGGCTGACGCCCTTTCCATCTCCTCCTAGCTCGGTCGGCCGCCGCGCTGCCTCGTTCATCTCGGAGTCGAGCGAGGTGTCGAGCGAATTATTTACGCCAATTATATAACACTTGAATCAACGCACAAGATATCATATCATATCATATATATATATATATATATATATATATACGGACGAGCATACGATGCTTAAATTCCTCGATAGTGTAATTATCACGCGTTGACATGGCTATAGGAATATCAATAGGTATCGACTCCAAACCGTTTACTTAAAGTACCTTATATATTATACTGCGTAATACGCACGTGTAAGCAGGAAGACCTTACGTCGAATCTCCCCGCAATTCACCCGCGGCACGGTCAATAGCACGCGTGATTATCCACGCGTATCCACGAACTGCGAAAATTAGCGATGCCGAGGATGTATCCGCACACTCGACCGCAGACCGCGACGGATTCTGGCCGAGTCGCGGGCTTTGTGTGTGTCGTCTTCGCTCAACAGCACAAGAGTTAAGAGCAGCTCCCATTTACACATACTCGGAGAAAGACGTGTCGCGTAGGGCGCGCACCAATAATACGCGCAACACTATACTGTGCTATGTTATACACAACGCCGTAAGTGTGCATGATGACCTATAATAACCCTTTGAATGCGTTGCAAAAATATAGAAAAAAAGCCGATTCGAAACGTCGAGGCGTTTGCGAGCCAACTCTCCAAAATGTGTATTATAGCGATTCATATTATTTTAATTGTGCTGCAAAATATTAATATAATATAATATGCGATTCTCGACATATCGCATGATCAATCAATCAAATTGAATACGTTTTCGGGAGAGCGAGACTTCTCGACTTCTCGCGAGTTCAAGATTTACTTCTTTTGCGAAAACTGGAGCATTTTTGCCTCGATCTCGCACGCACGCGAATCCAAAGAGCTATGGATCGGAGGAAGAGCGCATCGCGAGGAGAAACGACGAAGGAGGAGGAGGGCAGCCGGTAATTATACAAGCAAACAAGAGGCGGTCCTGCCGTGATTATAGGCTCCCTCCCCCCCTCCCTCCTCTTCACTCTCTCTCTCTTCCTCTTAACTCGTTCCAGCGTTCGCACGCTCTAATAGCTCTCTGTTTATCCCGTAATTACAGGGCCGACTGCTCTTCGCGATACCCCTGTACATGCCATTCGGCCTCTTGGTCCTCCCTCCGCGTGCAGGTATAGCCAGCTCGGCCCGTCGTTGCGCGAACATATCGATATCGCGGCGTTTACTTTATTCCTCCTCACTCGCACACGTAGGCATCGACGATTTATTATCCATCTACGAGTGTGCGTGTGCTGTGCGCACAGCTGCAGCGCAGTGTTCTCGATTATTCAATTGCAATTGCTTTTCATCCGGTCCTAATATTTATATACAAGCACTGTGAGCGCCCTCGGTGCTTCTTCGGCAACATGTGCGTTGCAGCAATCCGCCGTGTCAGTTTGCGAATCTAATATTATCTATATACGTTTCACGAGAGACCTGCGCATGCCCTGTTCTAAACCACCGGCATTCGATTCCTTGCGAAAAAACACAACTTTCTAGGCCCGCTCGGTCTCTCGATTTCGGAATTCGGAAAATCAATATTTTTTTTTTTATTGATTATTGTATCTTTCGATCTTCGAAAATTGGCTTTTTTTGAACACGAAAAAGGGCCTTTTCCTTGCCCCTGTTGCAGAAAAAATGCCATCTCGACCAGCAAGAGTGATTATTTATTTTTTTTTTTTTTTCGAATCACAATTTGTTTTTCCAGATTTTATGGTGTCAAAGTGAACTGAAAAATGGTGCTTCCAGGTTGTATATTGGTGTACAAATTGTTATGATGTTATTGTCTGTACGTGTATTGTAAATTGAACATTCCTTATATGTTTGTTGTTTTGTACATAATGAAATTCATTCCTTAAATTAATTTATGGTTGTTGCGCCTACTCTGATTTTAACCTATCAAAATTTCAACTTTAAAGTTAATCCAACTATTAATAGGTATTATACAAGTTTCAGAAATTTTACAATCCATTGAGGCCTATTGATAATAGTAATAGAATTAATTTTACTTGACCGCATTAAATCTATTGAATCCAATTGAATTTCAATAGGATAATTACTCGAATTTAATTGATTTTTCTGGACCTGAGGATTTACCAGATTCTCGCGGAACCGCTGCTGCCGCAAAGAGAGAAGTAATGGAAGAAGACAGTGAATGCAAGCAAAGGGATGCGCGAGAGCGATAAGATGCGAGCTGCACACATGCAGCTCTTCGTTGGCCGCCTCTATAAGCCGATTAGACTCATCCTTTATATTTTGCTCTTTTTTATACGATCGAGAAGAGAATTCAATGTATCCCCGTTAATTATTACCTAGCTGCAGCGACGCGCGAACGAGAGAAGCTATACGTACTCTATACGGATGTAAGAATAGAACCAGCCACTGATGTGCATATGCAAAATAAAACGCGCACGATCCTGGAAAATATGCTTACAGATGCTCGATCGTGTGCGTACTATGCACTTTTACACGTCGTATATCGAGCAGCTTTTTTGGAAACACAGTACAATAAAGTTCACAATAAATGTGCACAACGATATATACCTATAGATATATACCTATAGATATATTACTTGCATTACACGCATCTCATTACTCATATTTATGGGTGAAGTAAACAAGTTTGACGTCCATATCTTCTGCGAGCGATGGGTTGATTTCTTGGCAAAAGGCACTTAACCATCGAGAATCCAGCTGAAATATATGTTTTGGTATGAATATAGGTATCTCTTTGCAAGATAATACAACGAGAAGTAATATAATGATTTTTTATTAATTTTTTTTTTAATTCAGGCATTTTGTTACGCAAAAAATAGTACGCGATGAAAATACATAAAGCCATATCGTTTTTCAGATAATAATACACAGGTAAATAGTATATAGTAAAAAAAAAAAAAAAAATGGGTGGCTTTTTCGAACTCGAAAGTTTATGGCCTCACAACGCATCGTGTTGTGTTTCTAGATGAATTTTAGCGTTCGAAAGTTTCCAGGGTAGGCTCATCACACCTACGCCTTTCTCAAACCCGGTGTCGTGAGTAAGATTTCCATCGGATCTGAAAAAACTGATCGCCCTGATGGGGGCTCGAACCCACGACCCCTTGACCGGGAGGCAGGTGGTTTACCACGGAGCCATCGCCGGTCTAAATAGTATATAGTAATAATAAAAAAAGTCATTTCTTTATAATTCATCCTTTATTGGTTCTCATCGTCATAATCACATTCGGAATTCGTCTGCCCACAGTTTTCCAGATAATTGTATAGTTATATCGATACATTCGATAGTAAACACACATATCTTTTATTTCCCCATCTAAATGAATCAACATAAGTATAGTAAAATACACGGCATATAATTTCATTCACAAGCGTGGTAAATAATAATCTTGCGTATAGCAATCCGATGCTTTCGCTTTAGGATACAGACATACGTACGACATAAGTGATATATATCGTAGTTATATTTACAGTAGTTTATATCATTTTCATTTTTCTCCCCACAATGGTCCACGTAAGACGAAATTTGTCTCGGATTTTGCGATTTTAAAGCGTCTCGTCTCCGCATGTTTCTTATATATCTCCCAATGCACTTATTTTATACAAAATGTTTATATATGCTTAGTTTGGAAGTCAGAAGGAATCATACCTATAGTCTTTCGCAGTGTGAGAATTTTTGGCATGCCTTGGGTTGGCCAGCTTTATTAAAATATTCTTCGTTTTAATAATTATATTTTATATTCTTGCTGCAAATATGGGTGTTATTCGAATTGGCGATTGCGTTGTTTTAAGTAAAATACATCTAATATACTAAATTCTTAAAAATCAATATGAATATTTCTATCTAATTTAGTATAAGTTAAGTAGAGATTAAATTAAATTTGTATTTAAAATTTAGAACGCCGTGATCCAATGTTTGTTTGTCAATTTTCAAAATTTCAAAAGTTCAAAAGTATTTAATTTCATAAGAACAAGGATAAAATTCAAAACCAATCCAAAGCAAGCCCCGAACAGTCACACAAGCGCAAAATTAACGAGTCGCCTGTAGAATGAAGCACGTGCCTGCTTGTTGGCAATTAAATGACGACGCTTACGCACCGCCGCATCGAAGATAACTCCGTTACACTTTATATAAACTTTATAGGATTATGTAGTTTTTTGATTTTTCACGTTACAGTGCTTGCATACCATAATACTCAACGTACGCGGTGATTATAAACATTTTGGCTTTGTGCTTATGCTTTGAAACTTGTTTTCCTGACGATTACACTCTGGCCTCTCGTATACGATATACACATCAAGCGACGTGATTACACACGTATAAAATCCCGCCGAAAATTCGAAGCATCATCTTCTTATAACGTACTTATAATCGAGCTCCCGAAGATTACTCCTACTAGTCCTACTCCCTGTGTACAATAGCGCTAATACTTCGAAATCGAAGAGCAAGAGGGAGATATACAGGTATAAGAGTGAGATAACAGATAGAGTAAGAGGGGAAAGCGAAGCATGTTTTTCGCCAAGGAAGACTTGCCTCTCGTTTGTTCTATCTCAGTGCGCAGTTTGTCTACATTACTTATGTGCGACGACGAGCAAACGCTTCTTCATCTTATTTCCTTTTCTTCTCTAAAGTGCCAAGAAGCCTAATATTTATGTACTTATATGTGCAGTGCTGATGCTGATTGCTATAATTATCGTCCCACACGAAATTTCAAAAAATAAAAACGAGCTCGACAAAAGCCAAGAACTTTGTATTATGTAAGCGAAAGAGAGAAAAGGACAGAAAAAGAGAGATGTATATCAGATAAGGGACTAGCCAGCTGTTGATTAAATATATGCGAACGTATAAACACGCGGAAAAAATGGACGGAATTATTATGAAGACGAACCTTCGCATTTGGTAGTACACTACAACGTTGCCGTCTGCCGCCATCAGCGTGTCTTTAATAAACATCAGATTTCACGATAGACGGGGGTATAATTTTGATTTTGCATGCCGCGGTGATATATTATGATTCTTGGTGTGCAATCTGAACTAGAGTAGGGCTCGCGCGAATTCAATTATGGGCAGGTGCACCTGCGATATACTCTTGTCGAAATAGGTGAAAATAAACGAAAAGATCTTCATTTGGAGCAAGGTCTGGTAAATACTAAATATCGCAATTGAAAGACCGAATACTGTCGGATTTTTCGAGAAAAAATTTCACTCATAACACTACAATGGACAACTTTTCCAACGATAGAATAACAAATTATTTGCATTTTTGGTTTTGAGCGATCAACAAAATATTAACTTAAACTCATTCAAAAATATTTTAAAAAACTAGTTAACACACGACGACAAAGCTACAGTTGACACGAGTTAAAAAGATGAAGAAGCGTTTTTTCCCTGCTCGTCATAACACACTATATTATACTTGCGCACTAATATAAAATCGCTCGATTATACGAGTCGCCGACACTATAATCGCGAATACATACATAATGCATTCGTCTACCTTGCATCTGTATGAAATTTGGCTGGATTTCGAGTATTGTCCATTGTTTAATACGTTATAGCGCACACAATCATCTCCACTCTTCTCTTGCAAAAATTCGATACCGTGTCAATAGATTCGTTGACGATCAGATCGACATGTTGTTAGGGCTGCTCAATGATCCCTGTTTTTTATTTATTATCGGCATTATTTTGGAAAATAGAGCTGCTGTGTTCTAACTAAACGGAGCGAGTTCAATTCACGTTACGAGATTACACGTTTTTAGGCACACATCATTACGAAGGTACGACATTTTATCTTATTTCGTCATTTTCCTCTCAATTACAAACTTTTTCCTGTTAGCTCGCCTAGGAACGATTAAAAAATTAGATCGACGTTCGCCAAACAAACTCGAAGAGATTATGAAGAATGGCGCAATAATACAATTAAAAAATCTAATAGTACGGTCATTCGAACCTAAAATCTATTGGTCAAATTTTTCTCAGTAAAATTAATAAAGCTTATTTACATATGTATAGAATATTTGTATCATAGCGTACACACGTAGGTGTAGACTTAATCGAGCGCGCTTAAAAATTAACAAGTCGATGTACTGAGTTCAAAGTTTAGCGAGAAGTGATGCAGTCTGACCTTCATCTGGAAAAATACCACTTTCTCTTGACTCTGAATTTACAGAGCTGTTTTATACAATTTCATTGTTTCGATATAATCTAATTTAAAAATTTTTTTTTAAAAATATCTTTTAATATCAGTGCTCTGTTTTTTCTTTTTTCCTAATGATGTCTACCTATAAATCTTTCAATCTATAATGAATGGTACAGACGCATTCACCTGACTCCTCCAGTAAACTTTGAGCAGGTACGATAAAGTTTATTTATAATTATCACTGAATGAAGCATGACTTTTCGTTTGTGAACATCTTGCGAAATAAAGTACATCCATATTTTTGCTTCCCTGCAATTCTCTGTCAACAACAAATCAATAGTAATAGATTTATATCAACTACTTATATAAAATATCAACAATCAATTAGATTAAAAATTAAACCAGATTTGCTCAACTGGAATGACATTTTATTTATAAATCGTTGATTAGTTTGAAAATTCTATCATTAAAACTAAGTTTAGGATGTAGATGTGTTTACTTCACGAGATCTTCCAGTATACCATGAAATATAGTACCAGGTACATACGAATTTCTTAAATGGAGTTACTTCTTAGAGGTCTCGAGTTTCGCAAGATCAATTCTAATAGGAAAATCTGCTAATATGCCTCAGGACCTCTAAAATGAAACAATGCTTATGCTAGAATTTTTCTCAGAGATAGTCCCATTGAATATTCAATTTGTTGATATACAATGAGGGAACCACCGAGATTCGCATAGTACCAAAAAACGAATATTATATCCAAAAAAGTGGGATTTTATTACTTCCTTATCTCCAATTTTCATTATTTGGGAAATCTGCTATTCGTTCAAGAGATTTAGATCCTCCTCCCGTCGAGTGTCAAGTTTAAATACGTCAAATAGACATGTATTACATCGCACCCGTGTTTATATATATAATGTATAATTTATGTATTGCATGTATTGCAAAATAAACTTAGAATTTGATAATTCACAAAGAACTGACGTCGATTCTCTACCTTATATCGTCGGTTCCTACGATGACTAGCACAACTAAAAAAAGTTCCATTTTCGTTTGCCATTTTTGGAACATTAGAGTATAGTACATTTCG
The DNA here is from genome assembly GCA_012977825.3 of Pteromalus puparum. Classification (NCBI taxonomy): domain Eukaryota; kingdom Metazoa; phylum Arthropoda; class Insecta; order Hymenoptera; family Pteromalidae; genus Pteromalus; species Pteromalus puparum. The sequence continues at coordinate 35,684,611 of CM053169.1, read as the reverse complement.
CACTAGTATCGAAATGTACTATACTTTAATGCTCTAAAAATGGCAAATATAAATAGACCTTTTTTGAGTTGTGCTAATCATCGTAGGAACCGACGATATAATATCAAGTGCAGAAGCCAATAAAAATTAATGTACAAATATTTATTATATTTACAAAAAATACAAATGTAACATGTTCTTGGAACTTGCATTGCTTAAGAAGGATTAATTTCTTTCTAGTGAAGCCGAAAATTACCATGGTTTTTTTCCTTATCACGTAGACTTGTGCATATACGAATATTTATGTTGTCACTGTATTCCTTCTTAAACTAAGGACGGTTTAAAGCAGATCTGTTCGTTTCGATTTCATTTGCTTGTACACGAATGAGATACATGAAAATATTATCTACTTTCTTCAAATTGCTTTTTCCATAAATATATATGTATCGTGTGTGTGTGTGTGTGTGTGTGTGTGTGTGCGCGCGTGCGTGTAATATATATATATATATATATATATATATATAATTATGTTTATGATTATGCCTATACTTTATGCCATGTACTAATGTTTAACTAACAGCGCAAGAGCATGTTTTAGTTTGGACAGTGAACTTCATTTTGTCCTTTTTGTTGACAGTATAACTGCTATCGTACCACGAGTATTTGAATTTTTCATTTTCTTTACATTGCACACAATTTTCGTCGATTACAGCGCTACGCGTTTTAAGACAAGCAAAACTACTACTTATATTTTTGCCTTACAAAAATATCTCTGCGCTTTCATAATCATATAAAATAGAAATCAAATAAGAATCTAATCTCAACTACGTATGTTTTTTTTGTGTACTCCCTTACTCCTTTTGTCATACCAGTGCTTCATCGTTGCATATTTACGAAAATTAAGATGACTGTCCTGATAATTGAACAATTGTGCTTTCACTGCACTAAACAAACGCACGATTTTTATTAAACGTATGTAAAAAAATATATCAATTAATGGCTAAGTAAAGCATTTTAAGATAATTTTCAAGATTAAAAAGTATCTTGCGCAAGAAATAAAAAGTCATTTGCTAAAGTTTAAATAACAGAACAACATCAAAATTTAACAACAATACAAATTAAAGAATTGTAATATAAAAAGAGATTGCAGATGTATAAATAAAAAATGTACAGAGTAATAACCAAATGCTATATAATAAACTTCATATACGTATAAAAAATACCGGCATTTTGTCTTTTAAAAACCCAGTATATATACGTAAACTACTTATCTTTCCGCATAGTACCACTAAAAACATTCATCTAAGTATTTCCGTCGTATCAAAAACACAGCACATAATTTATACAGGGCTAATTCTTTGGCTCATAGCGTGATTTGTAATCGACCCTCGAAAGATAGCATGTCAACCCGTTTCGGACTTTGACAACTACATACGTGGCTAAACTTGTCGAAGGATAAAAGAGACGTAATCATTTTAAAAATGATCCCCGCGCAAACGTAAAATCCCCGCATACAAACTTTTAAAACCTCAAGGTTCACAGATCATCGATTATCAATATCCCTCATCGTCGTCATCATCGTCACTATCATCATCGTATTTTAAAAAAGACGTGTAAAGATTTAAAAAACTATCGAGATTCCCTTCCCCAATCTAAGTGATGAGAGCACACGCGTGCTTGCGCGCGTTAGGAAAGTTGGCACGAATACGAGTAGTACAATAACGCACAGAGTTCCCGAGGAACGCTTAGCGACGTCGATTTAGGCGGCCGAGTCGATTTGCTGGAGCATCTGCTGGAAGCTCGTGGGGCCGACGCTCGTAGACATCAGGCTAATACTATTGAAGAGCGCGTCGGCCTGCATGTTCTCGGGCAGACGGGTGAGAAACTGCGCAGCTCGCACGAAGTCCATGCCGAGGAGCTCATCCTGGTAAAGATGGAGTACGCCTAGGGCCGCCCTGAAGAGGAATTCCTCGCCATCGCGCAGAAAGAGGTCCCAGACGCGGCAGGCCACGTCGAGCGGCATGGCCTTGGCGTAGATCGTGTAGAGCCAGTCGAGCAGGTAGAGGTCTGGGCTCAGACCCGCTGCCAGGAAGTGCGCGTACAGTTTGGGCAGCCGGTTTGCCAGGGCCGCCGAGTAGGCCTTGTAGTAGATACCCATCCTGCGCTGGTCCAGGCTGAAGGCCGCCAGATGACAGGGCCGGTTGAGCAGGTTGGCAAAGCAGGTGAACGCGTCAGGCGCATCCATGTTCAGCGCGAGCACCGCTCCGATGAAGCTCATGCCCTGGACGTAGCCGATGTCTGGTCGGTAGAGGGCATAGGCCGCGAGGACGGCCTGCAGGCTCTCGGAAAGGGGCCCGCCCTCCTGAAAGACGCAGAGCGTCGGAAAGGTGCGCGCGACGTCGAGTCTGATCGCAGCGAGGGCCTCGCTCTGGGGACTGGCCATGGCGCGCTCGAGACAGAGTCGGTATAGCTGACCCGTGACGTTCAAGCTGTTGGGGATGGCCAGTTGCCAGACTCGGCCCCGGATGCTCGGGGGCAGACCTCGCCACCAGAGCTCGCGCACACGGCGCGTGTCTCGCAGCGCCTCGAAGCGCGGCAGCACCTGGTTGGTCCAGGTCGCCGAGTCCTCGGCCAGCCGTTCCTCCTCGCGCAGCTGCATCTCTCGCTGAAGTCGGCGTTCACGCTCCTCGCGCAACTCACGCTTCCGGGCCGCCTCAAGGATAGCCTCGTACTGGCGTCGGTGCATCTCCTCCTCGAGGGCACTCTTGGCCGGCAAGTTTGCAGGCCGACACTGCTGGATGAGCGCAAGGCTGCCGCCGATCTTGTCCGAGTTGCGGCATGGGCTACTCGAGTTCGGCGACTGCTGCTGGGGTGACTGCGGCAGCTGCTGCTGTTGCTGGTAGCCGTCACGCGGTTTCCACGAGAACACGTTCTTCATGAAGCCCGAATTGAGGGACCAGAGTTTGCTGCTACTGCTGCTGCCGCTGCTGTTACTCGATTTGCCGGGCGAGATTTGCAGCTCGTCGCTGCCCGCAAAGCTGTTGGACGGCGAGCACTCGCTCAACGAGGAGACAGTGCTGCTGCAGGATCGACCCAGGCTGCCTCTGGGACTGTTGCTCCCACTGTGCTGGACTTCCTCTCTACAAGGTTCTACCTCGGTGCGGCCTGCTCCCGGCAATGCCAGACAGTCGGCCGAGCTGTTTCTTGTCTGTGTCTCGTCAAGCGAATAGATCTGTTTACTGGATGGGCTGTAAGCCAGGGACATGCTCTCCAGGGCCTCATTAAGACTGGCACCTGCCAGGCCGACTGATACCACATTTCCAGCATCGTACCACTTGTTCTCTCGAATGTGCACGCACAGAGCCTTGGTCTTAGTTTTAGTTGCCACCGGTACAATGTCACAGGCCAGGGCTTCTTCATTTTCTATGCTGTTGCAACATATCGAATCACCGTTTAGAGAAACCAGCTGTTGCTTACCTACTTTTGCACCTCCATTTATATAGTGGCTACTCTTGAGCAATGGGCGGGTAAAGCGTGTGCAACTCTCTTCTCCATTCTTGAGAGCAGCACCACTGGAACCACCACCTCCACTGTGCTGTGTCTGCGACGGAGGAGTTTTCATGGTGACTGCTCAAAGTGCTCACCTAGCATCGATTACTCCATACCTCTTTGAGACTCTGCTAATGCTCCAGCCTGTGTGTCGATCATTCTTCATGCTTGACGATCTCTCTGTGATAAAAGAAAGCACAGCTGTTTACCAAGCTTATACTTACTATGCGCTGTCGTTCATGCACGTGATACGTGAATGGCAGCTGTCAGTAGACTGTAACACCGACGTTCTACGTAGGTACTCTTTAACGATCTCTTACCGCAATGCTTATTTTCGCATGGAAATGTTGCATTGATACGTGTCAGAAGCAGTTGCAGTCGGCCGTCCGCTGCAGCTTTCGACGACGATGCGTACCGTCCTCCGTCAATGTCGGCGCTTGTGGCGAATGGTCGCGAGTAAGTCTTCGCACTACACGTGAATTTCAGCAAGTAGCAGCCATTGTTTTGCGCGAGCCTAGCCGTCATCAATCCTGACATTTAGTGCCGTGGCTCTTGGAGTCGGACCTGTCGGACGTGCAGACAGTTCTGCCGGAATCCACCTCGGACGGCCCGAGTTCGGGCACTTTCGCCTGCAACTGCATCTGCATGAGAGCTGTCCATGGGCGAAGCCATTCCTCAAATCCTTGGGGATATTTCCACGAAGCTGTTGTTTTGCCAGAAATTCCCTAGTTAACCTGAATACACGAAATTATTCGATTAGTGGATGCGTCCCTTCGTACCCGATTGTGATTTCTTGACACTTTTTAAAATTTTTACTTTGACGCCTATTTTTTATCACAGATTATTAGAACCCGCGACAATCAACAATGTTTGTGCACCTGCACAAATTTGAGGTTACGTTACGATGAAGAATGAAAAGTCTCCATCTCCATGTGTGTGTGTGTGTGTGTGTGTGTGTGTGTGTGTGTATACCTATATACTGTATTGTATCACTGTGCGCTGACACTACTGCTGACGACTGTGCTCTCTAGTCTAGCTTATAATTTATATACACGAAAGCTCTTTACTGCTGGCGCATATACAAGGTCAGTTCCTTCTGCTTTTGTTTGGCTTAATTTTGGTGGCAGACTGACTTCAAAGTCTTGAACCACTCTGTGTTTGTAATAAATAATAATCCTATGATAATATTCAATTCTCTATCAGTGTATTCGATTATATTCAATCTAATCTACTGTTATTTAAGTGATTTAAAAGAGAACAAAGTATGAACTTAAAACGAGCTGTTTTTTATGGAAACATAATTGCGTATACTAACTCCCGCGCCGCGTCAATAATGCCGATAAAGCGGCTACAACAGGAAACAGACTCACAAGTGAAATCGCGCGAGTGGCAAATGCTTTGAACAGCTGATCGGGAAATGGAAGGTCATAGAACGTCGCTGCAAAAGATCGAGTGACGAAAAATTAGTATTTTTCTTGGAACTCCCGGAGGAGAAGTGCCGCCCGAGCCGAGTGTTCCCGTAGAGCCGAGGGTGAGTCTGTTTTTGCGCGCTTGATGATCGTCCAGTGGATCCAGTGCATCTGCCGTAGCTCGATTCCATTGTAACAGATGTTTTTCGTGAGAAATGTCACAAATTGATATCAAGGAGCTTTTCGACGAGAGCAGGTGAGTCGTGACGTCAGAGAGTTTATTTAAACATGCCCCTCGCTCCTGGCAAAATTCCGGGTTTCGCGCTGTGACGCACTTGGCCCACTGCTGAGGTCTTGCATGCCTACTTAGAACGGGTAATGGGGCCGCTTCATTGTTTATGCGACACGACGCGCGCCATGTTTTCCTCTGTTTCTTTTTTTACGCAAAATACTGCAATAATACGAAAAATCTTTTTATTCCTGTGCATGCTCACCTATAAATGCAGATAGCACAGTTTTGTGTAATCTTGTTATATGTTCTTTCAGGTTCCCCAGTGGCTGGAAACTGTTGTCGATACTGATTTACATACCTGTTGGATTGGTACTTGTTCTTCTCAGGCTGCTTGTCTGCCTGCAGCTGTGGATATTTGCCTCAATCCTACCTGATAGTCAGACTCTGCGCTTGTTTCTTAATCGTGGTCTTGCCTTTGCTTTTGGTATAATTGTCAAAGTTAGCCCTGATGGAGAGAAACGAGATGAACAAGCTAGGATTGTCATCGCCAACAACATCTCGGCACTGGATGATTTTGTTCTGTCTGCAGCTGCAAAGACGGTGACACCAAGCCTCTCAAATTTACCAGATTCGTTGAACAATGCTCTTGGCTTGAAGAAAATGAACATGAGTAGCACTGATGCTTTGGTTGCTGAAATAAAACGTTTTCTTCCAAATTCAGAAACAAGCATTGCTTTGCAACCAGAATTCAGTGCAACTAACAGTCGCAAGGCATTATTGAAATTCAACACATGGCCCTTTAGTATAGAACAAGCAGTTCAGCCTGTTGTTCTTCGAGCATGGAGATCAGAATTTGTTGATATACGACTTACTTCCATAGCCTCAACTTGGTGGACGGACGTGATGTGGTTCATGATTGTTCCTTACACTATTTTTACTGTGAAATTTCTTAAAGTAAAGAGGAATGCAGATCCAAACGTTCTAGTAAGGGAAGTTGAAAAAGAAATTGCTCAAGAATTGAAGATTGAAACTAGTGTACACACAGTTTCAGATAAAACTGAATATGAGAAACGCTATATAATGGAAAAGGTTCACAACCGAACTCCTCAGAATCCAAATATATCAGGTTCACCAATTGTTGCCAGTGTTGAAATGCAAAGGATGGCACGCCAAGTTAGTGAAGTTCTTCCATTGGTTCCGCACAATGTAATTCTTAGAGATCTTTGTAAGTATTAAAAAATATATTTGAATTTTTTCAATAAAAATAAAATATAGGAAATGATTTATTCTAGTAACTTTAATTTTGTTTATATACAGTGAAAACCAGAAATGTCGATGTTACAATTACAAACATTCTTGATGGCATTGTTACTTATACACCTGAGCCAGCTCCTACCACATCAACACCAAGCAGCTCAAAAAGCAAGCCTTCTGTGTCTGCACCCAAGACAAGTAATGCTAGTAGTACAGCATTAACGTTTCAAGAAAGGAAAGCAAAAATGATTGCTGAAGCAAAGGCAAGGTATATAGAAAAACATGGATTGAAAGACTGTTGACGCTGTTACTACTGCGCCATTATTAAGAACAAGTGTAATATAAGCGTTTTTTGCTGTAATGTATTTACTATTACATCTCACAAATACAATATTCTTATTTGTAATCCAAACATTTCTTGAATTGCACAAGAACCTTTTACCTATATTTTTTGCCCTATTAGTCTATGGAAGACTGTACATGGAAGACTATTCTGATCGAACATTATGGTATTTTAATATTACTTCAATATGGATTATCTTTCAAAACTAATCAACAAACTTATTTTTAATTAAAGGAACGTGAAATATATTTTACTTATGGAATATCATTTGACTGGTAAATAATTCGGAACAATTGTTAATTTCTGAAATTAATTTTTTGTGACATTTATTGTGAACTATTAATTGAAAAAATTTAGAAATGCTTCTGTACAAAATCCATGCAAAATAAAGCAGTTTGAGATGAAATTTCTAAATTAAGTAATTCAATTATTTCTTATAAAGAAATAGGTTTTTATAGATTTCACATTCCTTTGTATAAATGAAAATAATTTATAATTAGCAAAATATAATTAAAATAGCACTGTTACTATTAAGTGTAATAATACTTATTAAAAACAACTTTTTAAAGCATAACAGTGCACAGATATAGTGTCTTAATAATACAATTATTTTTAACAGCTGTAATAATTAAAATATTTCTAAAAAATTCATAATCTAAATAATATATGGCAAATTTCATTGTGTAATTATTGTCTTACAAAATATGACATAGTTTTAACACAGATGACAATCATTGCATTATATTGTGCGACAGAATAGAACATAGATTGATTCATAATTTTGTAGTAACTTCACATGTTATTCATAAATTATCAATCATTTCTATACTTTCTATATTTTTTAAGATATGTGTTCAACATCAACCAGCTTATTGCATATCGCTTATTATAAATTTCACGTTTTTTACCAGCAGCTATTGAGCTAATTTAAGATAAAATCTGAGGTATGCTGTTAATCCTTGTACAGAGAAAAAATCTGTTAATATTGAACCTTAATTTTTTTTATTTATAAACATTCTTTGTGTAAATTTAACAACTTAAGAATAGAAAGCTTTTGAGAAAATAAAAAATATTAAATAATTTTGATGTTCATCCTATGTTAAAATAAAAATAACATCCATATACGTACTGCATATACAAATAATATAGAATACTTTTAGAAAATATTGATATTTATATTTTGATCATACCTACTAACACATCCCAAACATATTTCAAACATGGGATAATCACAAATGGCATATTTTACATGATGCATGCATATGTTGTTTACAAATTTAATATTTCATTAATCAATGTTGAACATTTCCAATGCAAACATATTTAATATCAACATATTCATCAATTCCATGGCTAGAACCTTCCCTGCCAATTCCAGATTCTTTAATGCCTCCAAAAGCTGCTTCTGTGCATGAAATTAATCCCTCATTAACACCAATCATTCCTACCTGTAAATGTCTTGCTACCCTGAAGATTTGTGAGACATCTCCAGAGTAAAAATATCCAGCTAAACCTACTGGAGTTTCATTAGCTCTTTGTAAAACTTCTTCCTCATCATCAAATTTATGTATAACAGCAACAGGTCCAAATATTTCTTTACCATATATCTCCATATCTCTTGTGACATCAGTTATTACTGTTGGAGCATAAAAGAGAGGACCAATTTCTGACAAAGATTTGCCCCCGCAGTGAATAGTGGCTCCTTTTGCTTTAGCATCGTTTACAAGATTACTAACTATTTTAAACTGACTCTCTTTAATCAAAGGTCCGTGAGTGTTTCCTTTTTTACTTCCATCACCCATTTTTATTTCACTTTCTATCCTAGTCAAAAATTTGCAAACAAATTCATCATACACTTTGGAGTGTATAAAGAATCTGTTTGCTGAAATGCATGTTTGCCCTGAATTTCTAAATTTACTAGCCATTGCTCCAGTGACTGCTAAGTTAATATCAGCTGTATCAAATACAATGTACGGAGCATTGCCACCTAATTCTAGACTCAAGCGTTTCATTGTGGAAGCACACTGTTGGTATAAGATTTTCCCCACAGCTGTAGAACCTGTGAAGGATAATGCACGAACCTTTGGATTATGACAGAGCTCCTGACCAACAGCCACTGAATTTTCTATACTCGTTGTTAAGACATTCAATACTCCAGCAGGAAATCCAGCTTCTTCAGCCAAATGTGCAAGGGCTAAAGCAGTAAGTGGAGTGTCTTCTGAAGGCTTGATCACACATGTACAACCAGCTGCTATAGCTGCTCCAGCCTTTCTTGTGATCATGGCGTGTGGGAAATTCCATGGAGTTATAAAAGCAGCAACTCCAACAGGTCGCTTAATTAAAAACAATTCTCTATTTTTGAATGGTGATTGTAAAACTTCTCCATTTATCCGTCTAGCTTCCTCAGAAAACCATTCCACAAAAGAATTACCATATCTCACTTCTGCTCTAGATTCCTCCAATGATTTTCCATTCTCTTTGGTCATGATTTCAGCCAATTCTTCTGAGTGTTTTACCAACAAATTATACCAAGCTCTCAACATTTCACTGCGTTCTTTAGCTAGAGTATTTTGAAAGGTTTCAAATGATTTGGCAGCTGCATCAATAGCTAGACGAGTATCTGTTACATCCATGTCTGGGACACAATCAATTGTTGAACAATCCGCTGGATTCATGACTGGGAATGTTTTGCCACTGGTGGCACCCACCCATTTTCCATCAACAAATGCCAAATTCTTTTTAGTACTCATTGATCGGTTCAATAGTTTGGAAGACTTAGTAATTGGCCCCTGAATTGTGGAGAGACGAGAAAACATTTTTGTCAAGTTCTGTTCCTGAAATATAAGGGTTAAAACATTATTTTTATAAAATAGAATTCACCAAATCAATATTTTCTCCAGAACTGTTTTTTAATTTTTATGTTTGCAAAACGTTGTAATCATAGATTATAAAGAATTGATTTTTTTTCCCCTACAGTCATAATAAAATTATAAAATAAAAATAAAGACATACCTATATAATATATACTAAGTACTATATTTTTTAGGCCAAAAGTACAAAATTGTTTGTCGTTTTTTTACAAAATAAATCTAAATGATAAAATAATTAATACTTCAACTGTTTTATATTATTATGTATAGGAAACAAAGAATAACGGAAACGCTGTAATGCAAGTAATTGGAGTGCAATGTAAAGATCACTTTCAATCCTACACAGGCTGCGCTAATTCTAACAAGTAAGAACTCTGATGTCAATTACCAATGTCATATCAATATACGAATTACCTACCTTTAGTCAATTGAAGAATCCTGTTTTCAAAATCTAACCGATATTTCAAAAATTCTTTCTCACTGCTTGAACGTTTACTTGAGAATAAGACTGATTGCACTCCAGGTAATCTTTATGAGGATCGCTTTATCAATTCTTAACAATTTTAATGAGTCGCTTTAAGATTGTCGGTCAACAAAATAAGCAGACGACTTTATCGTTTCTTATCGTCGTTCGTATTGATGTACCCCACGTAGCTCTCCGTTACTATACAGTGAGCAGTGAGTATATCTATAGGTACGAATTTTAATACTCTCTAATGCCGCTAGAGCACAAAAGCTAACCTACTCTGTATTTTTCCTATATCAGCGAGGGAATGCGCGATTGCGAAGCGCTTCACGTTTGTCGTCGTCGTCGAGACTCGAGATGCCAAATGCCGGTGTCAAAATAACATACAGATAAAAGTAAACAACAAATAAGAAATCTAAAGCTCCTTAAGCAGTATGAGTGGAAACGCTAAGAGAACCATTTATGTTGGTCTGTGATATTTTAATCCTATATATATATATATATATATATACACATATTTTTCTTACTAATGCCATAGTATTAAATAACCAATGTTTATGTGTTACTGTATATACATTCTGTTAGTCTATGTTGTATTAATATTAATAAGAGTTACAAGTTTTTTATTTTCTTCAATAAAAGAATCAAAAGTTTTGTACTTGTAAAAATTAAATAATTAAATATCCAAAATTAAGCTTATATGAAATCATAATTTTATAACCTATTAAATTTGTTCTAATCAGTTTTTAGAAAAATGTTTGAGATGAAAAATTCTTCAACTTAAGTTAATGTTTTAAATTTATCTTATACTTATAATAATTATCTTATCTATCAGGAGATTACTACATCATATATTATTATATTTTTAATGGATATACAGACATTAACTTATTAAGATATCCTTACCACAATATTTAATAAACCATAACAATTGAGATAAATTAAAAAATAATTTTAAGATATGGTATAAAATAATTTATTATAAACATTTACAGGAGGGTTGGCTGAAGAAGTTGATGAGAAAATATTAAATGCAGCTTTTATCCCATTTGGCGAGATAGTTGATGTTCAAATTCCACTAGATTATGAATCTGAGAAACATAGAGGATTTGCTTTCATCGAATTTGAAGCTGCAGAAGATGCTGCTTCTGCTATTGACAACATGGTAAGCTTAATAAAAGATAAACTTTGTGGTATTTACAAGGTCTTATCATTGATAAGTATCTTCGTATGCTAAAAGAATAAACATACTCTTATTTACATTTTGTAGAATGATTCCGAATTATTTGGACGTACAATCAGAGTAAATATAGCAAAGCCTCAAAAAATTAAAGAAGGTTCTTCCAAACCAGTTTGGGCTGATGATGTATGGCTACAAGAGCATGCAGGAGAAACTTTAAATACAGGTGACGAAACATCAGCTCCAAAAGATGATGATCCAAATAAAAAAGGAAAACAAAATCCTCAAGTTTACTTTGACATTAGTGTTGGAAAACAAGAACTGGGGAGGATAATTATGATGTTAAGAGCAGATATTGTTCCTAAAACAGCAGAAAACTTTCGTTGTCTTTGTACACATGAAAAAGGCTATGGGTATCAAGGCAGCACATTTCATAGAATCATTCCAGAATTCGTATCCTTTATTAAATTTTAATTATATGTATGTATGTAAGTAATGGTTGTGTGTGTGTGTGTGTGTGTGTGTGTGTGTGTGTGTGTGTGTATATATATAATTGTATGAATCTTTAAGCAACATTATTTGATCTTTGAGTATGTATTCCTTATAAATATATAGATGTGTCAAGGAGGAGATTTTACAAATCATAATGGTACTGGAGGTAAATCAATATATGGGAATAAATTTGAAGATGAAAACTTTGAACTGAAACATATAGGACCTGGAACTTTATCTATGGCAAATTCAGGACCTAATACCAATGGTTCCCAATTCTTTATGTGTACTGCACGCACAGACTGGCTTGATGGAAAACATGTTGTATTTGGTCACATTCTGAGTGGTTTAGATGTTTTAAAAAAAATGGAAAAATATGGTACAAAAAGTGGAACACCTACACAAAAAGTTGTAATAGCTTCTTGCGGAGAATTAACATAGCATTAATTTTAACAAAAAAAATTTCAAGCTTTTCATTTATACAAATAAAGTATTTTTCCAAAGACCTAATTATTATTTACAACCATCCTAAACCATTTCTTTTCCAAAAATATGTACATTTACAAAATTAAAAAATTATCTTTTATCTTTATAGCCGTGATCAAAATACTACTTTAACCCTAAGTCCATAGCTACAAAAGTTTTAAGGCTTTTGCTGCATTTTGATCACGACCTAAATATTCTAGAGTCTTGATCTCATACCCCCACCAGCTACAATTGTTTCTCCAGTTATATATGAAGCATCATTGCTTGCTAAAAATGCCGCAACTGCTGCAATTTCATCAGGTTGACCTAAACGTTGCATTGGAATAAGAGAAAGTGTTGCTTCATTAGCTTCCTCTGACTCATACAACTGAAAAAATAGTTTCTTGTTTTAGCAACAATATTGTAACATATTAAGAACTGATCTCTCAATTATTTAATTATCCATTACCGCTTTTGCAAATTTAGTTTTGATAACACCAGGAGCAATCGCGTTCACTCTAATGCCCTCACTAGCTAATTCTTCAGCAACAGTTTTATTTAATGACAACAGAGTGGTCTTTGTGATAGAGTATACTCCAAGTAGCTGCAAAGATATAAAATGTAAATATTATTTTAATCATATATATGATAGGCAGTTACTTATATTTATGTACAGTTACAATTATTGAATTTCTTACACTAAACGGTTGATAGCCAGAAATTGATGACATTATTACAATTGAAGGTGATTTACTTTTTCTCAGATATGGTAGGGATTCTTTCATCAGCAAAAAAGTGCTTTTAACATTTATTTCAAATATTTTGTCCCAAACAGATTCACTGCATTCCATTACTGGACCTACTGCTGGATTAACTGCAGCATTTGGTACAAGTATATCTAAGCCTCCATATTTTGAGATCGTCTATGAAAAATTAATAGCTTACGTAATTTTAATTGTTAATCGCAGTAAGTATAGTTTTAAAGTATTAATTTATTTTTCACCTCATTTAAAAGTTTGTGTCTATCTTCTTCTTTTCCAACATGACAGATAACACCAGAGACTTCCAGGCCTTCAGCTTTGAGTTGTGCGACTGCACTGTTTACATTTGCTTCTCTTCTACTGCTTATTACCACCTTTGCTCCTTCTTGAGCTAGGCGACGAGCTACAGAAAATCCAATCCTAATAACAAAAGGATTTATCAAATAAAAAGCAACAATGAAATATATGAGAGTATACAACCAATATCTGCAGAATGATGTTGCACTTTTTTGTATTAACACGAAAGATACACAAGGGGATATATTAAAATGAAAGCAATTCCTTATCTTTTTACAAACATCTTTTGTAATAAACCTTACCCTTGAGAAGAAGCTGTCACAATAGCAACTTTTCCTTCTAATCTACGGCATTTAATAATTGATTTTGAGGCACTGGCCAAACCTCGTACGACTTGATCCATTGCGACGCGTAACATGTTAATTTTTTGTTTCAATCTACTTATGAAACAAGCATCCGATTCTGATAAAAAATTATAGTAGTCGACAATATAAACATTATCGAGTTCAAAGTCTAATCCAGTGTCCAACTTCTAAGCAGAAGCAGAAATGAGAAATCGGGAAGCGAAAAGGCCTGCCACCTTTACAAAACGGCACTACGCCACTTTATTTAGTTTATTTTATTATTTTTATTCTTCATATTTATAAGTTTATAGGTAAGTTATTATTAAATACAGTTATTATTATTATTATTATTATTATATAATACTCTTATGTCTCTGATACACACACACACATACCTATATATACATTATTATATATAATATTTTTCATTTCCTGTCGAATTCAATTAAGCTTAGATATAATCCCAGTAGAGTGCGCAAACATCAGCGCGGTTTATAATATGACGCTCGGCACGCATCTTATACAATGCTGTACTGTATGTTGCTGACTTGCTGCGTCTGTCTAGTGTCTATAGTATACATAAGGTCTATATAATATTCCTTTACGTATATATATGTTATTGTTTTCTGCTGCGTATGCTAACCTTAAAAAAGAGACGTCACAGTTCCGTTGCCTATGTGTCCTATAGCTTTATCATTTTTTAGTGATTATTATAATGCTGTTATAAAATTTTATTAGCTCGTGTATTATTTTTTCATTTAAGAAATCAAGTTAGAAAAAATGTATCAAGATTCACCATATTCTGCAGCCTGTGGTCCAGAAGATTACGAAATGGATGAAGAAAATGAAGATTATTTAGACGATGAGCGCGATCTTGACGATCAAGATGAAAGTGATGAAGGTACACATTTGCTATTTACACTAAAATATCTATAAGAAGATATACATTTGTTCGTCAAAATGTGCTTCCGATTTTCAGATACTGAAGAAGCTAGCGAAACTGACATGGGCAAATCTGAGGAGTATACTGAAATCAAGGAGCAGTTAGTGATCACTTTTTAATATTTTATCTATGTCCAACCAAATTATTAAACATACATTAATTGAATATTTTCAGAATTTACCAAGACAAATTAGCTAGCTTAAAAAAGCAACTGCAACAATTGAAAGATGGCACACATGCTGAATACAATCGAAAAGTTAAACGACTAGAAGTACAATACAAAGAAAGATTACGTTTAAATATTATTTATAGAGATTATTTAACTGAATGCGTAGAAAGAGAATACATTTTGGATAAAAAGGCAGCTGTGAAAGAGTTTGAAGAAAAGAAAAGTGATTTAAAAGAAAATCTTGTTGCAGATATGGAAGAGAAACGTAAACTAATTGAATCAGATAGATATTCTATGGAACTAACAGGGGATTCAACAGAGGTTTGTGAGATGTGTCTATGCTTCTTTTCAATACACTTATATTTAATTTTAATTATAAAGATAATATTGAAAAGAATACATTTTTAAGTATGAAATTTTAAATGTCATGTTATTTTTTTAAGGTAAAACCTGTTATGACCAGAAAACTTCGGCGTCGACCAAATGATCCTGTACCTGAGAAAGTAGAGAAACGAAGAAAACCACCTCCAGCACAATTGAATTATTTACTAGATGAGAAAGAAATAGAAAATGATTTAAAAGCTATTAGTCGAGGGAAAGTCATAACTACAGTTCGTAAGCCAGGTGAGTAATATTTAATTATTATCAAGTATGGAAACTTCTCCATATCATGTTACTAAAAGATCTTTTCCATTCATAGTTGTTATGCAGCAATACAATGCTACTGTGAGTGTAACAAATCAACACATTCCAGTAGCAACTGATACATCTTTAGTAGAAACTAGGATTGAGGATGGCAAGTTATTATATGAAAGAAGATGGTAACATATAATTTTGTTTCAATATAATTTATATAGATATACAAAGTACATACTAAACCAAAACTTTTCAAAATTTATTCCAGGTTTCATCGAGGACAACCAGTTTATGTGGAAGGAAAAGATATGCCACGATTTTCGGCTAATATATCAGCTATTGGAACTGAAGCAGTAAATTTATCAATTTTTTATTCCTATTAACAAATATATCAATAAATTGAATGTATTTATAATAATTGTTTTTATTTTAGGTTTGGGTGAAAAAAGTTTCAGATGGCACTAAAGTAAGAATATATACCTCTCAGTTATGCAGAGGAAAAATTTCAATCAAACGCAGAGCATCGTAGTTATAAGCTTGTAAAATTTGTATTATTTATGGAAAAAACAATTTTTTTACATTGTACAAATATGATTTGTTACTTATATGTTTCAGTATAAGTATTTGGTTAAATTTAATTTTAACTAACTACCAATAATTAAATTTAAAATTAAATAATTTTAAATATATTTTCTACAGTGATAACTTAAAAAATCTTGGATTAATTATTTTAAATCCTTAAAAAATCCTTGTATAATCCTTTTAATTATATATTAATACAATAATATGTTTGAAAACAAATTCTCTTGTAATAATGAGCTT
This sequence comes from Pteromalus puparum, assembly GCA_012977825.3. Lineage (NCBI taxonomy): Eukaryota > Metazoa > Arthropoda > Insecta > Hymenoptera > Pteromalidae > Pteromalus > Pteromalus puparum. Next base: position 35,668,400 of record CM053169.1, on the reverse strand, counting down.
AAAATTACGTGTCATAAGTGGTTTTATAAACACATAAATTTTGACTGACACTTTTAATAGTTATAGGTGATTGGAGTTGGCTTATTAAAAATATTCTCTATAAGTATTCTATATACGTAATTATTTTAAATTTTGTTTGGTCAGTAAGGTTAGGTAAAATAATATCCAGATCAGGTATGTTCCATGCGCTACTTTTGTTTACGTTCGTTCGCAAATGCATGGCATGTTGAATCTAAGAGTACTTAGATTTCTTCACAGTTTTCGTTTCGTTATTATTAATTATACGAGGAATTAAAAAATATTGTAATTGCTAGGCAATATTGCAGAAAAATGTTCGAAACTGACGAATGGGAGATTGATGAGGTATATTTATCTGCTGAATATCGTTATTTTATAATAATCTTCTAAAATCATTGACATTAACCTCGAACTCGATATAATTTTTTAGGATTATATGAAGGATTTCAATGCTGACGAAGTTATTAAAGAGTTTGATAATGAAAGAAAAAATGAAAATGATAAGCTAGGTAGTGTAAGCAAAGCAAAATCTACAAATATTTCAAGGTTTGAGTTTAATTGTAGCACTCCTGATAATGAGCCTAGAAAAGAAAAGGATAAATTTGGGGATACAGCTTCTAGAAAAAATGCTGTTTTAGATATATTTAAGAATTCCGATAATGCAAAAACAAACACATCTTCAAATAGCTTATTAATGCACAATACTAGTCAATCAACAGTTCCTACAATAAATACAGCAAACAACTTTAGAAAAAATTTAGTTTTGGATGTATTTCAAGAAAATAAGTGTATTGTGTCTAAGAAAAATTGTACAAAGGACGTAGATGTTGTTAAGTCTGTACTAAGAATTCCAGAAGAAACATTAGAAACCAATAACGAAAATAAGTTGAAGCGTAAAAAAAATGTGGCATTCTCAGAATCTTCCAATGATAGTAATTTTGCTAAAAAAAAATGTGCTTCAACATTAAATGTATTAGCTAATACAACAAGAGAATCTAATTCAGTACACAATAGGGATTTACCATCAAAAACTATAGAATCAACTTCAAACAGTAAAAATGATCTAAATGACACTCGGAAACAAATGGTGGTTGATTTACTTAAATCTCCAGTTCAAAAAATTACAAAAATAACACGAATAAGAGCACCGCATGCAGTTACAAGACAATTTCCAGGACCTGCAGGGCTTTTGCCCGATGATGTCAATGAATCTGAAATAATCGATTTAGAATCTGTAGATGAAAACAAAAATAATAAAAGTAACAAGTACACAGATATTTGTTCTCAAAACACCAAAAATTTATTTACTACTGGAGCATGGCAATTAATGACAGATGATTTACCAGCTGATTTTGAACTCTATGATATTGCAAGTGTGAAGGAAAATGCTATAGAATATAGTAAGGCTTATAAAAAAATTCCATACCTTGCGGGTATAATCCAATATATAGATTATAAACCAAATGATCCACAAGTTGTACTTAAAGATCTAACAGGCAAGATTGATGCTCGTATTCATCACAGTATTTGCAAGTTATATCCTAATGCTCTTGGCACGCAGATTGTTATACTTGTAAAAGATGTTGGACTCATTGTGACTAGTAAAAAATATGTATGCTTAATCATTTCACTCAAAAATTTGGTAAGCTTGTACTCTGATGATGCACGGTTAGTTGAAACGCCTCATTTGGAAAAATTGCTTGATAATAATTTTAATTGTAACTTAAGTCAATCTCAAATAAGTGTACTTGACGAAAATCATGAACATACCAAAAAACAAAATACAGAAATGTCAGAGAATAAACAGCTTCTATCAAAAAATAATTCAAGTACTGCAAAGAATAAAGAATCTATGGTGGCACAATTACGCATTGAAAAATCAAACAATAAACAACAAGCAAGGGATTGTAATCAGTTAGATGATCTGCAGGATTTTGATTTTGATGAAAATGATTCTTGGCTAACTGTCGATTTTGACAATTTAAATTCTTTTAAGAGTAATCAATTTCCATCATCAACTCCTATGGATGCTAATGAAAGAAATGATTCAGTCAATGAATCAGCATGTGCAGCAAAAATTAGAAATGATTTTACAAAGTCTAAAATATCACATAAGGCATCAAATGAAAGAAAAGAATTTCGGCTACTTGCAAAGAAGGACAATGAGGCATCGAATATTTCTAAAAACTTAATTCCAGCTAAACGTTTTAAAAAGGACACTAAATTATTTGATAATGATGAAGATGATTCAGATGATGAAGTGCTGTCCCAACTGGATGTGGATGCTATTGCAGCAAGTTACAGTGGCTAAAACTTAAGCAAGTTTTTAGTTAAAAAATGTATGTACCATTGTTGCTAGTTATATAAATAGCAGTATTATTAGCCAATACTTTTGTACTATAAAGCAAAAGCTTTTTATTTATATATAATTTATGTGCGAGTGAAAAAATGAGAGGATGACAAACTTTGTACAGGTACAAAGTATTAAGAAAGTGTTTATTATATAATAACATATTGATTTCCAACTATTTTTTTAATAATAATAATTAATGTTTATGGAATGTTAATGTTTAAAAAATCTACAGTTCAATTTGATTATAAAGGAAGTTTATGGATGATAATAACTTTCAAAGTTCCATATTTGTCTAATTTAGATTTGATTAGTGTTTAAGAATTTCATACTTATGTACAGGAATTGGTAAATTCAAACTAACGTTTATTGTTTAAATAAAGCTTATGATATTAAAAGTTTAAAAACTTCACAATAAGTTGTGGTTTATAATTACACAAATAATACTAAATTCTACTATTAGGTACATTATTCATACATATGAAGTTTTTTTTACTTAATGATTCATATAACATTGAATAAGAACCAAGAAATAGGTGAAAACATAAATGAATTCAATTTCTATATTTAATTATAATCATAAACATTTATTTAAATATTATGAAAATCCACGCTGAATAACAACCAAATTAAATTGCTAATTAAAAACGTGATGGATTTTACTGATTTAAGATATGTATAATTCTATAAAAATGTCAAACCCTACCAAAAAAAAAAAAAAAAAAAAATTTTTTTCAAAGATATATTTGGTGCTTAAGGGTTTGAATAATTTTTGTGAATGTATTCATGACAGTTTGTATTATAATACCCGAGGATTTGCTATATCAAGGTTGATCTAATGGGCAGAGAAGATTGTGATAATGATGATTTGATAAAGCACAGCGAGATCACAGGGTAGATCAAGGTTGTCCTAATGCAAGTGCTTGCTTGCTCTAAAGAGTACGTTGTGTCTCTTTTCTTCTGCATACATTATAAATATAATATTTAAATTTTTATATTGACATAATCACAGCAACGTGAATATTTTTCTTTACCCAAAATCTAAATAAGTACTTTAGCTATATAAATATATTCTTGTATATATAATTATACTCGCGAATTTTGGAAAATACAGAATTGCATGATAATTAACGTTTTTTAATTTAATCGAGTTCATCACTACATAACGCGAGGGGACAAATACATTGCAGGATTTCTTTTTTTTTTCTACAGATAAAAGTGATAAACAGAGTTTAATACGGCTATATATACTTATAGCTTTTATCACCTGTTCCACACTGGGGCAATTGGAGTCGAGAGTGCCGATGACCATTGATTATTTAAGCTGCACTCATGCTTATATAGTCAATTCAAATCCAGGTTTTGCGCGCCATAAAATAGCAGACGACAAAAGTAACTAATTTGCTTATAAAAAAATAATAAAAACATAATTACGATGAACCACACGACATAGTTGCGCCCTTCATAATGTAATCCATCATTTTACAAAGTTTGAAGTTTATATGTCAATATATCAGAATAATAAAGTTTGAAATACGTGATTTTGAGACATTATTTAAACTTTATTCTGTGTGATATATTGACATATAAACTTCAAACTTTGTAAAATGATGGATAATTACATTATGAAGGGCAACTATGTCGTGTGGTTCATGGTAATTATATTTTTATTATTTTTTATAAGCAAATTAGTTACTTTTGTCGTCTGCTATCTTATGGTGTGAAATTCATCCTCGCTTGATTGAAAAGCTCATTTTCGTCCAACTAGTTCATATATATTACACAGTGTAACAAACATAGCTATAGCGTAGCACAGTCGTCCCTTTTTTCGAAAGATTATTTTAAAAGCTACTATATAGAGTAAAATATCTAGAGTATCAATATGTTTTTTGAAACAATTCTCTATACGCGGCGTATATTCATATTATTACATAATAAAAAATATATAAAGATACAGTATAAGACATATATAATAATAATAATAATAATAATTCTTTATTTCCTGTATAAATATTACATCTTTTTACGAGTTTTACATCATAGATTCATCACTTATAATTATTTACATGTTTTTTTTTTCAATCGCTGGTCTTAAATCTACTTTACAATTTTTATTTACTTTTTTTTTCGCTATTCATTTCCAAATCGCTTTACCATTTCCCACTCATTCCTTACATATTCACTCATTGATACTCTCAATCATACATTAATTCTCTGTATACGTCAAGGGGCGCGGTAGCGCCCCGATGGCAAGTATAAGTTTTTATACAGTGTGCCGTCGGGGAGCCCCGCGACCCTATTATATTTTGAATTTGCTTTTTAACCTACTTACGTTTTACACATTCTGTCTATATTTTATTTGATCCGTTGTTGACTCATATGTGGGTGATTCTGCCGTAACTGCACATTCTGCGCGCCTGCGTCCCAGGCGTTTACACATTTGAAAAAAAATCGCACAAGCGGTTTTATGTATGTCTGGCATATCTAACTATATTTACCAATAGTTAAAACCGAGTATGGAGGCTTATATTTAAAACTACGCAATATAATAGGCCTCAAATGTCAGCTCCGTAACCTGTCTTCAACACGGATTTCAATCTAAAAGGTCGATGCAGATAAAAGTACGACATGTAAAAAAAATTCCATCATATATAGTATGAACTATAGACCTATTACAATATATTTTTCATGGTTTTGGGATTAAAATTAATTATTTAATATTAAAGCTGGGCGCTTACTCTTTGACGCCCGTTTTTGCATTAAAAAGGTACCCTCTACATTACCTTATGTTAAAAGCGTTCTAGTGTGTCATATAGCGCCGCCTATCGGTAGAATTTTAAACTATATACTACTATTTATGAAATCCAACCGTAGCATGGTTCCAAAATTCAAAATTGTGGGAGTGAGAGCTGATTTGTGGCGGTACAACCCCTGCCGCCAGTGTCGCGCGCTAGGCGCAAGCAAATCCTAAAGCCGAGAGAACTCTACTGACCGACGGAGTCAGAGCTCCCTTCCCCGCGCACCCAGGGGAACGCCGCAGCTGAGGCGCCTACGAGAGGGAGCTTGGAGAGCTCAGAGAGAGTCGAGGCGTCCTACCGAACGGAGCTCAGAGAGAGAGAGCATTTACAGAATTTTACCATTGTGATTTTATCGTTAAGCTGTAGTGTTAATTGTAGTTTGTAATAAAGCGCTATTCTCGAGAACCCTGCAGTTCGTTCTTCAACCTGCGAAGCAATCTCCAGTTGTAATCCCAAGTCTAGTTGAGTCCACGGCCAAGTGGCAACCAAAGCTGCGGCGGTGCGAGCGGCCTCTCTGACGAGAGGTACTGCGTTGCCGCTTCTGCCGCGGCTGCGGTGGGTTGTTGCGTCTTCCGGCTTGTGGGCGCCATCTGTAAGGGCTTGACAATGCGTGATGGCTAAAAGCTGCGTGATGGCCGTGTTGCAGAGCTGCCATTTGTTGTTGTGATCTGAGCGAGACAGCGGCTACTGGCGTGATGTATCCGGATGCATGTTGCCGAGGTGTTATTCGAGGCTGCGACTGCCGTTACGTTGGGTGTGCTTGCGTAATGATCTTGTCCGCAGCTTCTAGAAGGTCCTCCATGTTGTCTACTTTGAAAGACACTCAGGTACGTCTGTGCCGGAGGTGGGAGATGGCAAGCCACATGACCTGAGCGCTGGCTCCAGAATCTTCTGCTGCGATGTTGGTCATTTTCCTCCAAAGCTGTGATGGTTTGCTGTCTCCGAGCTGTAAGTTTGTGAGTAGCTTCAGGAGCCGTGCGTCCGGCGATTCAGATGTGCGCTTAATGATGGCCTCTTGAGCCCTTATAATCTATCGCCTGCGGGTGTTGTGGGCGTTATGTCCTGACAAGTCCTCGATTGTGCCGGCGATCCAGCGCGCCCACAACCAGTTGAATTTCGCCATGTCCTTCGGTAATTTTCGTGCATTCTCGACAGAGCCTCTGCCTGCCAAGAACCAGAGGTGTGCGCTTTTCTCGCCAGAACGTGAAAGAGGGCACGTTGGTTGCCATAGTTTCGGAGATCGTTGCCCGTGTCGTCGAGAGCGTCCTCGAAGTCGTTTCGTGTTGATCGTCGAGCTCGATTTCGCTTTGCGCGTCTGATGCCTTGAGGTGATTTGGATTTGATTGGGCTTTCAGGCGAGCTTGCGCGCCCAGAAGGTTTCGAACGAGGCGCCGCGGAATTGTTCAGGTATGCGTTCTGAGTAGCGAGTAGGCACGGTGTCGTCTCGCTTACCTCGACCCTCGTTCCGCTACCTGCCATGTAGGCCGTGTTGTTCAAAGATCTAGATTCGCTCCTGGCGCCTGGCCTGAGCGCGTCGGCCGTGCTGAAAAAATGGCGGCGCGTCGTGCGAAGCGTGGGTAAGGATGGTTGACCGTAGCCGCTTCTTGGCGTGATATGCGTTGTTCCACGAATTTTGCGTTCCGACGTTCTCGCTGCCGATGAATCTTGGTCTCCAGGTAACAGCGTGTTCGTTTAAAATCGGGTCACCAA